>LR877166.1:0-470000 GCA_903995115.1 Angomonas deanei
CCTAACCCTAACCCTAACCCTAACCCCTAACCCTAACCCTAACCCTAACCCTAACCCTAACCCTAACCCTAACCCTAACCCTAACCCTAACCCTAACCCTAACCCTAACCCTAACCCTAACCCTAACCCTAACCCTAACCCTAACCCTAACCCTAACCCTAACCCTAACCCTAACCCTAACCCTAACCCTAACCCTAACCCTAACCCTAACCCTAATGACCCTAGGCGCTGCGCGAAAAGACTCTTGTGTTAGATCTCCGTCTTACGTCTGGCCTATGGTAGCCAGGTAACATGTCTATGTAGGTCTACCTGGTGGTGGGGTCCAGAGGAAAGACCCGAGAAGCATAAAGGAAAGAGAGAGGGAATGTATGGGTATCGTTCTTGTGATTCATCTTGTTCAGTGTGTAGGAAATGGCCAGATAAATCAGGGGTCGTCGTAAACGATCATACATCTTCAGAATAGATATGGAAAATCTGATACCAACAAACCTTATAACAACAGTGCACAAGAGAAAAGCCACAAAAGTACAAGTTGGGGTTTTGTTATACAGAAACATTTAATCTTTTTGGAAACCTTACAAAATAAATTAAAAATCGCTCTCATTGTATAAATACTTAAAATAAATCATTGTTAATATTTTATCCATTAAAAAAGAACTTACTTAGTGGTGCATTACAAAAATATAAAATCAAAAATTAGAATTACAATTAATCTCACTGGTTTCAAACATATATAAATACTTTACCATTTTCATTTTACCAAATACAAGAATCACGTTTTAAATCATTTTACTTCTATGATGCTCTATTATTAGGACGGTGTACGCCGTGCTCATGTAGCGCGACGACGCTCTTCCTACAGGTGCGGGCGGGCGGGCCTTTAAAAACGTGTGTAGGGTGTTTACCTTAGACAGGGGTGTGAAAAACAGGAGAAAGTAGGGTAATTTGCACTGTACAGTACAGGGGAACACTCCCGAGTATCCGGTAGTCAGTACAGCCATACAGGCCGTACGTTTCCGGATACCCTCTGTGACCCCCTTTTTCCATTTTCACAAATGTCACCATCCTTACGGTGCAGTCCCACCATGGAATAAGGTTTTCGTCCTCCCGGCCCCTTCTACAGGGGATTTTCTTCGCAACCCCGCCCTAGCAAAGATTACCCGTAGAAAAGCATAGGGAAACTTTTTGGTCGATTTTCGAGGAAAAAGATTTTTTCCACTTTGTGCAAACTCGTGTGCCAACACCAAATGTCCACATCAACCCAAAACCGAGATGGGTTTTTATACCATTCCATGTGTATGAAACGTACACACTCTTGCTTCTGATGAGGTCTGTTTGTTCAAACTTCTACTGGTCCCAAAGTCCCTTCTGGTGTAGTGTCCAAAATCATCAACCTTTCCAGAGCACGTCCGGGCACTTTGGCGACCTCCACCCGAACACACCAAATTTCCGTATTTTCTCAAAATACACCTACGCATTCTGAAAACCACTTTTAGCGCACGTGTACATTCTTACTTTTCAGGAATACGATTTGTTCAAGGTTATTGGGGTCCCAAAGCGCACCTTCGTCACGATTTTGGCCCATTTTTGGTCATGTCCAAAACCGGGGGTCACCAGCACACTTTTTGGCCACTTGGGCGACCAAAATCCAAAATCACCAAATATCCAAATCTGTTCAAAATGCATCGGCGACTACTCCATAACGCCTATTTTGCACATCTCAAATCTCCTCTCTAGTAGTGGTGATTAAGTCTTACTTGTCCGTGGCTCAAAGTCGGACTTGGCGAAAATCCCAAAATTTCCACAGTAGCATCCCAGAGGGGTAACATGGCCGGTATGATCCTAGGGTCACCCATAGAAATTTTTTCCTATGGCCCGATCGTCATCTTCTCATCCGAGGCCCGGATCCCCGAACCCTAACCCTAACCCCAACCCTAACCCTAACCCCAATGACGGAGGGCTACGGAGACTGGGAAGATAGCGTATGGTCACACGTTTTCAAGACACACACACCTTATTCGCATCGGGATATCTTTCTTGTGAGTCGAGAAAAACAGAGAGAGACCAGACAGCGTAGCAGAGAAAGAGAATGTATTCACCGTTTTCGTGCAGCGTGCTGCCGGTCAAACACATACATTAGAAGGCAAGAAGAACTGGGCACTCAGTCCTCTTCTAAACCCCCTCTCTCCGCAGGTCACGCCGTGGCTAACGTCTTATCCCCATAGTTGTTATTATTATTATTATGAATGGTTGTTAATGGTGGATGATACCATTATTATTATTACTACTACTACTACGTCACTCAACGAAACCTAATCCTCTGCCAGCTGGCAAAATGTTTCCTTGAGACTGGGCAAACGCAGACCAGAAGCATCCAACGTTCGTATTTCCCCAAAGCTATTATGGTGATGAAACACTCGGGAGAGGGTATCGGCCGGATTCTGTGGTCCGGCAATGTAGAAATAGACCACCAGAATCCCTTCCGTGTACAACATGTTGTAGGTCAGTTCAAACAAACGGTTAAGCGTATAGCCTCGTCCGATGCCTCCAAAACCGTTGAGTTTCCGCTGTGCCGCCACAATCGCCTCGTGATCCGTCACGACCGCTACTCGTTTACCTGTGGTCAATACTCGAGTCTCGATGAGGTACTGCAGGACCTCCACAATGTAGCTTGGTTCTGCATGGGCACTGTGCTTCCGATTAAACCAAGTCGTGCGCTCGTCGCCTCTAGGTCCGTAGTAGGGATTCACTACCAACTCGTCGACCCACGCCTTCTGCAGCCCCGTCGTTTCACCGGTCTGCGTATCGTGCACAATGGCACCCCATCCGGCACCGGAAGCATCCGTGTAAACGATAAAGTCATACGCATTCTCATCGTACGTGACTTGCATCTTATCCGACACCCTTGCGTACTCGTTGCGGGACAGCAAGTCTATTACCCGCCGTAACTCCTCCTGCACCGATGGGGCCACGTGGTTTAGTGCCACGTCCCACTCGCCGCCAGTTCGGCTCACCTCTGTATAAACGGCACGATACACCTTCAATAAGAAGAATAAGCCTGCTGGATTCTTATTGGTCGTGTGGAACGCAAACAACACTAAGCTGATCATGCTGACAAAGCTTCGACACGTGTAGTAGGGGCACTTCCTCATGCATAGGTTTAGCTTGGCTACTGTCTTTGTGGAGTTTCGTACCACTCGCTCCTTCAGCCTAGTGTCCCACGCATACTCTTCGCCGAGAAAAGTGTTGTTCGCCAACGCCATGCTCAGGAGATCATCACTTGAGGTGCTAAGTAGTACATCCCGGTCCGGTGAAGTCTCCAGATTCACAGATCGTATGCGTTCCAAAATGCGTCTCACCGTCACCACAAACACTTCTTCCTGTCCTTCACGACCACCTATAATAATGTTGTCTATCATGGTTAAAATGGTCAACGGTGTGTCTATATCGACAATGGTGGAAGTAATAGTTTGTCCAACAATCACACTCCACCGGGCCCCAGTGGGAAGCGTCCTCAACCGGTAGTACTGTCGGTCCTTACCCAAGAAAACAAACTTGTTCCGTACATGGACGTCATGTAGCGGAATCGCATCATAAAACCTATTAAAGTCTATCTGCAACAGCCACTTGCAGTGTTTCAACGCTTGTCTCTTCTCTAGACGACCGAGGCTTTCAACTCTTGGGATAGTTTCCACGTCGACAATGCTATTCAAAATAGGTTCTGTAATGAGACGTCGACGTCCCTTCAGCTCCGTCACATAAAACGCGTTGACACTGTGATACTCGCTTGGTGATCTTCCAAACCGCGTTCGCGGTCCACCATCGCTGCTGCGCGCATACTGATCCAAAGCTCGGTTCAACTCGTCACACAGCTCAAACTTTCCTCGCTCGACCGCCAACCGGACGTCCTCCATAGAAATGGAGGTGGTCTTTATCGTTCGTGATGTGCGCATGCCACGGTAGTAGTCCGGTTGTAGAAACTTCTGCACTGCAATCAACACATCCATCGTTTTACTGTGTGCCACAGAAAGGCGTAACAGAATCTGTATATCCAGTAAGGAAGGAAACTTCAAGTGTAGTGGCCACTGTGGACTGGGATGCCGCTGCATCGTCTCCAGTCTGGTACGCCAACTATACGCTTCTTCAAAGTTGCCTTCCCGTTCAAACAAGACAATCATCTCCTCTACGATCGAACACTCTTTTAGCCCTAGATCCCGTGTCTTCGGTGCCTTGGCACCTAGTTCAAAGGACGTCGGAGGCGGCGGAGGGCGACCGCGGCGTGTTCCTGTAGGCCGACGTCCCCCCTCGTATGGCAGCTGATCGCCATCAACTCTCCTTCGGTCAGACCCTGTTCCGCCAGAAAACACAAGGCGCTCTTTCGTATCGACGGTACAATGGCTCTTTCTTCCACCTGCTTCAAGGCCCATAAAGACTCCTCGCGCCGGTCCTTGGTCTTTGGAAACAGTAACTGGTTCGTTCGTCGGTGCGTCATCAACTGGTGCAATGGATCCGCATCCTCTCGGGGGATCGCCGTATGGATTATGTACGTACCGCGAAAATAAGCGCCCTTTCCTCTCTTCATAGTTACGGAGATGGGTATCATATCCGACCCTAGTTGTGGCGAGAGGAGGGTGGTGGTCTGGGCGTCCCGGGTAGCACCGGTTTGAAACCAAACATCCCGGATCTTGAGCTTGTCCAAGTCTCCTGCCCGAGCCGCTGTACACCACATTAACCTTAGGTACAAAGCAGTCAGTGGCATCGTGTGGCGAATCCTTCGATGTAAGTCCTGAAATTGACTCACACGGATGACTGCCGTCTCCTTCGAGTCGGACCGCTGCTGCATCCACTTGGAAAACTTGACCGTCACCACCCATCTTGGGTACGTCTTGAGATCGATGCCGCACTCCTGATTCGAGTACAGAGGAAGATTGATCAACGCCGACTGAATCAACATCAACTTGCGGACAAACGTCGCCCAGGTGTAACTTCGCGCCACTGCATCTTTCGCCAGCATGTCGATCACCACCTCGTCGACCGGGGAACACAGGTATGCGGAAGGTAGCTTTTGGAACCGTTGAAGCCATTTGAGGCGTAGCGCATGTTCCCCGCTCTCCTTCTTGTTGAAGTACAACGGGTGCTCGTGGGGGTTTAGTATCCACAATCTCGGGCAGACAGACCCCCACATGGTTCGTCCTTGTCCGTCTAACTGCCTGCCCGACCGGTTTTTTGGAGTGGTGTCTGTACGCGCAAGGTAAGTCCCTGCATTGTCGGATGGGTCCACCTCCATGGCGTTGTACTGTATCACTTCTTCCGCCTCTAGCGGTATAGTTTCGTATCGTGCGGCAGATGTCGCCGTCGTCTGTTGAATTCTTGATTCTGGTGGTGGGACAGAAAATGGAACTTCATCGGGACTATTCACGTACAATCCCACCAGAGCGCACTCACTTCTTGTGCACAACTCGTAATGGTCGTTCACAAAACACGCTCCGACCACAAACGTCCGATGACCAACGCTCTCTGGAAGCTGAATAGTCGGTTCGTTGCCTTTCTGAAGAAACAGGGGTCCTGGGCGAGCGGTGCCTACCACCTCTGGTTCACCTTCTCTGCTGGCTTTGCCGAACGGGTGTGGTGGATAACCATACAAGTACAAAAGGTCCGCCACATCGTTGGTAGAACCAGAGGCAAGCTTCTTTTTGCCGGACTGGGACGTTAAGTTGGTCCACTCCACCAAGCGTTTCTTACCCTCTGCTATGGCGATCATGGCAATTGCAATGAACAGACTTCTCATTTTCGGGTTGTTTTTGAATCGTCGGAGGTGAAAAGAGTATTTTTCACCGTAATATTGAGGGAGCGAATGTCGCTCACTTTCATTTTGGCCACCCTCCACGATAGGAGAGTACAAGATGTCTTGTACGGCCGCCAAGAATGTCGGCTTTGGGGAGGGATTTGCAACATACTCGGAGAGGAAGTCTCTCAAACGTCTTATTTTACTCTTTAGATCCTTAATGGGCGATCTAAAAATATACCCGCGTAGACGGCGAACATATAGAGTCCGCAGTCCATGCTGTCCCTTTCTTGACGCTGTATGCTCTGTTCTTTCACCTCAATGTTTAACTTCTTGAGGAATACTCGGTTAATGTCTCGCCTCACCTGATGGGAGGGAGCCGAGTCGTAATACACCAGTGTCGGTGTACCGTCGGAACGGATGCGAAGGACAGACGCGACCCAGTGGCTTCTCTTGTAGATTGGAATGAATACCATCTTCCCGTAGTCCGCCAGATGGACAATCTTCTGCAGATACTCGGGGGTCTCCTCTAGAATAGATAAACATGCCACGGTCACAATGTTTTTGGTGTTTAACAGATTTAGGAGTGTGTTCAGCTCCTTTTTGGACGTCTTTCCGCCCCTCAATCCGGCACCAAACAGAATGTGGTTTAATTCATGCCTGGTGTTGGAGGTTTTTCCGGCGACTCCACTCCCTACGAGTTTTTTGGGAGCGGGTTTCCATAATCGTCTTGTAATGCAGTCGAATTTCCTCTGCCGTATCCCCTTCCACGGCCGCCGCGTCCTCGATTACCGGTGGATTGATGGTTCTGCAGCTGTATCGTTAACGCGGCGATGGTTTCCTGCTGGATAGTAACGGTTCTTCGCAACAAGGCAATCTCTTGTTCGTTTTCCTTTGAAATACCGCCTCCAAGAAAATCGCTCTTCTCAACTCCGTCTCGGTAGAACTTGAGGAAGAGCAGCGCCATAAGGCGCATCAAACCGCCCTCAAACTTTGCGATGTCCCATATAAGGAGGCAGCAACCAAGGATGACCTCGTTCTTTGTCAGTTTATTTTCCCTGGCCTTGACGTAAAACTGCGCGCGTGCTTCCTCTCTCCAAGATGTCGATGAAACTTCCAAGTCCGTCTTTAGTTGACGGAACAACACCTCAACTTCCTCCAGGTGAGGATGCACACGTGCTGTCTCCAATCTTTCGGAGTGTCTCATGAACTCTTTAACCAGTTCACGAATTCCGGACTCTTCGCGTGTTTGTGTTGGCTGCGGAGCAATTGGGGGGTTGTACACAGAGTATCTTAACTTAAGAAACTCTTTCAGTGAGTCTCGAAAGTCGTCGGGGCACGTTTGCAGATAGTACATGTCAGCCAGCATCGATCGGCGTATCCTGATCTCGCTTTCTGGAACGTTATGTTCATTCAGAATACTCTCGTATTCATCCAACTCCCTTTTGTGTGGCGTCTCTTGGAGTTCACGGGGTTCCTCTCAACGGTATCTCGTGACTGAAACGTTCGGGTTCCGAAGGTGTTTTCGGCTCCTCAGGAAACGGTAACGCCCCCTTGGGTAGCGGGTCTTTTTGCAACATTAATATTTAAAATAATTTTATAAAAAGACTTTACTATAAATAAAAGGCAAATGAAAATAAAAATGAACAAATTGTCATTTCCATCCTCCCAAAATACAATTTTGATGTTGGAGTGACTTGTCGCAATGCATGGCATAAATCTACAAAGTCACTCGATAAAAAAGAGAAAGAAAAAAATTATTTTTTACCAAAAACTTTTTTGGTGTCGCGGATCATTCCAATCCCGCGCCACCGTCATGCCGCTTCCAAACTCCGTTTGGAACGGCTAACACTAACGCCAACAATACGGACGCACGCCCATACAGAAAACTCCAAAGAAGGATGATTGTTCCAGCGCCAATGATTCGATAATCATTAACCCGAGAAGGGAAAGTAAAAGTACATGCGAAACGATTGAAGGATTTACCTTCACAAACTAAACGGTCGTCAATGGAGTCACTGCGTACAGTGAAAAAATGGATGATGTAAACAAGGACAACAAGAATTCACGACGGCTCAACCATACAGTCCTTATACAGTAACAGTACAACAACACTTACTCAGAAACGGTACCAGGGACTTGAGGATCGAATGACAGATCAACAATCTTATTGTACCGCTGAGTTACCTAACAATCGCCAAACCTTGTACACCGAGTAATATCAAAGGAAGCACAACACTGTAACATGAAACGGCACCGTTGCACGCGTGTTTAGTGTCTTGAAAACACTCTTTCACAGGCTGGTCAGTGCCATGTTTCACATTCTCTAAACGACAATATTCATGACCTTATGACTGAGAAACGGTCTTACAAACCATGGATGGCTTTATAAAAAACACAGAAATAGAATGAAGACTAAAATACAGCGATTCAATCACAGGTAGAAGAATGAAGGGAGAATAAATAATAGAAGAAATAAAATATCACACTTTAAATCTTCGACTTAATCCGTTCAACAACAAAAATCAAAAATGTAATGAGTGATACTTCAATTGAATACTAATTAGTTTTGACGCACTATACGAAACCCCGAAAGAGAATACAGAACACCGCCACTTCCCTTCAGGAGTGGAGTGCACGACTCTATTGCGTACTGATTCTACGACAACTACAACAGCTCCAGCACGGACATCTCTAAACACCACTACCACTCTGTTACAAAAAAGTCTTAAAACGTTCTGGAAGTTCGATGCATGGAATAGAAGTACCCCTGGCCAATATTGTCTCGAGTTGTGGCAAACCTGACAATACCTTAAGACTCTGCAACATTCTGCACTGAGAAACGTCTAGTGTCGTTAGTGCCACGCACCCATCGAGCCCCTCAACGTTAGTAATTCCGGACTGGTATGCCATCACTGACTTTAGACTCGGTAGACCAGATAAGCCATCTAGGCTTTTCAAATTTTCACAATAACACACACTTAATTCCTCCAGCGCCACACATTGTGATAAAGAATGGAGACTCGTAATCATACATCCATTTGCACTGAGGATTTTCAGCTTTTTCAATGCAGTCAAGCCTTCTAAACAAGACAAACAGTAGCAGTAAGTCACGTCCAATACCTCCAGTGCGAAACAACTGGATAGAGCAGTCACGCTTGTTATTCTAGTAGAGCTGAAAATAGCCTTTTTTAGCTGCGCCAGGCCGGAAACCCCATCCAGCGACTTTAGGTTTCTGCACATGCCCACGTCCAGCGTTGTCAAAGCGATGCACCCGGTGAGTCCCCGAATGCTTTTAATACCAGACTTTTTAGCGTTAATAGACTTGAGGCTCTGTAACCCCGAGAGGCCATCCAGCGTTTCCAGCGCTTCACACTCACTTACATCCACTTCCTCGAGAGACAAGCACCCTGCTAGACCCCGAATGTTAGTGATCCCAGACTTTTCGGCCTTCACCGTTTTCAGATTCTTTAACCCAGATAGGCCATCCAACGTTTGGAGACTTTTACAGCTACCCGCGTCAATCGCGTTGAGAGCCACACACCCAGAAAGCGCCCGAATGTCCGTTACCCCACTGTACGCCGCACGCACAGTTACGAGATGCTTCAGCCCTGAAAGCCCCTCTAGGGAAGTCAGGCCTTCGCAGAAATTCACGTTCACTTCCCTGAGTGAAACGCACCCGGACAGAACACGAATATCCGTAATACTTGTGCACCTCGCGTCCACAATCTCCAACTGTTTCAACCCCGACAGGCCACCTAAGGAACAAAGTTCTTTGCATCCGCTTACTTCTACTTTTTTCAGCGCCACGCACCCACTTAGAGAAGAAATGTCTGTAATACGACTGTACCTGGCATTCAGAGTCTTCAAGTTTTGCAAGCCGGAAAAGCCCTCGATGCAAGATAACTTCTCGCAGTTAAAAACGTTCACATCCTCCAATGCCACGCACCCCGTTAGGTCCCCAATGCTCTCAATTCCACTCTCACTGGCATCGACACTCACCAGACGCCTCACACCATATAGGCCGGCAAGACTCGTTAAGTTTTTGCAGTTACTTACATCAACACTCAACCACCCATCCCCATCCCCATCGGGTAGAGAATCCATATCGCAAATGCCACTGTGATTGGCGTCTACAGATCGAAGATTCCGGGATTCGGACAACCCGCACAAATTGTACAAGTTTTCACAGTTGTTCACGTCTACCACCTCCAGGGACACACATCCACACAGTCCTCTCATACAACCTATACTGGAAAATGAGGCATCTACTACCTTTAGGTTCGGTAATCCAGACAGTCCGTCGAGCGAACCCAAACTTTTGCAATTGGAGACGTCCACTATCTCCAACGCCACACATCCGGCTAGTCCGCTAATGTCATCAATGTTACTGTAGGAGGCCCAAACTTCCCTACGATTCTGTAATCCAGAAAGGCCTTCGAGACTGGTCAAACTTTCACAACAAGAGACATCCAAACTCTGCAGTGACAAGCACCCAGTTAGGCATTCAATACTCTCAATTCCGCTGTTGCTGGCATCCATGATCTGGAGCTTCTTGAGACCGGAAAGTCCGACAAGAGAGTTTAAGTTGCTGTTGCAACCTACGTTCACCGACTCCAGCGAGGTACAGCCAGCAAGAAAAGCAACACTTGTGATACCGCAGCCCTCCAACACAACATGTTTCAGGTTTTGAAGATTCCATAACGCTTCCGGTGAAGTCATATCATGGGGATACTCCACGGATACACTAGTCAGGTTAGGACAGGTCGTAAGCGGATCCAGACTGAATGCCCCTCTGCAATCGCACAATTCCACCTTCTCCAATCGTTCAAGTCCTTCCAACGCCTGTAGGGATGCTATTTGACATTTATTAAGACAAACCCCATCCGATCGCGTCAAGAGAAAGGAAAATGGAAGAAGGGTGTCCACCTCACTGATGTTCAAGTCGAACGTGTGCTCAACTCCTCCCTTATCAAGCTTTTGTGAGAATGCTTCCAATGTGGGAACGTCTTCCAATGATTCTCTACCGTTGAACGCAACGGTAATGTGTGGTGGAAATTCACGTTGTTCCTCTCGCCAAAGCTTCGCCTCTTCCAGCTGCGCCACATCGGAAGATTTCACGTCAAAGAAACGAGTCGCGACAGAGCTGGCATTCGCAAAACCTTGTACACCTCCCTCATGTTTCTCACCGAACATTCTAGTCTGAAAACAAATACCCGAGAGAACAAGTCTCGGCAACTTATTTAGGCAACCAGTATGGCGGTAAACATTTCGAATTAGAAGCATTAGCAACTTGTGCACGGCACGTGAAATTAAAAAAAAAAAAGATACACTAAAAAAAAAAAGAAACTAAAAAACGGAGAGAAAAGTGACTAGTGGTCCACCTTGATTGCGGTCTGGCAAAAACAAGAGCAGTTTTTTACTGGCGGTGCGAAACACCTCCAATGAAGTGTTTATCTCACCCAGGTTACCAAACAAGAAGGCTATAAAGATTCACTCGAAAAGAGGGAAGCACCGATTGTCCTACGGTAAAAGATAGAGGCCCCTACCTGACACCATTATGAATGAGAACATAAGTACAAAAAAAGAGAACTTGTTGAGCTGTGGAGCTTATATTGAATTGTTCTCTTCAAACCACATGCTACTCAAAACTAAGGATATTTGTCTTGCTGTTCATACTAGAGGTACTAGACTGTTGTCTCACGCCCTATCAAGCACGAAAATGGAAAGCATACACAAGAACGGAAGGAGTTACGGACCCACGTGCAAACCCCCTCATCGGGATCGCCAGGAACTGTAGACACCAAAATCTAATATAGAATCAATTGGTATGCAATATTTCTAAATAACGCTCAGCTTTAATGCCTGACACACACCAGAAATGTGCTAGTGCCACACACCCTGTTACACCTTTTAAGTTGGCAGAATACTCGGCAAGAACCTTCTTCAAAATCTTTAGACCTTCCAAGCCATCCAAAGATTTTAGATTTTTACAGGAGTTTACGGCAAGTGTCTCCAATGCCGGACACCCTTGCAGACCACCAAGACTGGCGATCCCAGTTCTCGAAGCGCCAACCTCTCTGAGGTTTTTTAGCCCCGACAATCCCTCCAGGGAATTCACCCAACCACAGCCCCATAAGACCACCCTCCTCAGCGACACACATCCGGACAAAGCCCGAATGTCCCGAATATCCGAATATGTGGCATCCACAGTTTCCAAATTTTCTAACGGCGCCAACCCCTTGAGGGAAGTCAAACTCCGACAGTAGCTTACGTTCACTGTGTCCAGTGCCTTGCAGCCAGCTAGAGTCCGTACATCCGTAATTTCTGTGACGCCAGCATTTACCGTTTTCAGCAGCTTCAAACCGGAAAGGGCACGCAGCGACGCCAGATTCCGACATTCGCTTACGTCGATATACTCTAGATGCGAGCAGCTTTCGCCAAATCAACATTACAAGCTTGGCACCCTCTAAATACGAGTTTTCTCAGTTTTCGAAGCTTCCAAGGTACCCCTGAGGAAGTTGCCTCTGGGCAGAACGAGACATTCAAACTTGTCAGGTTGGGACAAGTCGCGAGTGGACCTAGGCTGAAGGCACCATCGCACTTACACAAGGTTACAATTTTCAACTTTACGAGTCCTTCCAACGCATTTAGAGATGTTATATGGCATCCGTCTAGGTAAAGCACCTCCGACTTCCGCCGACTCGAGCGACGAACACCCAGTGAAATCTCCAACACTCTGTATTCTACTGAAGTTGGCTTTCTCGGTTCTCAGCTTCTCCAGTCCGGATTTGTACAACAGCTTACGTCTACTAACTCCAGTGCCGTACAGCCGCACAGGGCACGGAATTCCGTGATATTAACATCAGCATCATCTACACTCTTCAGTTACGACAGCCCGAGTAGACTAGGAAGCGCGTTAACACCCCCTACACCCGAAGTAACAAGCAACGATTGGCCACCAGCGACATTGACAGTAATGCACAGCAGATAGAGTCGCCTTTTCTCCAGCCATCACCACACACACCATGGAATGCTGGTCAGACAGACGATCAAAGAACGGTAGTCATTCTCGGACTAAAGCCCAGTAAAGCATATAATTTAACTCACACAATAGAGGACAGCGACTCCCCTGTGCAAAGAAAACTAGGGCAAGACGGACAGAAAGAAACGTTTGTGGATACTTACGTGGCACATCACAGTCATACCAACATCAATGGGGAGCCAACAAACAAAAAGAGAAAGGTTATAGTCATTTATTCTATGCTGAATTAGTATATCATAAATTTGTTAAACAAATAATGATTGTTCTGAATTTGTATCAACGACATCAAACTGTTCGCGTGTCGTCGTCGTTAAGTGCGGAAGACGGTAGTACTTAGGAAGGGAGTGGTTCCCTTCTTACTCCAAAGCACCAAACAAAGCCGACCGTTGGTCCCCTCCTTCGGAAGCACCACTGTCCGTGGCGTCCACACTCTTGAAATTCGGCACCAACCCCAGGCCCGCGACTGAGGTAAAACTCTTAAAGCCCCTTACGTCTAACGACTCAGACGTGGCACACATCCAGAAAGATGGCCGATACGCTGTAGTCCACTCCGTTGGGCAACCACAGTTTTGACAAAGCCGCTGGGATAAATTATCCCAAGCCGAAAAGGAAATATTTTGAAATAAAAGCATGGGTTAAAAAGAAACATCTGAATATTAATGAAACCGTTCGGAGAGGGCATCTCCTTAACGTCAAAGTACGTCCTTATAGAATACAATGACATTCCTGGTTCTTCTGTGTCAATAAAAAAGGCCACCGGTGCGCATCCAATGACTTTTCTCTGAGAGACAAATAGGCAATACAGAAGGAAAAAAAAATTAGACAGAAATCTCCGCGGACCGCGTGATGGTACCGCCGGTAAAGAGGAGTGCGGCCGGGTCACTCCAACCGAAACTCTGGACAGGCGTTTTCTCCACACGTTGTACCCATTCTGTCTTCTCGTGGTCATGTTTTGGTGCGTCGCACATCAGTACGGGAACAGCCACCTTGCATCCCAACGTCTTCATCAGCAAGCGTGTGAGTAGTTTCCCGCGGAGCAAACGTTGTGACCCCACCTTTTTATCAGACCCGCTTTTACTTTTTCCCGGGGCACTTTTGTCCATAAAATGATCCAGTTGCCCCGCCAAGTTCGGTCCGTTCATGTCGAGTCCTTTGACAAAAGCATCCACTGCGGGACTGTCACTACTTGAGAATCCCATCTTTTCCAGAGCCGCCGGTACGTTCATTTCTGTGGTTTCAGCGTCCTCCTGGCAATGAATGAGAAAAAGAATGTCCCCACTTTTCGCGATGACATCCGCATACGGGGCATTACGCCCATTGACAAGCACAAATGCTTGTTCGTTATCCTTACCGAGACAATTTGCCAGAAAACTCCAATACCAACCCAACGGACGTTCTTTATCCATTTGAAGTGGTGAAAATAACATATCACTGACACACTTGTGCTTCAACAAATTTGTGTAAGTTCCCTTTACTTTCGTGGCACTGACGGAGTTGAGGAATGTCGAAAGCGTTGCGTCAGACGATAGCACAATCTTTTTTCCATCTTCTCTCTTAAAGCAATTGGTAGAGTAGCCACCCAAAAATAAGAGTAAAAAGGAGGCGGACAACACCCCAAAGGGATTGCACGTCGTGTTTGTCGTGGCATGGCTGAGGCTACCGTAGCCGATGGAGGCCATAACCTGCTGCGCTGCGGTAATCGAAACCTTCACAGTCTTCCTGTGATCCGAACGCCATGTCTCTGTGGAGTAAAAAAGGCCGACTTGTAAAGGGTCATGCGGAAACCCTGAAAATGCCACGTCGAGGTCCTTGTCTTCACAGCAGAGAAAAGCCCGGATACCTTTCGCCACCATTTCGGTGGCTTCTTCAGGGGCCAAACCATTTTCCTCGGTGTACTGAGCGGCGACACGACAACTCAGAAATCCCCCTGCCACATAGGCTAACTCCTCATTGGTGGATTCGTCAAAGATTTGATCGTCTGCAAGACGTAGACACCAGGCCGCCGCCGCACCGGCCGCAGCTTGTACGTCGGGGGTCTGCTGTTTATCAGCCTTTTTACTCGCAGATGTGGATAATTTTCGTTGGCCTCCCCCCGTTGTGGTCCCGCGAAACTGGAAACAATACAGGGGTGCGTGCCGCGTACACGATAGAAATGCGGGAGCCATTGCGGCAAAACGTCGTACGGGTAGCATAATAGAGAGAGAGAGATGTATAATATATTTTCTTAAAGAAAATAAAACTTTACGTGAGGTAAAAAACGAATGAGGGAGCAGAGATGTCGTTTCTTTGAAGGTGTAACCGGCGCAAGAAGAATCCATCAATAAAGAGAGTACTGCGAGCAGTGAAGCCAACAGACGGGTTCAAAGGAAACGGGTGTGCTGCAGGGATCGGCAGATGTAATCCCTACAACTCAATAGGGAACCCGCTGCTTCACTCTAGAAAATGGGTTCCTTTAAACCAACCGAATCCTTTGGGCAGAGCCCTCTGTCCCGATGTTATGCCTAATATACGGTACTATTGGAGGGCCAGCCGTGCATAGGAAAGGGGGAGGAACTCAAAATCATCTGTTTCACACCAAGGAATTTGTTATATCCCAAGAAAATTCTGAGCCGCAGCTTGTTAATAAAAGAAAATAACAGAACTTGAGAATAAAAATATTATTCTTCACCCATCACGTGGAGGAGAGTTTTACCACGACACGCAACGGGAACTTCACAGCAACGCATCCTCGAGTACAACCACAATGACTTTTCTCTGAAAGCCAAACAGGCAATACAACGGTTTAAAACAAACAAACGAAAAAAAACATCCTAGACGCAAACGGCCATGGACGGTTCGGTGGAACCACCGACAAACAGGAGCGCACCCGGTCCCTTCCATCTAAAGCTTTTCACGTGGAAGTCTTTGACAAATCTTTACAGGTCTCCCTTATCTTCTTCGGGGTTTTTCTCACTGCAGACAAAAATAGGCACATCACTAGTGCATCCAAGGGCCTTCATCAGTGAGTTTGATAGAGCACTTCGCTTTGCTAAAGACTTGGCGAACTTCGTCCATAGGTCAGCTGTCGGACGACTTTTTCGCTCGCTCTGTTTTTTACACTCAAATCTCATCTTCATCGGTTCCACTGGCACATCCATTGTCGGGCAATCCTTGCTTGTCAGTAGTCGTAATAGCTCATATGCGAGTCTTTTCGTGAGAAGCGGTAAGACTCGCATATGGGGTATTTTGACCATTCACAAGCACAAATGCCTTTTGGCTCTCTCCAGCACATCCATATAGGAATTCAAATAGCGGCCTTCGGAAATGCGATGCGAAGCAAATAACATCTCACTGACAATGGGGTGTTTCAACTCATGAAGATAGAGGTTTCGCATCGGGCAATCGCTCAATCTTCCTTCCGACACATTTCATGGAGTAGCCACTCAAATAGAGCGAAAAAAAGGAGGCAGAAAACGTGTCAAAGCCTCCACCAGCAACGCCCCCGCTGCCGTAGGCGGTTACGGCCATGACCTGCTGCGCCGCCGAAACCGAAATGGCCACTTGTCGCGTCCTATCCTGCTGGGTTTCTCTTCTGCAGTCAAACAGTCCTAGATCAAGACGACTCACAGGAAAACCCGAAACCCCTTTTCGATTTTACTCTACTCGCGACAGAGAAAGGCGTGGATGCCTTTGGCCACAATCTCCGTGACCACATCGGGGTCTAAATTGCTTGCCTCGTTCATACTTTTATATTGGATAGCCACCACCGCAGCCAGGAATCCCGCAATGGCGTTCGCGTGTCCCACCTGTGGCACGATAAAGAGCGTATCACGCTCTGCTCTCCAAGTTGCTCGATTTCCGTTTTCTCCCCATTCTTCCTCATTTTCTTCCTGGTAAGGTGATTTCACAGCCTCCGCCAAACGGCTGCGGATGTCAAAAAAAGGCACATCACCGTGCGCTGCATCTGCCGTCAAAGAGGCGGGCGTTTCAAATTCATCGGGGGATAATTTTCTTTGTTTGCTGAATAGCTCCTTTTTTTCTTGTCCACTTTCACCGTTGAGGTAGAAGCCTCATCCTTTGGACGCTTCACCGTGACTTTTTTGGTTTTGGTCACATGATGTTTGGTGATTCACTCTGGGTGGCATTTGTGAGAAAAAAAAAAATCTGAAGCGGAGAGGAAATGCAGAGTGAGGGACAATGAAGGAAGCCGTGCGTTATCGGGGAATACACTAAGCCAAGACCCATCAGTTGAGAGAGGGAAGAATTCAGATGAGCACTACTCACTTTCTTACTTGAAGGTAAGTCGGAAAAGTGTAATTTTTTTTTTTTTTTGAAAAAAGGGATGATACTGCATGCAAGAATGGAAAAGAGGGATAGATACTTTTTTTTTTTTTAAAGATTACAATCAAAACATACACACACAAAAAAAAAAAAAAAAAACTGGCCGTATCGTTTGTATGCAACAGCGATGAAAAAACATACAAAAAGGTAGGATACTGCAACTTGAAAACAAGTGGATTAGGTAGTTTTTTTTTTTTTTTTTTAAAGACTTTTTGAACAAAATATAAAATTAAAAAAGGATCGTCGTGTGCAAACGGCCACAATGTAAAGCGATGCTTACATGTGTTTAGTGCACATCATTATAGTGGGAGTACATGGATTCCGTTCGTCCCTGACTGCATGATCGGTCATCCTCGCTGCTGCCAACCACAAGAGGGTTCATCGTACCGGGGGTCTCTGTCGATAGGACCAACTTGCCCGCATCCTTCTTGTTCTTGCGACAACAGCACAGGAAGATGATAAGAAACAGAATCACCAGAAACACAACGACACACGCCACCACAATGCCGGCAATGGCACCAGCGGACAGGCCCTTCTTTTCCGGCTTCGCGGCGTCGACTGAACAACTGGAGTCAGAGGCGCAATCGTCGAGTGTGGAGGAAGAGTAGCTTTTGAGCAAATCAGAGTAACAGTTGTAGAGGCCGTTCTTGGGTTCTTTCCAGCTCGGTGGCACACAACCCGACACCTCCTCCGGCAGATAGATTCCCTTCGCAGAAGGGTAGGTGGCGGTAGTGAAGGACTGTGGGAAGCAGCCGCTCAGCCGATTGCCACGGAAGTCCACACTCTGAATGCGTGGCGGGAGTCTGTCGGGCACGTTGCCACTGAGTTGGTTATCGTTGAGCTCCAACACTTGGAGGGCTGGTAGCGTACTCCAACTGGCGGGAAATAAACCAATCAGCTGGTTTTTGCCGAGCCGCAACGTCTCCAGTGCAGTGATCCCACTCCACTCTTGTGGGAGTGTGCCGCCAAGCTGGTTGTTCGAAACATCCAGTGTCAAAAGCTCCCTCATGTAGCTCCACTCCGGTGGCAGTGCCCCGGTAAGCCCGTTGTTGGAAAGCTTTAGATTTACAAGCAACGACAGAGAACCCCACCCAAGCGGCAGTGCACCGGTAAGCTGGTTGGAGGAGAGATCCAGTGATCGAATTTTTAAGGACGTCCACTCCGGAGGGAGCGTGCCACTTAACTGGTTGTTCGCGAGGTAAAGGGTAATCAACGCGGTCATTGCGCTCCACTCCTTGGGGAGGCTTCCGGTCAATTGGGAGTCCGCCAAACGCAGGTAGTAGAGCGTCTTTATTCGGCCCCAGGCAGCTGGAAGAGACCCAGTCAGTGATGGAAAGTTGGAACATTCGATAGTGGCGATGGTCATTTCGTCATAGTGGTAGGTATTGAAAGGGGCCACGGTGTGGTCCGGAAGGGTCCTGGGGGCGGCCGAAAATCTGTCGATCGCGTGTAACATGATCTCGCTCACAAATCCATTCGCACACCTGATACCACTCGCAGAACAGACATTACCTTCGTTGATGCCAGAAATACCCATGCTGGTCAACAAATTCGCAATGTAGGCATTTGAATCATTGGCGGCAGTCGCCGACCCAATCAGCAAGAGACCTGTAAACAGGATGCGAAGGGCGGATCGACGGGCAGGGTAGGTCATTTGGGAGGGGGAAAAGTGTAGTAATCGAGAGAGAACAAAATCCTGTGAGAGAGAGAGAGGAGGGAAAACGTTTCGTGATGGTAGGGAAACCTACAACAACGAAAAGCCGAGAAAAGGAGCAAAAGGCGCAAAAACCCGAAACGTAAAAGCAGAAATGGGAACAGTAGCTGCGCAGCGTGTGTGGACGTTGACAACCGTTTACTTGCGGTGTCAGGGCATTTTATTCGGCTCGGTTCAACCGTGCAGTAAACCTTACTTTCTTAACGTTGGGAGAAAAAAAAAACCATTAGAAGAGGGAGAAGATTGGATCATTCTTGTCACGCGTGCAAATGAAAGAACGAAACCTGCAGAGAGGATACTCCACCTGGAACTTGGTCCACATCTGTCAAAAATATCTATACACTGTGTAATTTAAACCTCCTTCTCCTTTTTATTTGTTTGTTTTCAACGTCGCAGTTTCCGCAACATGGACGCCACACTACCAACAATGCCAACCATCACTACTACACCAATGGACACCACCGTCGCGCGGCGGAGCAAACGCACGAGAGAGAGCGGTGGCAGGCCGACGGACAGTTCCGGATCTTTTGCAAGCGTGTAAATGTACTCGTTGAGGGAGTTTAACTCGCTGCTTTCCACACGCTGGGCGTCTGCCACGACAGGGGGCCACAGGAGTAGATTTGATTTGCAGAAGGATTCTAGCTGTTCAACCGCATCCCCTGCCTGCACCGGACTAGGAATGGCGCACCCCACCTTGGTGGTCACCACCACAAACGGGAGTCCTTTATTGAACTCCAGGTTCGCCACCTTGGCGTACAGATCCATCACGTACATGCCGCTATCTCGAATCTGCGTCGAATCGTAGCAAAGCAGCACCACGTCATACGTCTTGGCGGTGTTGGGGTCGGAAAGCAGGAGGGGTGCGCGCTTCTCGTTTGGAACCGTGTAGACAATCGTCTGCGGCTCCTCCTGCGCACTCTGCTGGACAAAAAAGGTGGTGGTTTGCACAAACACATCGCACTTTGCCTTGGGGCACTCGCCACCGCGCTGGGTCGAAATGGCAGCCACCAGACTCTTCTTCCCGCACCCGTCCGCGCCGACAACCAAAACGTTTACCGTATTCGCGACCGGGTCGCGCGGTGACCGACAAAGTCGGCAACTCTTCTTGGAGAACAAAAAGGAGGTTTCGCCTTTATAGCCCCAGTACCTGGCGTAGATAATCACCGAGTCGCGGCGTTCAATAGCCATGTACTTCCACTGCTCAATAAACGTGTCCAGTGACAACTTGTTGCACTGGAAGCCCTCGATATTCTCCCAGGCACAGCCGGGGGTGACGGACCAAATATCGGCCGACTCACCAAAATTCTTAAGGCGATAAATGTTTTTGAAAAACTGAATCGCGTGGGAAGAGAGGTACGTGTTTTGGTCGGGACTCACACGAAGCGAGTGGACGTCGTACCACGAAAACGGGAGCCCGTTTGAATTCGTGCCCAACGAGCTGACGGTGGACCAGGCGTCGAGAAACTTTTCCTCTGCAAACAACTGCAGGTGATGCTCGATAAACTGCTCCCTTGTGTACCGCTTGTTGGGGTGACCGAGAAACAGGTCCACGTCTCCTGTGGAAAAGTCCTCCCGCTCCACGCGCTGGCGCCACGATACAATCTCGCAGGCGTTCAAGCAATTGTCACCGTCTTTGTCCAGCAGCCAAAACGCCCTTTCGTACGCCATTCTGCCCTTTTCCGTAAGGCACTGCAGCAGGCGGTCATACAGAATGTGCGTAGGGGCGATGGCGGCGGACAATGCGATCTCTTTCAACGCCTCCGGTGACGCCGACCCGTAGTAAAACTCGGAATCTACCACCTGCTCCACGCACACGGTTGGGGCGTCCGCCAGGCTAATGACTGGTAGGTTCTCGTAGCAGGAAATGTCCTTGCACGGCCGACAACCTTTGCACAACACCACCACGTTCGACACCATGAGGACCTGCTTATCCACCGAGTCGATCCCCAGCGCTGAGGCGCAGCTGAAGTTGTACCGCTTGTTCCATGCGTAGTGGGTCACCTCAGCGGTGCCACGCAGGAGGGCCTCCACCCTAAATGCATCAGCGCCGCACAAAACAACACGTATAGTCTCCATAATTACTCTGAAAAAAAAAAGGGGGGGAGACGAATGAGATGGGTAAAACATTTTTTTAGGAGAAAAGAGTGATCATACAAAAAAAAAAAAAAAATACATTCCGTCACAACAAAACGTCGGACTAAATCGGTTGGCAGACGAGTGGAAACACTTGATCAAACGTACTTCCCTCTAGCAGACTCTTCCACAGTTTTCCCGGGTCACTTTGCAGTTCCGCGTCCCCCCGTACATAGTGCACCCCCACACCTCTACGCCAACGATCGGTTTTGTTGGGGCCAGATCCATGCCACACGGAGCCGTTGTGAAAGGAGCAACAGCCGGCCTCCCCTAATACTTTTACAATGTCCAAAAGGTCAACGGTAAGTGCGTCTTGTCCAAAATGCTGTTGGGCGGCGGAGAGCAGCAGTTTCGTATAATCCGCATTGTAAAACTGGTTGGCACTCCCGCGGCGACCACACTGCCAGCGGTGAGACGACGCGCAGTACTCTAGCGTCCCAATGTCGGGGAGCCGGGTGTCGTCAAAAGGGATCCAAACCGTGCACACCTCGGAGGGGCTAAAATCAATGTACGGTGTGTCGCGGTGAAAGCTGAGCGGACCGGAATGGGGTGGTTTGATCCACGCCTGGTCCTGTACCAGGCGACACCCGTACTCTTCCCAACCCATCAGCCGCGTCACGGCCGCCCCTATCGAAGGCGCTGTCACGATGCTTCCAAACAAGGGGCTTGCCATCCAGATGTTAATCGCATGAATCGTCTTCACTTGCCACCTGTGGAAGGAGGAGGGGTGTTGTCGAACGCGAACCGCCCGTGGCTGTCCATGTACTGTGGTGGCGCTTTGCTAGTGCTAGCAGGTGGACGGTCGGTGCCGTACTCTCCTCTCAGTAGACATTCTAACTGTCCAATGCAGTCTTCCACCTGTGTAGCATGCTCGAATATGCAGGTCGGCACAATGTGAAAGCCACATTCCTGGAACTTCACCACCTCTTCATCCTGGATAGAGATGCTTCTAATCATTACTACCAGAGGAAAGAGAAAAGAAAGAGGTGCAACAAAAAAAAAAAACGAGTAAGCGGTAACGTCGATACGCACGGACTCCACTACCAACAAAAATACAAAAAAAAAAAAACACGGGAAATACATCATCTTTTTTTTTTTTATGATTTTACGAATTAAGTATTAAATTTACGAATTAAGTATAATTTCTCTAGCTTGTCCGTCGGCGTCAATAGCCTTGCACTGGCGGGCCGCGTAGAGGAGGCGGTCCATCATGATTTGACTGGACGTGTAACTGGGCACGCGAAAGGTGAAGAAGCACGTGCTGCTCGTGGGAAGTGTATTCTTTGTGCCGCTGCTCTGAATTTTAATTCTAGACTTGAGCGGCAGACGCGACTGCCCCGTAATAAACCGGAGGAGCAGCGCGCGGTCCTCGTCGGTCATGGACTGCAGCACCTCCAAAAACATGTCCGCCTCGGCGGTACCCAACTGAATGTCACACTCCCTCTTGAAGGCCTCGAAAGAAAGCTTTTTCGCCCCGCAAATCGCCAGCTCCACCGTCTGCCACCGAAACGCCTCCAGCGTGTACAAGGGTAGCACCTGATGAAACCCTCTCCGCATGTGATCGATGCAAACCCGGAAGCAGTCAATGGTGTTTTCTACAATGCAGCGTGCGAGGAGCTCCGCCCCCTCCATATCGTCAGGGGGAAGTTGCACGTCCAGCAACAGGGAGGGATGGTTGGCGACCACGTCAGACCATAAATTTTTTACCCCAGGAAACCGGTCTTCCAGGTCTGTCTCGGTTGTCTGTAGGAGTGTGACGGGGTCGAGTGTGTCCTTCAGCGTGCTGTCCAGTGAGACCAGGTCGTTCGCCGTCGTCTTTTCCCCTACCAGTAACTTCCAGAACAGCGGCGGCAACTCCACGGCAAGGATGTCATTCGTCACAAAAAAGGAGGCAAACAGCTTTCCGAGGAACTCCAACATGAGTGACGTCTGGGACGTTTGCAGTGTCTGGGTATTCGGCATCACCGCCGACCCGTTTCCGTAGATGGCGAACAAGGGGTTCAGCTGAAAGAGCTTACTGGGGTGGCGCGTCATGATTTCGGTTGCCAGCTGCGACAGGGCATCGCGGTATGGCCCACCCGCGTCGGTGGAGCCGAACCCGGCCAGTTTCACAAAGAACATGGGCGAGGCATAGTACGTCTCGCAGCTGTTTTGGTGGAGCTGCACATAGAGCTGTCCAAACAGGGAGCTCATCAGGGTTGGGTACGGTCCTAACGAGGGACTCATCTGAGCCTGCATGGTGTGCAGCGTCACGTGTGCCTTCTTTCCCGCACGATTTAAAAAGGGTTTCATTACCATGGACTGGATGTGCTTTTCGGTCTCCGGCGAACACAGGTTCTTTAGAAAACGAAAAATGTTCAACAACTCCGACTGCCTCCTCAAATTCAGTAGCGGGGCTAGCGACATGGTGACCGCGTCAAAAATACCCAAACGGTGCACGTAGGGGGCTAGCGCGCCGAGTGAAATTTCCCCCTCGTACACGTTTGAGTTGACGACCGCCGTCAGCAGCTGAAACTCGGCCAGTTCGTGTGCGCCCACGCGCACCTCCTTGCACGGGCTTCCCGTTGACACAAGCTGTAGTTGGGACAGCACTTCCGGGCTGAGAGTTTTCAAGAAAAAGTTCAACTCGGTGTAAAAGCTGTGGCTTTGCGGGGCCACACTGTCCAGACGATTTGGCTCGTGTTCAATCCCGTAGAAGAGCTGCCGCGCCGTATTCGAGTAGCTCGTCGCTCCCAGTGATTGCAGGTGCAGTTGAGCGTCGGCTGCGTTCTCCAGCAGCACAAACGGAACGGAAAGGGAGGAAAACTCCTCTGCCGCCAAGTCAAAGCGGGTGGCGAGCTCCTTCGAGGCCCCCCTCATCATGGTCATCTCAATGATCCGTCGTGCGTGGAAGCAGTGGACCACAATTCGCTCCCCGCCTCGGGCGCGAATGTTTAACGGCTTCGTACTTTTTGTCCCATTCTTGAAGACGTAAATGTCCCCACTAACGTCAATCTGATAGCCGACGTAGGGAACGTCCTCGTCTGGTTTAGCCGTCGCATCCCACCCAACGAACACCTTGCCTTTACGGGCATACGCCAATTCTATTTCGTAATTCCTGTTGTCGACCACCGTTGCCTCCGACTGCGAGGTAAACTTCACGCGAAGCGTCTCGTTGCCGTCTGTGGTTGTCAGGCCCTTGAGCAGCTCAAAAAATATACCGCTAGAGCGTCCAAGCTTCTCCGAGAAGGAGTAGGGTAGCGCGGACGGCGGGTCGCTGAGGAGCGCCTTCATGATGACCCTGGCGCAGACGACAATGTGAAACGGGACGGTGGTGTTCATCGTCAAGGGCATCTCCACGTCCCGGAGCCCTTTGCATCGTTGATAAAGGTCTGCCAAGAGGGTCACCCCAATTTGCACCACGGCTGACGTCATCTTGTCGCGCTTGCACAACCCAACAATCATCTTGAATACCGGACGAAAGTACTCCACGAGCAGGGCGGTGCACGGTAAGCGAACGGCGGGGTTAGACACCAACTTTTGAACGCACGTGAGCGCGAGGTGGCGGGTGGAGCGAAACTGAACCGTGGCGGTGCGGAGAAGTACCAGTATAAGGGCTGTCGAGAATTCCGTCGCGGATAAGAGAAAACTGCCGGGGTCGGTGATAACCGCGTCTAGAATCGTGAGACTCGTCGACACCCCCGCCGTTTCCTGTAGGACATCGGGGAGAAGGAGATAGGCAAAACACTGCGAGAGTAAGCAGTGAGAGCGCTTTCTCGACTCACTGTCGAGAATGTTGCTGAGCGAGCTAACCCCCGTGAGTGACGTGTAGGAGAGACACTTATGCAACCGGTCGGCGACGGACTCGCGTGCCTTTTCCTGTGAAAAGAGGGCCTTGCCCAGTAGCAGCCTCGAGTAGGAAAGCAGCAAGAACTCCATCTGCTTTGCACACGATCCATTCGATTCCTTCATGAACGCCCCGTGGGAGTCGCGGACGGAGTGGCGGATAATGGTGCCGGTCGTTGGCGCGTAATTGAAACTCACCGCCCCTGTTTCGGATAGTCGACTGACAGCCTCCATGACGGGCTGCCGTTGTAGGGCAGCAGACCCTCCCAGGTTTAACACCCCCCATGAGGCAACTTCGACCGTCGACCCTGGTGCCGATAAGACAAACGACAACTGCAGGTCGGAGTGGCCGTGGCGAAACATATTTTCGTATAGGCAGACGGTACCAGAATCACACTGGGCGGACACGGTTCCACTCATCAGATCCACGAGTACAGTCAGCGACAAGGACACCAGGCCGCTGCGTGACAGCAACCGGTCGCGTAAGAAGGGCATCCTGGCGTACTCCAGATTCACCGACAATGACGATTGCGTGGTGAGGAAGATGCCGATGGGGTGATTTTGGTGGGAACCACAGCAGCAGCTTAATCGAGTGTGCTTCGCGGCTGCACAGACGCGGGGTGCACACCATACACTTGAGCGGCTCCCCGTTAAAGTGGGCCACTTGTGACACCCTATCGGATACAACTTTGACGCCTTGTGTGGGCGCCGCGAAGGTCAATGTAGGGTGCGCGACGGGCAGTACGGGTCGGATACGCAGAAACAGGGGCTTTGCCTTGCACACCTTGAACTCGACCACCAAATGGTCCTCGCCGTGCTCTTCCAATAGGTAGGACACACTTTCTGGTGCGCCCTCGGCATTCGTGAACGTTGCGTCCATCTGTATTTGAAAGGAAACGGGAAAGGAAAGTCGACACTGCACACTTCGACCATCGCCGTCGCTCAATGCCTCGACGGTGACGCACCACAGATGCACCCGCACCGTTTGGTCCGACAAGTCGCAAATCACCGCCTCATGGTCACTCAACCGCACACCCGTCACAGCCGCACGAGTCGCGCGGTAAGCCACAAAGGAACCCATCTTCGTCGAGCCCGGCGAGGCGATCACCAAGTGGTAGGCATGGTCCGAGACATTGAACTCGCACAGTGGACGGCGGTCGTCCAACAGGAGCACCAATGACCCCGCATCGAACAAGAGAAAAAGGCTATTTTTGCACTCGATCCAATCCATGCACTCCTCATTGCCCTCCGTGAATAGACAAACCCGCATCACCGCTTGCCCGTGTGTCGTGATCGAGATAATCTGGTCGCACGGGGATAAGGAGTCCGAGGCAAAGCGCGACTCCCCGCCTGCCTCTCCTACCGCACGAAAGGGCAGTTTTTCATACTGCCAGCCAGACACCTGACTCGCGTCCAGTTCTAGCCGCATTTTTTGGAGAAGCGAATCCAGCGCACCCACCAAGTCGTCGCCGTCGCGCAAAATCATGTCGTGAACACTTGCCTTGGAAAACCACTCCATCCCGCCGTTTTCGCGCAAAATGAGGTCCTTTTCGTCTAGCGAGAGGGTGCGGAATCCCTCCAGGCCGCCGTGAATCCGCACCGGTTGTGGTGGAGCCCAACTCATTCGGCGCTCCTTCACGGTCTCCTTCAATCGTCTCTCGTCCGCTGAGTACAACAGACTGCTCCGCGGACCATTCGAACGCTTGATCAACGCGTACGTGACAGACCCCTTCAATAGCCGCTCCTGATTTTGAATCGCCACAAACGGCTGGTTGCTCTCGCTCTTTTTACCCACCGTGATGCCAATGTCCCCGTTGCTCTCCTCCACGTGGCCCATCTCAGCCCGCACCCCTTCGGACCTGGAGTAGTATAGGACTCCACTGCCGCTCGTCGTATGCAAGAAGATCCCCGTTCGCGACCCTGCCGCGATACAAATCTGTTCCGTAAAGTCTTCCACCACCACTTCGGTGTTGTCGTAGAGAGAAAGCGGTTTTTCAAATACCTTTCGCCAACAGCTCCTCTTTTCCTCCACCCCCATAAAACCTCCGTCTCGCGTAAACACCGACACCACCGCTGTGGTGGTGATATCGGGGAGAAACGACAGTTTCAGGATACGCAGCGGGTTTTCCTTTGCCACCAGATCAAACATGATGCCATTGTACGAGCCGGAACCGCCGCGCAGCTTGGCACCTGTCCGGAACACCGTCGCCGGGCTCTCGTCCGACTCCACCCGGCGGTCGAGAAACAAGTCCGTCTCTCGTAGAGCCTCCGTTAAGGAGAACTCCCCATTTTGCAGGTACTGCAAGAACTTTTCCGAGCTTGCCTCGATCCCTGGGAGCAACGGTAGAGATTCCAACACCCTCACACACCCGCAGAGGTCTTCCCGAAACACGCTGTCGCAAACCCCCAGCATTGGTGGAGCCGACAGCACCCCATTCCAAAGAACACACTTCACCACCTCGTCCCGATCGACGCTTAAGAGCAGGTTTGCCGCGCAGACGCCGGTGTGCGCCACGCCGTGAAGGTGCCAGTGCTCGAGCCCATAGACAAGGGATAAGGCAATTTTGCGGGTGTCCGATTCGGAAAGGGTGGACACATCGCGACAAGAGAGCCGACTGTTGTACCAGCCATCCACCACAAACCCGCAGACATCGTCCGTCGCCGCGAACAGAGGCCGCAGCAGGCGTTGCTCCGTTACCACCATAAAATGTGGCACCAGACTGCTAGAGCACAGCGCATCCACATTGACCTCTGAGGAGGCAACCATGATAAAGGTGGACTCTGTACAAGTGGCGGTTTGTGGGTCAAAGTAGAGTAACTGCGCCATCCCGTGCTCTGGCACCAGGTGTACCACTTCGTACGCACGGTCGAGTTCAAACGTGTACTCTACATGGTGGTGGGCGAAGATAATATGGGACTCGGCAACGGGCGACTGGAGGGCCGAAAGAATACGACGGAAGGCATCCTCTTGCAAAAAAAGATCCACGTCGGCCTCCGCCGTCAGGCAGCCCAGCTCCACCAAAGCCTCCACCGCCTTCTTGACGTGGTAGTCAAACCTTGTCTTGATATCCAAGTCCCCCCAGCACGCCTCAAAGGCGGCCGCCTTTGACAGCGGCAGCGCCCCTAAGATGTACCGCAGGATTGGAAAGCGATTCGACACCTGCACGAGGGGGAAACGACGTACCCACGACGCTGTGAGCGGCTGTGACGCTAAACTGTTCGCTGAAGGTGGGTGATACAGTTCATTGTACTGTTGGGAAAAGCTTGCCAACGTGGCGAAGGAGGCTGTGTTATCAATTCGTACAAATGGGCACAGCACCACGTCCTTTGGAATATCCTTGAACACCACCCGCGGCGACTCGTTATCCCTCGCCAACGAAAGCGTGCAAGCACTTCGGTCCAAAATAAACAACAGTTTCGTCCCCGTCCCGTACACCACCCTGGAACCCTCCTCCGTTGGGGGAATAAACAACTGGTTGGTCATGGAATCCCCATCCGTCAAGTCCTGCACCGCCCAGACGGTGCCGGTCAAGTTCTTCATGTCCGAGTAAAGCGGTGCCGTATCCGAAAACCCTTCAACCGCCACCCCAGTGAAGTGGCCTGATCCGAGAGACACGCCGGAGGACGCCCCGGAACGGTCCCAGTAGATTAAAAAGGCAGAGACCCCCGTGGACGGGAGCGGGGTGCCGAGGACGGCCTGTCCGCCAAACGTGCTGCAGCAACTGGCGGTACGTCTGTTTTCGCTCACGCTCACCCTGCTCTCGTCAAACGCGTTCCACTTGAGTTGGATCGTCGGGGTGAACAGAGACGACGACGGCATGACCACCTTTCGGTCCGAGAGAAAACTACTGCGGACCCCTTTGATAGAGCCAAGGCGTATGGATACCTCTGGGTCTACGCTAATAAACCCTACCCGGCGCGGTGCTCCGCTTTTCACGGCGGACCGCAGCTCCCCTGCGGTAATCAAGCATCGCACGACGTCTTCCTCGTCAACCAAGAAGAACTCCCCCTCATGCGAAAACCCCATCGTCAAGGACTCGTCCGAAAAAACGCAGAAAGGCTTGCGAACGATCGCTTTCGGCCGTCCTTTTTCCTGCCATCGCCCGTAGTGGGCCGCATTTTTGGTACCCTCCACCACGTGCAGCTCCAGAAAGACACTTTCCGACTTTTGCCGATTGCACACCGTGAATGGACAAAATCGCGGCCGGTCGCCCCATTTAGCGTTATCAAAGACGCAGTCCAGAACGCACGGCTCCGATCCGTCTAGCAGCGCCAGCGTTTCACCGCCCTCCCAGTTCCACACCCCATCCTGTGCGTCCATAATGCAAGGCGTGACGGTCGGGGCATCGACACGATGAAATTCGAGGACAAGGTGGACCGACGTGGAAGATGCCGCAATGAGGGAAAGAAGGGGTAAGTCGAAGTTCCCATCAAAAACGGGTTGCCAGTTCACCTTTCCATTGTGGGTTTGCAACAAAATGGGGGCGCTCAATATGCTGTGTTGGTCCCCTTCAGAGGAGAGTGAAGAAAGCGATAGACGGAAGCACCGGCCCAACCAACCAGCGGGGTCTGTCTGCACGGATAGAATGGAAACCCTGAGATGGTCGGCGTTTATCTTTACAAACAGCGACACATGCGACGAAATCGCGTCAACGAACACAAATGGACAGTTGAACGAGAAACCGTTACTTTCTCCAGTCTCTTCGGTCAAAAAGGTTTCCAATGAAAACTCGAGAGAGACTTTTCCCCCTGCCACGCACGGCGTGCCGACGCCCAAAGGTGTTTTCTTGTCATGCTGAACGATGCGATTGTCTGTCCCGGCTTCTTCCTCTCCTAGAAGGGTGTCGGCCGCCTTTTTGGAATTCTCCGCCGCCGAGTGAGACTTTAGGTGGCCTGCCACAATCTCCCGCAGCCGTTCCTTCTCCGTGGCTGGCGGGGAATGCGCGTGGCCGCTCGCACCACATGCCGGTGCGGACGCAAATGGATTTTTACACGCGTGACAGAAGAGAGCCGGGACTAAGTGCTTCACGGGAACGGGGTGTCTCCTGTCCACCGCATTCAATACGGCACATCCCACTCGCGAAACCGTCTTCCATGGCCGTCACGGTGTCGTACGACACCGTTTCGGGGCGGTACACAAGAACCGTATCGCCTTTACACACTGGGAGAGTCTGTGCCGTGTCGTGCGGAAACAGCGAAACCGACACAATACTCGCCTGTAGCTCCTCCAACGGGGTCGTCCGCAGCACATTCTGTAGGGTGTCCTCCGCCAGCTCCAAGCCTACCAGCATCTCACCCGAGGAGGGGAGCAGTACGGAGATGGTGGAAAACAACTCCGTATAGGGAAACTGACTTTCGTCGGCGTCACCACTCTGGCTCTCCACAAAGGCAATGAGGGCGACTAAAATTCGTGTAATGATAAAGGCTTTCATGTAGGGAAAGAGGGCGCAGCTGGTGCCGTCCAACGCGCCTTGTGTGAGCTTGCGGTACACAATTTTACCACGAAATGCTCTGGCTTCTAGCGGTATCTCGGCAAAGGGTCTGGACGATTCGCTTTTCCGCCCCACATAAACGGTTAGCACGCCGTCACTTTCCAGCTCATCCCCGAAACTGCCCAAATCTCCGTCGTTGTTGTTAAAAAAGCGAACGCCACAACTCGACGAGGTGTTGACGTAAATGGCGTACGTGGTGTTCGCCTTCATGGGCAAATACAAGCCCCCAACGCTAAACGGCAGCTTGTCAAACAGCGCCATGTCCTTGCTAGCGACCTCCTTCCACTGCGACGGTTGGCGCTCCATATCTTTCATGCTCCCCTCCTTCCAAAATACCGTCACCGACACACACTCCGCCGTCGTTTGCGAGAGGCAGAAAATCTCCTCCAGTGTAATGTTCTCCTTGCTCCTCAAGTCGAACATGATGCCATTGTACGAGGCGGAGCTGCGCTGATTCAAGTACGCCCCAGTGGTCAAGGTGTACTTGTCCCCACTGAAGCAGGAAATGTCCAGCTGGCCGTACACGTCTCCGAAAAAGTTTTCCACCGCAAAGAGACTGTTCTCTTTACGATAATTGGACCCTTTCGCGTCGATAAAGTAACAGTTGATGTCTTCCCGATCGTGGGTGTCGGCAACGAGGAGAAAGACATAGATGCCTTTTTCGAGATACACCGGCTTCCCACTGAGGGTGGCAATGGTGACGTGATCGGTGAGGGGCACCTTGGTGTTCCAGCACCACCTCGTGTAGGACTCGCTGTCCCCCAACTCGCACACACGTGACATGAAGACCGAAACCACGCAGTGTGACGCACCAATGGAAGGGGCGTCGCGCCTTGTCTTTTCCAGCAAGATGGGCAAGCGTATTTCGTCGACGGAGATTGGTGGACCGGTGACGGTCAGGTGAAAGGAGATTCTCGGTGCCACCGCGTGACACATTGGGCGGCTGACGAGACGCTGAACGTCCCCTAGAAGAGGCGCCGCATTGAGTCGGTCTACCGCCTCAGTATTGGCGGGACACTCCAGAAGGGGAAGCCTCGACCCCTTGTTCTGTCGGTACATTAAGGTTCCACAGAAGCCGCGGGTGGAGAGGCTAAAGTCACCGAACGGGACACTCGAGGTGCTCTTTTTCCCTAAAAACACCGTGATGGTGCCGTCGCTGTCAAACTCCTGACCAATCTCGCCTCGACCACCATCCTCCTCGCCGAAAAACCCGACACTGCAGTTGTGGGACGAGTTCACGTAGAGGGAAAAGGTGGAGGAGGGCTCAATGTGAATAGGCGCAAAGCTAATTTGAAACTGGGCGTCGACCTGCATCTCCACCATGCCCGAGTACACGTTACTCCACGCCTTGGGCTCCGACTCAAACTTGTAATGAGAGCCCTTCTTGTAGAAAATGTCCACGTGATGACGCCCGGTGGTTCGGCTCAGACACGACAGACCCACTAGGTCGATCGAGTTGGACGCTTTGCAGTCGAATATGATACCGTTGTAGGAACCCTTGTTTTGCGAGTTGGAGCGGCTCTTGCCCACCTCAAAGAGAGTCGTGACGGTACTCATTGGCGGTGAAATGAGGGGATACAAGGTGCTGTTCGAGGCGTCGGGGCCTTCATTGTCCAGGACAAAACATTGGTCCAACTTTAACGAAAGGACTGTTCGTGGGTCGTCGAGGGCCGTCACATTCAGCGACATCCCATTGGACGCGATGGACACCAAGGTACCCCTCTTGGGCGCCTGAAACCCACTACTTTTGAAGACCACCGTCGCATTTTCTCGTAGGTCCTTCGCCGCGTATTGGGACGCTGCTAGCGCACAAAATCGAACGTCTTTCCGGCGGACCGTAAAGTATCGCTTCTCCCAGTCGTTCGAGTTGTACTCCACCGTCCCAATTTCGCCTCCGTACACACGAACCACTTTCCCCAGGTGGGCCCGCCCCATCACCGGGGCACACACCTTTGCCGTCAAACCCGGGCACGACAGGTAGACAATCACGCGATACCGTACGTCGGGCGAAACGACCGTGGTCGCCAGGAGGTGTCCCTGACAGTAAAGGGTGAGGGTGGCGTTCCGTCGCACAAACGTGAGGGTGTCTCCGATTCGAAAGGCCGCGTCGACTTCCCCACTCAGTGCTTCGTTGTTAAACTTCCACTGGGCCTGCGAAATCAGCTCTGTCCCTTGCACGGTGTCGAACAGCACCACCTCACTCTCCACGAAGGACGGATCCGCCAGATCGGTCCCCTTCTCTGGAAAGAGTCCAATCGCGACCGTGGTGAGGGAGGTCTCAGAAGGCGTGCTTGACGAAAAACAACCCTCGGTTGACGTCACGGAGCCCCCCTCTGCCTGAGAATACACACAGAGACGGAGGTAAAAGTTGTCATCGGTCGGCCACCCACAGGCCACCACTACAGGGTTCTCCGACAGGTCGGCAATCGTGGAACTCATGTACAGGTTCCCGGCAATATTATCTACCACCAAGTACACCCTCCCTTCCGGGGAGACCTTTTCTTTGGAGTCGCACCACGTGCCCCACAGGCTGTTATTCGCGCATAACTTGTCCATATCCGCCTGAAAAATGTGGTACGAGTTGTCGGTCAAGGTGGACACACCAAGGAAGACCTGAGAAAACAGAATGGGCGGCGAACCGAGGGCGGGGGAGATGTCCAGCACGACCATCGCCTTGGTGTTTCGCGGAAAAGTAGTACAACTGACGTTCAGCGTATCGCAAGTCAAGGAGCACTGGGATTTGGTCGACCCCTCCTTCCACAGCGGCTTAAAAGGGCACAGACCGCTAAATGGGAAGCCCGGAACACCCGCGATGTGGTCCAGTACGACGTCTGCCCTCGAGACACCGTACAGCGGAAGGGGTTCGGTGACGCCGAAGCTCTCCTCGGCCTCCGCGACAATGGCGGTCCCCACCACTTCGCAGTTGACGCTTCGGTCGGGGGACCACGTCAACGTAAAGTTTTCGTCAAACTCCACGTACCCACCCACTTTGAGGGAGTGGGGTGCGTTGCGGCATACAATGTACTTTGGCACCTCACAGGCGTTGGTGGGGGCTCGACCAACATAGAACAGTTCTTTCGGCTTTCGCCACGACGTGAAACAGTTGGTGCACAGCGTCGTCTTGTCTTCTGTGGCAAACCACGGGGCAGTCAGAAGCTGGTCGCACACGGAACAACTGGTGGCATCTTTCACTACCGAATTGAAATGACTCGATGGGTAAATGTCCCTCGAGGGAAACGTCAGACCGTCCTTAAGGGAAAACACGGCTACCGTTTGGGGGCCGCAAACGACAAATGGCCGCAGCGTCACGTCGTCGGGTACGCTGTCGAACAACACACCAAAGTCTATCCTTCCCCCCTGCCTCACCCGGGAGAACTCCACCGTCCCTTCCAGGCGGTTGACGCCGACGAGCAAAACGTCGCCGGGGAGAAAAATAGAGCTGTCCCCGTTGAAAATCATGAGGGGCTCCAAGATGCAATTCACGCTGTTTGTGGACGTGGAGTCCACACTGCACAGTGGCCAGGAGTCCTCCCACAGTGCCACCTCCTCGCACCGTTTCGGGAGAGCACTGGTGGACGCCGTCACACCCACATACAAGAGTTGGTCACCACTGACCTCGCTGTTAATGGAGACGGCAAACCAGAATTTTGTCGCCGTCACGGGCGCACACCGTACCACGAAGCAGTCTTCATCGTCCGTTGTGACGGCAACCAGCGGGCTGGGAAGGTACAGACTAGGCGATGAAGAGTGGCGTTCCACCGTGTAGAGGGCATCCTCAATCATGTCGGCGCTGCAAAACTTGAACTGCACATAATCGATACTGGGCTGAAAAGTAGGGGCGTTCGGCACTTTCGCTATGGCGCTGTGGTACCCCACAAAGTCCAACGTGTATCAACGTGTAAGATCGTTGAACGATCGTGTATAGAAATCCTCAATCTGCTCACGTCGATTTCTTTCCTCGTGAAGCAAGGGGGCGATCACCACTGCATCGGAAATGCACTTGCGTAGGTTCTTCACAAGCCAGCCCGCGCAAGCAGAGGACTCCTCCACCATACTGGAGTGAAGTGGAATTTTCACAAAGGTCGGTTTGAGATGACGAAGTGGGACGGAGAACAAGTGCTTGTTCACATCAGTGGCAACGTAGACCACCGCTTTTGAAATGACATCGGCAATGAAGACGACCACCACCAGCCCAAACGTGTCGTGGAGGCAGTACTTGTAGCTCCGCTCGCCGCCGAGAACAGCCAAGGCGACCATACACGACTGAAGATCCCGATCGAGCAGGGACAGATGACGGTAAATAAACTGCGAAATGACCGGGGCAAAGTAGGGCACCAGGTGCATCTGTTGGAGTGTACTCACACACAAACTGCGACGAAAGCTCTCGAGCCACTGTCGGGACGACTCCTGGTTAGAGGTCGGGAAGTGGATCAACTCGCAGGAGGCGTCTTCGTTAAACATGTACACAATCGGGTAGAGGTCGTCCACTTTTTGGATATTGGCAAACGCCAACCCAATCAGCACCATATTGTCACGGTAGTAGGTAATCTCTCCTGTGTCGGCGTTAAACTCTACCCACACCACTTCGTCATTCCCGAAAATACGTCGGTTATCGTTTCGTGGGATGCTGTGACGCCGCAGTAAAAGATGCTGCACCTGATCGTGGTCGTCCGTGTCCTGCAGGACGTAGACATCGGAGCGACTAATGAGACTCCCCATGTTTGGGATATGCGGGCGCCCGTGGCACAGACCAATGTAGTAGCACCCGCCTAGGGGGGTCCCAACCCCCTGCCCCCGCTGACGGCGCTGTAGTTTGAAGCCAATCACGGTTGTCCCCTGCGCTGGGAGAGGTTGGAGGCCAAAGAACACACCCTTCCCGCTTACGGTGGAGGTTTCGTTGGCCCACTGCGGCGGAAGGGAGGATGCTGCCGCTCCTTTGACGAGATTGGTGCGCGCCAGCTCGGACAGGCACTGTACCACTTCTTCCGCGCTGATGGAAATCTTTTGGGAAACGATCGTGGCGGAAATACTGGCGGGGTCCACCATCTGCAGCAAGAGCCCAAACGTGTGGGTCGCACGAAAACGGGAGCTCTTCTCCCGACTCCTCATCAACGTCGTAACGCAGACGTCAATCACGATAGCGTACGTGGCGCGGCCAACGCTGTCGTAGACAAAGCACTCGACAAGACTGTCGAGCAGCTGAAACAGCTTCCCCAGCTTGTCCAAATAGTAATCCAAGGCGAACGTGTCGGCGTCTGTACTCTCCGCGTGGCTGCCCATCATGGCATTCACCTCGCCAACTGTGGTCAAGACGCTTTCGGACAGAAACTTCGCCGCGGCGTGGAGAATCGCAGCGCACGCTTCTCTCTCTCCGTCTTTCCTACTGTCATATTCCTCCTGAAACACGGTGTTGGCGTTCGATATAAAAAAGTGAATGCACATCAACACCGCATCGCTGACGAGCTTGGGTGTCAGGTAGTCGCTCCGACACGAACAGTGCATGGACGCCAGGTCAAACTTGAAGGGCTGCTCTGCGCCGAAATTCACAATTATTTTCAGAAGGGAGCCCACCGCCTTTGCCTCCACAAATGGGGTGAAGGTTTCAAAACTACTCTCCACCGCTACTCCCAAAAACGTGCCATTACGTGTAAAAAAAATACCATTGTCCGGCGCCAGCAGTCCACACCCAATCACGTCGCCAACCACCCATGGATCGCTGAACTTTTTCCGCTTCGCCGAACCGTCCGTCACGTAGCCGTCGGAACTAAAGTACACGCAACTGTCCGGTAGTTCAGTTTCCGTAGAGGCCAGCGGGACACTGCTAAGACCACACGTCACCCGCACGGCGTCATTGGTACACAGGTCAACGGTAATCTCAAAATAGAGCACGTCTGGTACCTCGGTGAAGACGCAGCTCAAACCGTAATTCGAGTACACATCTGTGTCGCTACCTTTCCGCCGCTTCATCTTTCCCGCCTTTCCATACTGCGGCTTCCAATTGTTACGCGCACAGCAAATTACATTAACGTTCTCCGCTTGCAACCCTTGCACCTCTCCATTAATAATTTGAATCCCATCACCGGCGACTTGCAGTAGGGAGTTGGGCAACACCATGCACCGCTTCAGCAGATGCAAAAAGCCCTTTCGGTTGTAGAAGCGTTCTTCGCTGCTTTTTAGCGCCACCATGATCTCGTCCACCTTCTGCAGGGAAAGGGAAAAAAACTCAAACAGCTCACTCGGGGGCATCACCGTAAAGTCCTTGCTGTCCCAGGGATGGGCGAGCGCACTGCATAGGCTAATAATACTTTGGAGGCACACATGGGCTTCCGACCCTAACCGCTTCACTAGCTGCCTCACGGCGGCGCAGAAAAACGCAGCACCAGAACGTTGACACTCGGACTCGATCATGATGCCACACCCTTTGATACACGAGAGGTAGTGGGGGGTATCCTCGTGCGAGGCAGTCGTTGCCGCAGTGTTGCCGTCCCTCGTGGAGAGCCGCTGTAGAAACTGTAAATGATTCGTCAGGGAAAAGAGAAACAACGATACGCCATCTCTGTTGCATTCACAAACAGCCGTTTTCAGCTTGAACGTAGCCGTCAGGATCAGGCAAACGAGCGTACGCCGGTTCAGTTCTTCGGTGATTTGCTCGGTGTCCTCCAGAGTCTCATCCCGCAGAAAAACCAAAATTTCATTCGCGATCGATTCCTCTGTCGTCTCACTCGGTTTCCCAGCGGAGAGTGGGTCCGCCTTTACCTTGGAGGTGGTGCTCCTCTGTGGGTCAATGGAGAGCGTCAACGGCTCCACCGGCCGACTGTGCGAAACGCTGGTGGATGCCCCGCGTCTGGACATTGTGCGGGACTGCTGCGCTGGTCGACTGGAATCGCCAAACTGGTTGGCGTAGGAAAAGTCATCCGAGGGAAAATGGGGGAGAATGTGGTGTAGAAGAAACTCCACGCGACTCATAATCGAGGGGGTCCTGCCCTGTTGCGTGCACTCTAAAAGGAGGTAGCTCTTCCGCTTCAAGTAGTTCAACACGGTGACCACTTCGGTTTCCCAGTTCTGGGGGGTGTACGGATTCACCGTGAACCACAGTATGGCGCAGGTACACTGCCGGACCAGCTCCGCAAGCCGTTCCCTCTGGGGGAAGGCGGTGGCGTTAAACTGCTCGTGCCACAGCGCCGTGAGGGGACTTTCCTCGTTGACGGAGAGGGCGATAATTTTGGCACGAACCGCCGTCACCTGAGGCAGACGCGTCTTACCGGCCGACGTCGCCGCGTGCTGTGGATCTGACAGCACCTTGGTAAAGTTCGCATACAAGCCCCCTGCGAAGAGGGAGTACTTTGTGATAAAGTCCTCCGACGAGGAGGGGGAATTCAGCCGCAGCTCCTCCACAGCATGTGTGGCCACATTGACGATGGAATGAGTCAAGCAGTGGGAGATGTCGCGGAGCCAATCGGTACTGCTATCCAGTTCCCGCTGCCGCTCGACCTCCACGTGGACGTTTACACAGATGGGAAATGGTAACTCTTTCCCCTTGACGGTAATGGTCAGAAGACCGCCACAGTCAAACCGAACGTCACTGTCCCCCAGTACCTCCACCAGGCGGTGACGCGAGTAGGTGGCGATGAGCACCACCTCAATTTCGCAGGCCTGCCGCGCTTCCTCGCTCGCCTCGACGACAATGCTCTTTCCGTAGCTCATGTCTACGGTCGCGCTCGCGGGGATCGTGGTGTTGAACGGAAATAGCACGACGTGCGTCTCGTTGGACACGACGAGTTCGGAGGTTTGCGTTTTAAACACGGAGGGTTTCACGTAGGTGGTGTAGTACGGTACCAGAGCCGCCCTCGCCTCACCAAGGACCTTTAAAATGTCCAGCGTAATCGAGGCGTCAAATCGCGCGGAATACAGCACGTGCGCGACAGGGTACACCAATGCACCCAGGCTTGTCTGCTTTAGCAAATTGGTGTTGGCTCTCCTGTCTGTCTCGGACTCGAACGCCTTTTCGTAGCCTTTCACGATATTCTTGCAGAGGGAACTGAAAAGCGCAACCGACACCAGATGCCACTGCGTCGACTCCCGCTGAGTAAGTAACCCTAGCACACACGACAGCAACGCTGGGGCGGCCTCAAAGTAGCCCGTTTTTCGTCGAGCAAAGATGTTGTCCGCCTCCTCTTCGCACATCTTCTTTAGTTTCCCCAGCAGCGTCATGAATGGCTTTTTAAAGTCATACTTGATGACCGACAACACCAGCTGTTGAACGTTTCCGGGCGTGAGTAACTGTCGAACGCCGTGTAGGTTACTACAGTCGCAGAGGAGCTGCAGCTGATAGTCGTGACTTAAACAATTGGACAACATGACATTGTGTAAATGAACAAACACCCCCACCGCTTCGTCGAGGAACTTGTCTTTAGACGGTCCAAGATTCGACAAGTAGTTGTAGATGTCAATGATTTGGGAAATGGCGGTCTTGGGGCAGGTCCGCTCCAACAGCTTCACCTGCTTTACCAAGAGCCGGCCGCAGATACACAAGTGCAGCTCGTCGATCCCGGAGGCGGCGTCACACTTGATCTTTTCCACCACATCGTTACAAATCACAATCAACCGTATTACCGTTTTTACACAAGGGGTGTTGAGAGACGGGAATGAGAAAAAGGAGGCCCGGTTTTTGCTGTCTTCTAGCAGCAGGTACGCACTAATCTGGTAGGCAATGTATTGGCTAAACTCTGCTCCCCCGGTGGAATACTTTTGATCCTCCAAACTGGAAAGAAAGGCAACGCAGAACGACTGGTATGACCGTAACGTTTCCTTCTTCTCGAGGCTTTGACTCGCCGGGCAAATGCGCGCCACAATACGAATGCTGCTCACCTCCGGCAGAACGAGATATAGTTTTCCCGTCGATAGACTGTAGAAACAGCAGTCGGTCGGCTTTATTTTCACCTCGTTCTGTTCCACAATCATACCCTCGGCATCCACCCACGTCGCGCAGTCGTCTTCCACGACACACACTTCAAACCCGTTATGAACACAATAATAATCCCCGCTCGGTTTCCACTCCATCCGTCTGCTTTCCTTTCCAGAGACAATCTTTTCAGACTCCGGTGGCACCTCCCACTGTAGAAGCTTGGAGGACCAGGAGCACTCCCCGCAAGAGCTGCGCACCGTGAAACCTACCCCCTCGTCTAACGGGAAACGAAACAATGGAAGGGACGAGGAGGTACTACTACTACTACTCTGCGCGTGAGGGGCGTCCGGCTCGCCTGTCAGCCGTCTCGGACAGCACCACACCGACACGTCAGAAAAAAAGCCGAAAAAGCTACCGGCGAGAATGTCCAGCACACCAGGCATACTGGGGGTGAACAAGGTACCGCTCTTGCCTCTGCTCTCGCAAAAAAGGCCGTTCCGGTACACGGTCCACGACGTGATCTCATTTAACGAAACGAGGGAGGCATTCCAGGTCACCCAGCCGTTTTTGATTGGCTCCTCCACCTCCGCGAAGGCGTCCTCCCCGTGTTCGAACAGGACGGTGACAGTAGACTTGTTGGGGCACATGGTCACACTCGCCGATAGCCACTTCTTCTCCCCGGCGAGGATGGAGACGACCTCCACTTTGGTGGTAAGCGCGGGCTTGTAGGCGTAAAATGAAAACTGAACCGTAATGCTATCTGTCCCACGGGGGATCACCACGTTAGGTGGCTCCACCCTCCCCTCCCCGCAACTACCTTTGAATCGTAACCTCCGTGGGGAGCCCCCGGCCCGCACGAATGGTCGAAGATAACGCCCGCTGCCAGTAAACAGAGAAAAGTGCTCGCCGTCCGCGTCCGGGTTTGCGACGGTTTGCGGCATTTTTTCTAGCGTAGTGGCGGAAAGAAACTCCACCCCGCTGCTGCGAATGACGGAAAAGACGCCATCCTTCAGGTACACCCCTTTGCAGCCCTCGCCGCTATACGATAAGTTTCGGTGGAGTATTTCAAACGGTGGGCGGACGGAGATGGAATACACACCGGTGTCGGCGAAGACGCTGACAAAGGGTTTCTCGACTTCTTCGCAAGCACAGATGGCGTAAATCTTATTAATAAAAGAACCCAGAGAGTGGGAGTAGGAAATGACGTCACCTCTGGGAACATTGTAGGGGAGCGGCAGCCGGACCCTGGCGACGTCACTCCAGGCAATGAGGTTCACCAGATTTCGTAGCCCCCGGACTTTCAGTTGGCGCAGTACGTTAGGGTGCTGGTAGTTCCACCGTATAATGGTAAGCAACTTGTTGACGTCGCCGGATGACAGGACAATTTTGGCAATCAGGGAGTACGCCCGGGAGAGCCAGTCAATGTCCGGCTGCGTCTGGGTGCTCAACGTCTCCACCTGACGCAACAGAATGTTGGTGACCCGCTTGATGCCCCACGTGTGGAACATGGACATGGTGGCCCGACGGATGCACCGATTCACTAGTTTGTCTAATAAGATGACGGTGTCCAGCGGCATTTGAGACATGAGAGTAGAATGGGAAAGCGCCACTCCAACGTCAAATGGGGTTACCTCCGTGTTGTCGTCCTCGCTACTCGTCTCTTCGTCCAGGTCTTTGTGCTCCCCCGCCTCCGTCTCCCAGTCGGGCGGTCCTTGCGGGACAGCGTTCACCGAAGTCGAGACCAGACTTTGTTTCATTCGTAGCGTCTCCTCCCCTAAAGACAACTCCACCAACTTGGTTCGCAGATACACCGGCGTGGGAGCGTGGTTGCGCTCGAGGAGGAACGGGGTGAAGTGGTAGAGAAAATGGCTGATGTTGTGCGTGTTCTCGAAGCGCGCGCCAAAAACGTTCGGCGGCTGCGGTAGAATGGGAAACGGGGGAAAGGACTTGCACCGCTCGTTGAAATCTGCGGTGAGCCACGCGCGGTCGTAAAGTTCCGATGCACTGAAGCACACCAGATCCTTCAACGCGCACAACTCCACCTGTTCCCGCTCCAGAAACTCACACGTTTTGGGGTCTTGCGTTGCGTCGCTTTCGGGGGTGTAGGTAAAAAATTTATATGGCTGTGCGGATACCACATCCGACTGAGAATGGTTTGTCGCGGCAGCTGTTATCATACTTCCGTCGGACAGGGTGACCGGGGCGGTGAACGCTGGTCGCCGCACTAGGGCACTGTTCGAGGCGACTGAACTATCGGAACTGTAATCCGAGTTTTCGCTGTCAAACGATGTGTTACTGGGGAAAGTCGAATTCACATCCCCAGACACTGGAAAAGAGGACTGTTCCATATGGTTACGTTATAATGGATGGTGAAATAAAGCAAAAAAACAAAGATGAATCTCACCGAAAAGTGGTTCACACTTCTGATAAATAATATGAAAGCTAAATGACTAATGGATGAATTCGCTAACGAATTACAAAAAAATAAAAACTACTGAAACTGTGGGAAAAAAAGGGGGGAAAGTCATACAGTGTACTACCAGCAACGGGTAATTCACCTTAGTGTCAGGGCATATAAAATATGGAAGTAAAAATAATTAGATAATCGGTTATGTATCTTTTCCGCCTTTATTCCACCTTGTGATTCAAACCCACCATGGTCCTCACCCTAACGAAACTGCTTTGTCATCTTTTCGGCAAGTTTCTTGTCCATGGTGGTGGTGCTCGGCTTCGTGGTGTCCTTCCCCGTGGCCGGTGATGCTTTGAACTCCTCTGCGGTGGCGGCGTCTAATAGAGCCTCGTCCAATAAGTCCTCCCGGAAAAAGGAGTCCAAGACACTGTCTAATGTGGAATCCACTTCGGCCGGCACAGTGGCTGTGTGTGGTGGGTGCGGCCTTCGCTGACGTGTCATCCCCGGTGCTCTTAGGCCTACTGGTTTCCTTCTCCTTGTGTGCCGCAACCTCTGTCGTGGTTTTTTTGTGAGGGACCTTTCCACTGCCGACCAGACGGGGGAGAATTAGTTTTAGAAAAATAGCAAACACCGCAAACCCAGCCACCACTAGCACTATTTCCAGCACACTTCGCAACGGCTGCGTTTGAAGTGTATCGGGATTGTAAATGGAAAAGAAATCCATTTTTATGTTTTATTCTTATTTTACTGAGTTGAACGGAAAATAAAGAAAAAGAGAGAGAGAATGATCGAGTGTCTGTCCTTCTACGAAAGGAAAAAAAAAAAAAAAAAGGTCAAACGCCCACAGTGCCACAATAGACAGAACAACCCCTTTCATTCGTTAAAAAAAAAAAAAAAAGACGCAAACTATAAAATATGTGTATAAGTTCGTTCGTTTCACCCTTTACAAATAACAAACAAAAAACTTTAGTATTCGTTTTTTCTTGTTTTTGTTAATATACGTTTGTGACCAGACCACCAATGAGCAGAGGCCGGGGAAATCTTACAAGTTAATATACTTGTCTGCGACAGAGGCGATGGTATCCACAAAGCTCTCCGAGTCATTAAGGCATGGGACATAGACCAACTGCTTCCCGCCCGCCCCCAAGAATTCCTCTTCTCCACTAACGCAGATTTCCTCCAGCGTCTCCAGGCACTCCGCCGCGAAAGAGGGGGCCACCACTAGGACCTTCTCCACCACCCTCGTCGCCAGTTCCGCCTTTCCTGAGAGATGCGCGAGCCTCTCCTTCTTCTCACGGTGCGCCGGGGTGTCTGGGTGGAGCGGCAGTGTTTCCAGCGTATCGGAGAGGAAGGGCTCTAACCACGGCTCCCTCCCAAAGCGAGACTGAAAGACTTGAAGGAGAATACGGTCGAGTGAAATACCCATTTCAGCTTCCATGTACTTTTGTACAAGGGCGGTGGTGCGGCGGCACTGGAGAGGATAGTCATCCCCCGTTTCGGCGAAGCGAACGGGAATGCTGTGAAAACTGAACACAATGCACAGCTCCGCTTCCATTTTATTCAAGACACTGTTCCAGCTCCCAGTGTACATTTCTTTCAATTTGTTTAGGATCGAGTTGCCCAACGCCTCAATATACTTGGTATTCTCGTAGAACTCGCGAATCAGAAAAAGGGACGGTATTCTGCGGCGAAAGGGGTTCTGGTAAAACTCCAGCACCTTGTCAAAGATACAGGCGGACGTGGTGGAGGAGTACTGTGGAAAGAGCGGTATAACGATAAGTTTGGAGATGGTGGGACAAGAATCGTGCAGTTCCGTTAAGACCTTCCCAACACTCCGCGCGCCGTACCGCACGGCGGTGACGACGTTCACACGGGCTTCTTTCGAGTACCGTTTTTGTACTTGCTTGCCCAGCGAAAAAAGGTAGTACAAGAGAGGGGAGATGCCCTTCTTCGCGTTGTACTGTGGTACGGTCGACTGCAAGGAGGCACCGCGAAACCAAACTTTATTATAATTCTTTGCGATCCGTCTAGAGCGAAAGGGCAAAATAATACAGTACAGGATGGGAAACCAAATCCACCTCGTAATGTCCACCACCCGCTTGTCGGAGAGAAACTCCCGCAGGAACTCACCAATGTCGGCAGGGGCGGTGGACTCTGGACTGCCCAGGTTCACCAACAAGACCGCCGTGTCGACCGTTGTGTCCATAGTGGGGTACACTAGACTACAGAATAGAGAGCGGGAGAGAGAGGTGGGAAATCATCACGTCAAAGAGTACAGCTGCCAACAGGATATGTTCACATTTTCTTCTTATGGTGACACCATCACAACATATATTTTTTTTTTATTAATTTCTTATACTACTTTAAAGGAAAAAAAGAAATCGCAGCGCCGATACAAAAATAAAAAACAATTCTCACTACAACCACTAATATTTCAAAAAAATCTTTAATGACCAAACAATCTATTGCACGCTTGTAAACAGGTGGACTCTATTACTATACATCGACCTTAAAAAAAAAAAGTGTATTTCGCTGGAAGTCAAGGGTAACTTCACGTCTCGTACGTGTATTGATGTATAGCAACAAAATCGTGCATTTGCAAAAAAGATTGTTTACGCGGAAATTAAAGAATGAAAGTACACCGAAAGAAATATCTGACATTCATGTGAGAACATCCGTATTTCATAAAAAAAAAAAAAAAATTCTATCCCTGTACCCGATAAAAAAAAAAAAAAAAAAAACAACCATAAAAAAAAAAGGGTAAGAAAAAAAAAAACAGTATTATTCTAGGTTTAATGCGCCTCGTACATTTTCTGATTTTTCTTCTTTTGCTTCTTTTTTTTTTTTTCCTTATTTTAAGGCTCTCTTCCTATCCTACCCACCTTTAGATCAGGCAGGCAAATAAGAAGACGAAGAACTGGAGGGCAAAGCCCAAAATAAGAAAGGCGAAGCCGGCGGCAAACTTGGAGCGCTCCTTCATGGGGCCCACAAACGTACCGCAGGTGGGGTTGTAGTACAGACCGCAAATGCAAGCCCACGGGACGGCGCCGGTGATGAAGCCGAAGAAGGCCAGAATAATAAGAGGTGCCTTAGCCCCGATGCACTTGCAGACGTAGGCGATCGAGGCAATGATGAAGAAGCCGTAGAGACCAATCGCAATGATGGAGAAGGACGCGGCGGCCTTCATGGTGGCCTCGAACACACCGCACTGCTTGTAGAAGGGGTCGTGCCAAGTGGTGGCATGTGAGCCACCGCACTTCTTACGGCCCCAAACAGAGTAGCATTCTCTGGCACCCTCACCATAGGGAGTATGCTCGTCTTCGTTCATCTTTAAAACATCGAAGGGGGAACCGAGTGCCATGAAGAACAAGGCGATAAACTCGATCACAAGCGCCACAATAACGCCAGCGGTACCCATGCATCCCTTCTTCGCTCCCTTCTTACGCCTTACCTTTAGCGGCCATTGTTTAAGATTGATTTATATTGTAAATATATAAAACAAAATAGAAACTGAAACTTTCCTTGTAACGGGAAAAGAAAAGAAAACGAAAGTGCTTTAAGGAGACCTAATAACTTGAGGAGGGAAGTAGTAGGAGGCGGAAAGAACGATATTTTGGATGTTACAATCAATAATAAATCCACATCACGGAGGCAATAAAAATAATAATAATAAAGCATAGCGTGTCCTAGCAAAACGCCTGGTTCAATCTGAAACCCCATAGAGTAATACGTCCCGTATTTTCTTTAGCTCAGCGATACAATCCACCATGGCGTCTAGTGAGTCGGGCGCCGTCTCGTCTGTCGTGGAGCGATTGAGGATCACTTCCAACGTTTTGATCGTCTCCGATAGTTTGGCCCCCTGACGGGAGACAGCGCCCTCGTCCACCGCCACCACTCCCGTCGGGCTCGTCACCGACAGGAGAGGCTGTAGCGCCCCGTTCGACAGGATAACCGCCTCTTTCAGTAGAGCAGGAAATGCATCGGTGACAGGAGGATACTTCATCAGTACGCGCAGCGCCGAGTCCGCGCCTTGCAGAATAGCAGGTTTCACGTGTTTAATCATCACCGCGGAAATGTACAGAATAATGCCATTTTCGATAAAGTAAGGCCGGCCACGACGTTGATGCAGATACCGTTCGGCAAAGATAAGATCCCATATGTGGAGCACCTGAGAAAAGCAAAACTCCCGAATGAACAGAAGACGAAGCCAACGGATCAAGTACGTGGCACTGCTGATGCCGTACTCTGAGTCAATCAAGTGCAGCAGCGGTGGGTCTAGGGTAAGGAGTATATCCTGTTGGACCCGTTCCGCACAGACGAGCACCGCGCTCTGCTCACACCTTTCCTCGCGGTAAAAGAAACGAGAAAGCCCAACAAAGGTGTCGCCTTCGTTGAGGATAGCACAGAAGAGGGCGAAAGTGGTGGACAAACTGTGTTCCACAGCGCTATCCAAAAAGGTCATCACCTCTCCATAGTTTTCCCTCACCATGGGGTCCATTTCCTTCAGAAGCTCTCGATCTCGGTAAACGCAAAAGTAACAAAAGGCGACAATCTCATGCATCCCCTGCTTGTAATCCTTGTCGTGCAGCAGGCAGTAGGCCAACAAGAGGGTTTCAATATCCACTTTGGTCGACTTCTTCTCAAAGAGAGAAAATTCCCAGAAAATTCGTTCCACGTCTTTTTGGATTTCGCGGAGAAGGATTCGATATCGGTGTTCCTGTGCGTAGTACGTACTCGCCGCCGGGACAAGCGGATTCTCCCCCATCGTCGTCTCGTCGCTGGAGGAACTCGATTCGTCAAACTTCATCACCTTCTTTTTCGGTTGTGAGGTTTTGTCTCCTTCTCTCGTGTCTCTATGAGGGGCAAAGGGCTCGACAAGGTCTATACATTGGACCCAGTCTTGTTGCTGCTTTTTGATTGCCTCTGTCGCGTACGATAAAAACTCACCTGGCGGGCAGCGGTCCGGTAGCGTACCCAGCAGGAGCTGCCACCGCACGGAGCGCAGTCTCTCTGTGCTGGAAGGCCAACCACTAAAATTCACCGACTCTCGCAGAAGGACTTCTGAGATATCCTCCCCTCTTAGCATATCGCAAAATAGAAAAACATCCTCCATATTGGCTCTCCACGGTGTGCGCTGGAAGAAGAGGAAAAGTAAAAGGGAGGGGAGAGAAGAAGGCATTGTAAAGTGTGCGCCGTCAGCAATTACAATAACAAAAATAATATAATAGGCAGTATTCAGGCGTTCCTGTTGAACAAAAAAAAAAAAACTCAGCAAATATCATACACTGGGTTTCTCTTCCAAAAATTGAAAGAGAAAAATGTCCGTTTCAGGAACATTAAGCGTTCCTCTAAAGGTGGAAGCATCTCTAAATCGTAAGCCATTGTCTTCCCCTTCCTCGAGCGCATTATGGCTCCTGTAGCTTTCCTCGTAGGTTGGGGTTTCCAGCCCATCCACTTGCACTCCTTTTCGATCGGCGGCTGCATCTGTCGAGCTGGATCCACTGTCCTTCAGTAGAATACAGTACAACTCCGCCGCTGAACTATTCGTCGGGCAGTACTTTTGTTTCCCTCCCAAGAACCACTGCACCCGGAACACCTTCCACGCCCAACCCCGCATCAGGTCCTTGTAGTAGATATTCCACTTCTCGTCCACCGATAACTGAAGAAGGGACAGCTGGCAGAGGACCGTCTCGTGTGGCTTTATCGGGTATACTTCTTCGAAGAGGTGCAGCTTTGTCCTAAACTTGTGTCCATTCATTCTTACCCAGAGTTTCCGAATTTGCAGGCACTACTTGCCCCTTTTGTAGTCGATGCCGCAAAAGTAAACCTCTAGGCACACCACGGAAAATAAATTATGCTGAATGATACAAATCACCATGAAGGACACAAAGTAGGGGACGGCAAAGTGCGCGGAACTCCCTTGCACAGCGGCCAGCATGACCTTCTCCCAGGCGTCAAATGTGCTGCAATTGAACAGCACCAAAAAGGACCCAATCACGGTAGAGAAGTTGCGCTCTTCAGAGAGGAACGGCTCCTCGACCAAGTTTCCAAAGAGAACGGTACCCACGACGGCGTAACAGAAGAGAATAAACAGATAGAGTACAATTGCATTTAAAATGTACAGGTGCCGGCTCTTCAACGGCATGAACGACAGCATGACGCCGCTGGACATGATCACCTTCACGAATCGCAGGGTGTGCAGAAAGTACAACTCTTCGTGCATCGCCAGCGTCACAATGAGCACGACGATAATGACGAGATCAAAGAAAAAGCGGACGTTTAACAGAAACTTGACCCCATAAGTGAGAAAGCGCACCAAAAACTCGACGCAGAGTAGTCCAAACCCCACATAGTCTAATATCCGGCACACCTCCTTCAGCCACAGAGGGGCGCCGACGTGAAGGGCGGCCAAGAACCCGCAGTTCACCATCATGTAGAGGCAAATGAAAAGGTCTACCCACTTGTACCCCAGGGAGCTCTCGGTCATGAGCAGAATGTGAAACCACTTACTGACCCGGTTTGGTAAGGGCGACAGGAAGTGCGTGAAGTCAGCCACAAAACTCAAAAGTGGCTCTGATGCCAGAAAAGAAATGTGCTCGTCCGACTCTAACAGAGATCCGTCGTTCAACCGCTTCTCTCGACGGTAGGGTGCCATAAACGTGGCGCAAAACAGGCGGAACCCAAACAGGCGAAACACCAGAAGGATCATGACATAGAACAAAACGTAATAACCCGAGTAAAAGTGTTTTAGGCCCGTCGTTTCGCCCGTGGTCGACATTCCAGCCCACATGTAGGGAGTCCAGTCACTGGTGGTGCTCACGACAAAGACGGTGAGAATGGATTTGCCAAAGTGATCGTAGCTGAGAAAAGGGGAAACCCAGCGGTTATCCACCTCGGCAGGGGCAGAGGTGGAAGCGCTGCTGCTCGTCTCATCCATTGCCGACAGTCCCAGGCAGTCGTCACGGGAGTGCATCGTTTGGTCCGTACAGTGATGAAGACGACCGGCGAAAAACTGCATCCCTAGTACAGCGAAAAAGACGTATAAGACGGCAAGATACACTAGAACCCGCCACACATGCGCCAGACACCGCGCCAATGCGGTAAAATAGACATTCATACGGTCATGGGATGACAAAAGGCGAAGCGACCGCACCACCCGCCCGACACGCATCGGTGCGTAGTACACACCCGCCAGCGAAAGGCCGTTGGCGACCACATCCAAGTAGCTTACTGGGTTGCGGAAATAGGGTGTGGCGGCAAACTTCTTTGCAAAAAACGGCACGCCCTCTTCCTTCAGGAAGCCGCCGTACACGATCAGCTTGGCGCCCATCTCCACAAAGAAAAACACGGTGTAGGCAATGTTGATTTTGTGTAGAATAACGTTTCGTTTCTCGGACATGTGCTTCTTTTCAAAAAAGAGCGCCACGATCCCCAAAATCACCATTAGCTGCGCAACGCAGGCGTACACAATAGACCCTATCAAAACGGTGAGGAATCGACGAACCGGATTCATTGGTGAAAACACAAACAGTGTATTGGCACGGGAAAACTGTTTTTGCAGCAAGTTCACTTTAACGCCACACATGATACAGACACGCCTACGGAAAGAGAGGGTTTCCAACTGGAGGGGGTGGCCCCTCACCGGTTTGGACGGGTGTGGGGGCACAAGAACCTTTTTCTCCGACGGAGCGGCTGCTTCTGTCTGAACGGGGTTCATCATCAGACGCGGAGGAAATAATTTGGGAAGTGTGTTCACGTCATTCTCCGTTTCACTGGTATACACCTTGTGCGTCAGGATTGTCAGAATGAGTGGCTGTAGCATCAGGAAGCTCCAAAAGAGCAGCGACAGGACGAAAAGAACGCCTGTCGCGTAAGTACCGCTCTGAAATAGAAGCATCAGCGAGTCGTACCACCTGGCGCCGGTGAAGATAATGAAAGAGAAGAGCAACGCTCCCCATGAGGTGGAAAAACTCCCTCGTGCAAAATTATCGGGTTCCACAAAGTAATTACTGAACAGCTCCTTCCCACAGAGGGCATAAAGGAACAAGGCGAATGCACACAGCAGATAGGCAGCCAACAGGTCCACAGATAAGCCATTCATATTGACAAAAGGGGTGACGTACTTCAAGAAATGTACGCAGCGAATCACACGGATGCCACGAACTACAGCGTAACGAAAAAGGCCAGGGCCCGCCAGCTCGATCACACCAGTGGCCGCGGCCAAGATGTCGAACCAGCTCCACATATCCTGTCCGGCAGACAGCACGCCGAACCCCAAGACCCGCAGCAGCACTGGGAGAACAAAGAAGACCGAAATCGCTGCGCTGGAGGTGAGAAGCTTTTGCTCCACCACGGTACCCATTCCGGCATACAGCACACACAAAAGTACGACAGAGGCAAGAGAGGCCACCATTAGCAGGCCAATGAACAGTCCACTGTCTACGACACTCGCACAAATGGGTAAAATCCCGCGGGACTCACTGGGGGTTCGGTAGGTCGACTTCTCCAGCCGGAAGAACGCCTCGCGCCACCGGTAGCGACGAACGTCGAACACAAAATTTCTAAACCGCCCAAACTTTAGTCGATGTTGACCAGTAGACGGCGTATTGCCGTTTAACGCTGTTTTGTGCTCCTCCACCGATACCCCGGAACCCACTCGACGGTCGGTCTGCACCCCGACATCCCTCTTCTTCTCCGTCTGTCCGGAGGATGCCACTTCTAACTTTCGCTGCAGCACGGCCCTGCGTTCATAAAAGTACAGAATCGTGGAGAAGCCGATCAGCAGAACAATATACGGTTCCGCCACCGCTACAACGTAATAGAGAGCCGAGCCGGCCCCCCGGACTCGCATCAGCTTATCCACATCGGTGTACCACTGGTCTGCCGAAAATACCTTCAACAGCAGCAAAATAGAAGTGCCTACATTCTTGAAGCCATAAATGCGATCCGCAAAGCTTTCCCCGGTGGTCAGCAGATCGCTGAATGCGAGGCACCCTAGCGTGGCAAAAAAGAGAAAGGTAACACAAAAGGTGAAGGCGACGTCACTGTAGATGGAAAAGGAACGCAGCAACACCCTCCACAGCTCACACACCACTGGTATCTTGCGTAAAAAGGTCAGTGGGCGCGCCGCCTCCCACGCCCGCATCCACCGAATCTGATGCGTGGGAGGAATGACCTGTAAAATACCAAACACATTCACTGCCACCTCTATCCAACTTGCAAAGTCACCGACAAAGCGTCTAACACCACGAAAGACGATTTCCAAAATCATGCGAACCCAGAAGAACAGTAAACAAAAGCACTTGATGGATAGAAACGTAATATACGTGGCCTTTCCCATGTTGTACTTTGGCTGTTCCGCCAACCCTAACATGACGCTAACAAATACCAGAATACCCCACATGACGTTCATACAGACACTATTGAGCAAAAAGTTGGCGAATCGGTGCAAGGCTGGCGACTTTTCCACGAACGATGCCAGTCGAAACTCATTCCCCAGGTTTGCGCTGGTATCTGGAAAGACGCCCGTACTAAGAAACAAAAACTGCATTCTAATAAACAAACTAGCAGAAGATGGTCAGTGGGTAGGAAAAAAAAAAAAATAGAAACCACCAAAAGCAAATGGCGAGGGAGAGACACCTCAGACCAGCACGCGATAACAAAAAATCGTGATTCAGTTAAATATTTATCTATGCCTCGCAGAATCCAAATAATGGGAGTAAACAACAAAAAGGAAGTAGGGTTACCAGGAACCTAAAAGTCCTCCTCTTCATCGTCGTCCTTGTCGATTTCGACGCAGTGATTTTCGTGCTCTATCGTCATGTCAAAGTCATCCATGATTTGACGCTGTGAAACAATCGGGGCAATGCTATCGTTGAACACCAGAGAGTCTTTTCGCTTCACACCGAGCCGCTTTTCGTCTGTTTCTATATGGCGGAGGTCCTCCCGCAGTGTGTCCTGACAACGGGTGAGTTCCAACTCTCTCGCCTCTAGTTCTTGATCCCGCTCCGCGATGGCGCTATTTCGTTTATCCAACAGTTTCTTGCGTTGGTCTATTTCCTCCGCCAAATTGTTAATTTCCCGTAGCGCCTTTTCCAACTCATTCTCTTCCCGGAACTGACGACGCTCCTTCTCCTCCAACTGCGCCTCCTCCGCGTCGAGCACTTCCTTCTCCTTGAGGAGTTGATCTAGTTTGGTATCCTCCTCTTCAATTTTTTGCGTAAAATACGACAACTTGTTGGAAATCACCTCTTCTTCCTTTTCCAAGGTGGCGTGAGAAGTTTTTAATGTTTTTGACATTCGAGACTGCTCCAATTGGAGGAACGACAGATGTTTGCGAATGTTGCTAATCTGCACTCTGCACTCCTGGTGTTGGACCTCCAGACAGTGGCGCTCGTCGGCCATGCAAGACAGCAGCTCGTCCAGAACAGTGACCCGCTTTCGAATGTGCGCCTCTTGCCGGAGATAGTGTTGCTCCAGTTCTTTCTGTAGCTGTAGTGAATTTGCCACTACATCACTGTAGAAGACAACGAGAGCATCGGATTGCTGCAGTGCATCGCAGTCTTTTGACATTTGTGTAATGAAACCGACTTTTTGTTTGAGGCAGAGAAAATGAAGAAGGGAGAGAGAGAGAAGAGTCATAGGAGAAAGTTTGCGAAGCTTTAAAAAAAAAAAAAAGGAACAGTGTATCACTATCCACGCATCGGTACACCATTCTGACTTTAAATGTATCAAACTTGAAAAATTAATAAAAAACCGATGTATTGCTCTACAATGGCGCACATCAAAGGACTGGGGGGAAAAAAAATTGAACCACATTAGGATATAAAGACACAAAAACAAAAAACGCAAACATATTTTTTTCGCAGCTCATGACTTCTACATGGAAAAAAAAAAAAATCTTTAAAAAAGAGAGAGGAGGGTGGCACGTTAGCTCACTGATTTCCCTTTGTAGTTTGGATCCGGAAGTCCTAACGCCTGGTACGACCGTTGAATGTCCTCGGGTGTGGCTCCAGGAGGTAGCTGTGGGCCGGGCAAGGCCAGTGGGACACCGTAGGCCGCATCGGGGTATCCATTGTTGTGGTTGGTGTTCACCTGAATATTGTTGTTTGGCGGGACATCATAATTATACGTCGGCTTCTTGGTCGGCGAGTCATCGTACCGTGGTTTTTGAACGGATTGAGGAGGAGAATAGTACTCCTCACGGCCGGTGGTTCGTGTGTTGGCAGATTCCTCCGTCGCCTTAAACACTTTATCATCCACCACCGGTCCGTCGCGGCCGCAGACATAAATGCCTTGGGTGCAAGGGCAGCACGCCGTAAGAATGACCATCACAATGGCAATCACCACCACAATAATCATAATAAAGTAGCCACCCTGTAGGGAGCGGCTTGTCTTGGCACCGGATAAGCCCAGCATGTAGTTCAACAGACCGTTATCCCCGCCGTAGCCTTTGGAGTTGACGGACGAACCAAAGAAGGCACCGTAGAGCACAAGGGCCAGAATGGAGAACACCAGTAGCGCGACCCAGAGGACAAAGATGGTAACGCCTATGCCTCGCTCCGCGGAGCGACGCTTGTCCTCCTTGGTGTGGTAACTGTCTAGTGTGTCGTTCATCTCTTCCGCGTGAGAGGGGTGGTACGGAGATACACCTCGTTGTGTCGCTCCGACCGCTCCGACTCGGAAACGCGCTTCTCGTTGGCCTCATCGTATATTCTTTCTCGGCCGGCATCGGCCTTCTTCCGTCCGCTGTTATAGGCGCAAGTCATGGCCAGATATACAATGTAAAAGATCACCAGAAATATGGCCGCGATGAGGGTCAACACACCAAACGCCACGGCGCTCTTTGCCAGGCTGGAGCTCATGTTCACGACAGCGGATTCCTTGGTGAGGTAGGCATTCCGTTTCACATTACCAATTTTGATCGTCACCAAGGGTAGGGCAACGAATAAAATGGCAATAATGAGACACACCACCGCCACCACGAAGGAAACGATGATTCCTATAAGATTCCCCTTTGTCGTGGTATCAGAGTATGTGTTTCCAGAAGGCATCTTGACACAAAAAACTACAGTAATGTAAAATATGAAACTTTTTATATACAATTAAAAAAAAAAAAAGCAAAAACAAAGAAACACAAAAAAAAAAAATTCTACTGATTACACTAGAAATTAAAAAAAAAAAAAAAAGAGAGGAGAAGGAAACGACGGGTATTACAAAGAAGAAAAAGGCACCATGACTGTGTAGAAGCACAGCGCTCCACCCATAGAATCGCGGCTTGTGTGACAAAAAAAAAAAAAAGAGAAATAGAGTCTTAAATAAGATTTTTTTTTTAAGTATGTGTGTTATTTAATCGGTTTTAGTGGTCGCGTTTTCGCTGTTTCGCATATCATTAATGCCAAGTTCATCGTCCTGCTCAAACGTGCGTTCGTACTCCTCCGTGGTCAGCTTGGGGTCCTCGTCGTCCGGGGGCGGTAGGTGCGCCCTGGGGTTCTGTATGTAAATATTCGAAAGCGGGTCGTCCAGGACAAAGGTAAATGGCTTCTCTAACGCAATCAGCTTGTTCAGCTCCTCCACGAACTGCAGCATGGTGCGCTCGCCGCTGGCGGAGTCACCGACGGAAAAGGCGACCTGAGGCAGACTCTGAAGCTGGTCGCGCACCTGTGTGATGGAACCCTCAATCGTGGAGAAGAAGCCACCCAGTGTGCCGGGGGCAAGCTCCAGGCACACTTCCGGAATAATCAACGTCGCCGTCTCGGACTTGAGCACATCTCGCTTCAGGTCATCGTCGGTCTCGACGTGCAGTGTAATGCGCTTTCCTTTCTCAGAGATGGCCCCACCGCTCTTGATCTCATTGCTGCGGTAGCCACAGTGGTCGCACTTGAACGCCATAATGATCGTTTCCTTGAAATGGGGAATGTCGCACTGGTGGACGTTAATTTGGCCCATCTTGGCGCACGCCGGGCAGTCGGAGGGGATGGCGGAAATATCACCAAAGTGCCCGTCCTCCACCTCCTGCTCCTCCTCACGGGTCCGCTCCGTGTTGTAGTCGATACTCACACCGAGCAGCTGACGGTCAATCTCGGTTCTTTCCTTTTCGTACTTGGTGAGTTGAGGGTCCTTTGTGGGGTGGTAGTAGTCGTAACGACCCTCAATGTAGCTGTTTCCAGCGGGGTCGTCTAGCACTAGCGTGAAAGGCACCGTGCCGCTGCGGTACTCTTCTAGTTTCTGACAAAACCCTTCAATCTGCTCGTACAGTTCGGGGTGCTGCACTTTGCGGAGTGGTTGCTGAAACTGTAAACCGTCTTTTGTCTGCTCCAACACCCCTTCGACGGTGTTCAGTGATCCTTTCTGGGATTCAGGGGGAATCTCCAGCTCCAGTTCCGGGATGGTCAGTGTCGCGAACTCGGATTTGACAATTTGTCGGTCCATATCTTTTGGGTCCTTGACTTCGAGTTCGTATCGCACTTTTTTCGGCCCAAATTGACCCCCAAAGGTCACTTCATTGTTGCTTTCGCCGCAGTGTGGGCAGTCAAAGCTGCTGACAATAATCTGCTTGAAGTGGGGAATCGTCGTGATCATCAACCGTGTGGTACCATTTTCCTGGCACTTGGGGCACATGGACTCAATCACATTCATTTCACCAAGATCCGTTTTAATATAATTCGTGTGCTCCTCCTCCACCTCATTTTCAGTGTTTTCCTTGTGCTCGGTTGACATGGCGCTGAAAGAAATATAGTTTCGCAATATAGTTTGAAAAAAAGTAGAACTGTAAAGAAGGGAAAGAGAGAGTTGTCTAGATTTCAAAAAGAACAATAACAAAAAAAAAAATATTTGATACAAAACACGAACGAACAAATAAGTACGCACCTATCATTTTTTTCCATATAATACACGTGTTTTCTATAGCGTTGTCTCCTCGAGAAGACGCAATTCCGAGTCTAGCACAGATACTAAGCTTTGCAGCTGCGTCTCCATTTCCGCATCTGCCGCCCAGTTAGGTACGAGGGTCAGCGCGAGCTTCGCCTTGTATGTGTCCATCATCTGTTTCTTCTCGTTCAAGAGAACCTTTTCCACCTCCTCCAGCTGGTCGCGCGTGTCGCTCGTCGACTGTAGGAGTTGTTGTCGAAACCCCTCCAGCTCAGCAATGGACTGCTTCAGTGTCTGGCACTGCTGCGACGAGGTTTGTAGCTCCTCTGACTTTTTCTGTGCATCCTTGTACTGCTTTGAAGTAAGGAGCAGTTTCACTTGGTCCTGTAAGTTTGGCAGACGGGTTTCCAGCAAATCTAATTCCACTCGCTTTTCCACGATAGATCTCTCTGTGCGTGCCACCTCTTGTGCAATGGCGTCCCGCTTTTCCTCGCACGTCCGTCGTTTGCGAAACAGTTCCACGACGGCGTCGGGCAACCCTCTCGGCCGCTCCTCGTGCGGGGCGAGGACAGACAGTACCGTCTTTCGCAAATCCATCACCTCGCGCAGGTGGTTGAAAAACTCTTGGAGAGCCGGGGCAGATTTTCCCTCGGATTCTAGGCGGGATAACTCGTCTTGAAGCGTCTCCTCCTCTTCCTTGTGTTGAATCTCTTGGCTATGAACCGCACTTTCCAGTTCAGAGAGGCGATTCGAAAAGTTCACCTTTTCCGACGACAGCAGATCTTTTTGATTGGTCAGTGTATCTTTTTCTTGTTTTAGTTTCGCGACCGTCGCCGTCACCTCCTTGATGCTATGGTTCGTCTCAGTCGTGTCCTTCACGTATTGCTGCTCCAGCAGTTGAAGCTCACGGGCGTTCTTTCGTCTCCGCTCCTTCAGAAGAGCGAGCTTTTTCTCGTACTCGGCAATTTCTTTATCCTGGACCGCCATCTCTTCTGTTAGCCGGTTCACCTCCACCGCCGCGCTCGTCTTCCTTTCGGTTAAAAGGGTTTGTAAAGTGTCTCCCTTCGCCGTATTGTCCTCTAAACTCTGACTCAACTGTTCCAATTTGTTCTCAATCTCTCCCATCCGCGTGTTATTCTTCTTTAGACTGTTTTGTATGGTTTCCAACGTGGACAGTAACGTAGACCTCTGGGCGGCGTGCGTTGTGCGTAGCGTGTCCCGCATCCTCGCCTTTTTCGATTCCAGCTGTGACGAGAGGTGAAGCAGCTGTTGTGTGAATTTATTGCAAACAGGTACAAACACGTTTGATTCCTCTCGAATGGTGTCATTCACACGAGAAATATTCTCTGTCGCCGAGCTTATCTTTTCTTGCACCGCGGAGACCCTACTATAATCCCCGTTCGCCAACTTGTCGTTCACCTCATTTTGCAGTTTGGACAAGGACTCAAGAAGACTAACATTCTCCTGGAACCGGAGACAAAGGCGCTCTAACTGTTCCTTTAACGAATCTTGAAGGGGTCCAACGGCGTCGCCTTGTTCTACCTCTAGCGTGACGTACTCCTCCCCCTCCTCCCCACCACTGTCGGTATTTATGACGGATGGTGTTTCCTTGTCGGTTGCCGGTGTGGAGATCATTGGGGATCGCACGCTATCCGACGCATGGATCACCCTTCCCGGATTGACAGGAAGAGTCGTGGAATTGATAAAGGCAAAGGAACTTTTAGGCGGAGGGGGAGCTGTGTTCACCACGTCAGAAACGTTCGGTGAGTCGGGTAGACTATCGCCTTTGCTCACACTCTGCCTCCTACTCGCGCCACCAGAGCCGCCGGTTTGGTGATCTTGAGGATACTTTTCTGACAGCTGACGAAACAGTTCATCCTCTCGGCCTCTGAAATAGGCCAAGATGCTGTCGATCTGCGACAGTTTGCTAGGGTCGTGCTGGAGGAATATCTTTTCCAACCTTTCCACATGGCTAGACGGCACATGTGTTTCCCTCGGCGTTTCGTCACTAGAGGAACTACTCTCCTCTACCTCGTCGTGCAGGAAGGACTCTAGCACATTGGGGTTGTGGCCGGCAGGCTCCACACGCGGTGGCTCATACGCCGGTGGTGACGCCGGCTCCGCTGACACACTCGTCCTGACCTCTGGGGTGCCCTCCTCCATGGTAGGCGTGTCGACAGCGGACGTGGTCCTCTCCCGGGTAGCCGTTTTCTTTACGATTTGCATCCCTCCGAAAAAGTTCATCTTTTGACGACCCGCAGCGGCGGTTGCTGGTTCCTCACGCTTTGTGGGTTGAGCGGCAGAGGGTGTAGAAAACGATAGGGTCGGCGGTACATCGGGTATCGTGCTAAGGTCGATCGGGTGAAATCCAGACCGAGTCGTCTCCTCCTCCGGCTCGGGGTTATCGGTCGCGGGTGGCGTAAACCAACTAAGCATGAGAAGACTATCTATTCTCAGAAGTGTACGAAATAAAAAAAAAAGGGGGAGGTCATTTATCATTACAAGGATAGAACACTTCCTCCACAGAATACCCATTGTGTTTTGTGTTTTTTCTTACGAAATACCCACGCATGTATAGAGGAACCCCGCTAGGCGGATGGTAGAGTAAATAGTCACAACAGAGAGGCCGCCAAATGCATTCCGCGTTACACCTGCAGTACGTCGTAATGTCCAGGGGTGAACAGAAAATAGAGGGTGTACTTTTTGCGGTTGTCGCTGACACTTTCATTGAGCAGGAGAGGGCACGTAGAGTCGGTTGGGGAGGGATCAATCGTTTCAATCTGTATCTGCACCTGGAACAACGCGGCGAGGGCGGCCAGTTGAAGATTATCGCTCACGTGGTCCAGCGCCTCGACCTCCGCCACACAGTAGGCCTCCACTGTTTCGTAATCCATCCCCATAATAAACGGCAAATACTCATCCTTGTGCTCGCGAATATAAAGGGACACCATATACCGCATAAAGACAATCAGGTAGCCCTGGTTATCCGTCGACGTGATTTCGTCCAGCAGTGAGCCGACGGAGTCCACCTTTTTACTGATAATATGATCCACAATATTGCACGTCACACTGTAAAAGTCGTCCACATACTCGCCAAACACGCGGAGGAGCGTGTCGCGGTAGGAGGCAAAGATACGCTTCACTTCCGCCGCAAACTCGGGGTACTGAAGTGCAAGGGAGAACAACTGAAAGGTGGCGCCGCGGTAGAAGCAGTTGCCATCTCTGCGAATGTACCGAATGGCTTTGTACTGTATGGAAGTCTTGTGTTGTACAAGGGTTTGTACTTTGCGAAAAAACGCTTCGTTATCTTTGAAATCTTGTACAAGCTTGCACGTGTCAGACAGCACGTCGGACGTGCTAATAAGGGGTTGCTGCTCCACCTCGTTCCGTATTTCGCGGAGCTGTTTCTCGATTAGTTCATTTTCATCCATGGCAGAAATGGTACTTCAAAAAAAAAAAAGGAGAGAGAAACTGTGAAGTAGGGTGTGTGTTTCAAAATAAAACCAGTGGAAAGCATTCAACATTAGAATCCACTGTGACGACATCAACATTGATTACTAGTAGCTCTTATCAAGCCTTTGTGGTAAGAACGGCATCCTTATACTTGTACTTGGTCGCTAAATCGACGGCATATTGCGTGATGGTGGTACTACAGCCGCAACACACATTGCGCCCCATGAGATCAAACGTATCCGCCCCTTCTACACTGTGCACCACACCGCCAGCCTCGCGCACGATAATGGTTCCCGCAGCGTAGTCCCACGCGTAGATTCCCACTTCAAAATAGGCGTCCGCCCGGCCGGCAGCCACAAAGCACATGTCCAGCGCGGCGGCACCATTATTGCGCAACCCCTGCACCGGCATTTTCAGTAGTTCCGTCTGCATCGCTACGGTCGCCGTAACCGCATCCTCACTTCGGTTGTAGCACTGATGCACAAAGACCACCGCATCCTTCATCGACTGCACGCCAGATACATGTATGCGTTGCCCGTTACAAAAAGCCACCGCGGCCTTTAATTGCCGTAAACACCTCGTTTAACCGAGGGGCACTAATGACACCCAATATGGGCTCCTTGTTCACTACCAATGCGATCGATACACAACAGTCAAAGTACCCGTGCACAAAACTGGTCGTGCCGTCAATGGGGTCCACCACCCACGTCGGGGCGTCGGTGAGTTCCACCTGACTGTTCGTCTCCTCACTCAGAATGGCATAACTGGTCCCCGACTTGAGAATGGCAATCACCTCCTCCTCGCACTGTTTATCGTACTGTGTGACGAGGTCTACACTGTTGGACTTGGAGAGGGTCTCCACCGTCGCCGACTGTCTCTCGTCGATGGAGCGATTGACAATACCGGTTGCCACACCGGCAGCTCGAATGGCCAAATCAACCGCTATGGTTAACTCCGGATCGGGGATTGGCAAAGACTCCATGACGAATACTTTAGAAATAAAACCACAATAAAGACAAAAAAAGGCAACAACTACTATGGAAAGAGAGGAGAAAAAGGAGAAAGAGAGAATAGAATCGGCAATGCTTTCTCGTCCGCTAGACACAGATACAGCATTTCGACCCTTTCTTTTGGCAATTTCTTCACGTTTCGTAATAATGTACAATACATCCAAAAAGCAATTTTTACAATACACACAGAACGTACGTGACAATGCCTTACACGCAACGATACTGTCGCCACGCCTGTTGAATCACCAGCGCCGCATCCTCGCGCACGACGGTCTGCAACGTGCTTTGTCGCTCCGCCTTTTTCGCCTCCACGAGCGCTCGTTCCTTCCGGCACGCCACCTTGGATTTCCACAATTCTTCCACTTTACGCACGGCCGCCAGTTTTCTCATGTGGTCACGGGCAAAGTATCCTCGACCGGTACGTTGCACCAAGAGGACGGCAGATCGTTTCTTTCTGGACACCGCTCTGTCCTGCTGTACCCGCTTATAGAAGCGCTCAATAATACGGACTGCCTGCTGTTGCTCTTGTCGTTCGGCCTCTGCCTCTCGCTCTCGTCGCAAACGATCCGCCTCCTTTTTCGCCTCGCGGATTCGGAACGCCCCTTGAACCGTATGCACGGCGGACAACACTTCGTAGAACATTTTCCGTGCCGTGAAACTCCTCCACAAACTTTGTATTTTAATCGCCATATCGACCTCTCTCTGTGTAGGAAGCTCGTGCCCCTCCTCCGTGTTCGCGCCCCTCCTCGTACACGCCACTCTTGGTGTCAGCGACACACTTGCGTACGTAATAGCCTCTCCACATTTTTTGAATAAGCGTCGCCGCATACGTTTCCAACTCGAACCGCTCCTCCTCTTCCGCCTGTTGCTTGGCGCGCTTCTTCATGATCACCGCCGTCACCTTCTGGACGAAAAAGCGCATCATTTTCATCCGGTGCTCCGCCTCTCCACCGGTTTGATTCTCCTGTAGCAGAACTTTACAGGACAGCTGCCATGACTTTTTGAATTCCTCCTCCGCGCGGAGAATCTCAAGGATTCGGGTGTAGCGCATGTACTGCAGTCGGGCAGTAATGGACTTGGCTACATAAGTGCGGTATGCCTTCTGGATCTTCAACGCCGCCTCCTCGTGGACGTGCGTGCTCAGCTGCCAATCACCCTCGATCCAGTTGTGTACCTGGGTGTCTGTCTCGTACTGGCCGATGACCTTGTCAGTTCTGGAGCGACGGTGCACTGGGGTCTTGGTTTCCCCTTGCTGAAGCAGCTCCCACGCCACCCTCTGCCGCTCCAGCTCCTCCTCCTCGTAGTGCGATCGTCTCTGGACGGGAATGATCTCCGATGTGTCTTGCAGGGTACCGTTGCTGATGAAACTTGCCACGGTCGAGCGGCGCGAGAACTCGGGACGGACAACAATGCTTGAGTTTCTTCTTCGATTGGGCGACCGGTCAAACAGATCCGGTTCTAGCCGCAAGTACTTTCGGTCATCCTTTCCCGCTGCTTCGCCGTCTGCGGGAGGTGCAGCAGCGCTGTCGGCTAAACCGTACTGCACCGTACTACTCAACCGCTTGTAGCGTTGCTTGCTATAAATCTCGTTATGGCTTTCTACCAACTCATCGGGGGTCTCCTGCACATTTTGAATCACCGTACGCACACTTTTTGGGGCGTTATGCAGTCCATCGCCAGATGCGTGGTGGGTATTCAGGGTGGCATAAAAGTTCTCCACATCTGGGACATCACTCATGTGATGCGGGAGGGAGACCGACACGAGTTGATCTGCAATGTTCAGCATATCCCCCATATCGACCGAGGACCGCGTCTTTCGCCGCTCCGCACTCTCCTTCTCCGATGGCGGCTTTGTGGCCTCCACAAATTGGGGTTTCGATTCAATAACCGATTTGTACGTTTTGTACGAGTTGAGCTGCTGCAGAAACAAACTAAGACTATTCTGTGTGTGGGACGCGGTATTGGAACGAACGTAGTTCAGGCCGTTGATATTCTCTTGGCTGACACGCCGCACGCTCTGACGGGACACTTTCGACATGCTACGACGAACGGGGTAGCCCCGCATGCTCAAAAGACGCGACGACACCGGAAGTCCATCCAGTGTTGCCAACCTAGCAGAGTCCATGTGAACTTTTTTTTTTTTGTTGTTGTTGTTAGTTAGGGGTCCTATACTAGCGAAATTCAAAATGATGGGAAAGGTCATTATGAGTACATCTCTTACATACCATACGGGAAAAACCAACCATCCCACCTTCAGTGAACAAGAGAATGTTTCAGGTGCATGTGAATCCAGTTTCCACCCCAAAAAGGCGGAAACATCTCATTTATTACAACAGTCTCTCCTCCTTTTTAAGCCACTCGAGGTACTCTTTCCGGGGCGCCCACGGTAATACCGTTGGGTCTATTTTGCACGCCTTCCGCTCATTGTACACCCGCAGCGCCTCTTCATTCTTTGAGACCAACTGGGTCGCCTTTAGGCCCATCGACAGATCGTCCACACACGACTGCAGCGTGGGTTCGCTAAACCCGATCATGCGGGTGTTGAGTGCCCGCTTCGTACACATGGAGTACGCATACAGCACCTCAAAAAGCCACGGCGCCGACAGGTTGGTGCGCTTCTCGATTGGTAGAGGAAAAGGGGAGGCGCCAATGTCTTTTGGACTGAGGAAACTACTGGAGAGCTCAAAAAAAGATTGAAAACTCATTCTGTCTAAGGTCTATTTACTTTTGAAACCGAAAGCGAAAGGGGTAAGGGGAACACGATGAGGGTACAGGAAAGACCGAAATGGGACATGAACATACATAGAGCAACTGGTTTTCATTCAACATCATGCAATAGAAACCGTTTTAGTGTAGGTTAATCGTTTAAAATGAAAATAAAAAGCTTAAAACGCTGGGAGAAAATATATTAATTAATCGAATACTACGCCTTCCATCCACGCTTGATGCGGAATTTAATGTCCTTCTTCTTCATGTCCTTCGCCCTCTTGGACCTATCCATGACGGAACTCTTCAGCTTTGTGGCCACTCTCTGCGACCGTTTCGTCATGTTGAACAACTTTCCTCTCTTGGAGTGCTCGCCGTGCGTGGAGTTGAGCTTGGTCTTCTTCTTCTTTTGGATCTCAAACTTGGATCGGTTCTTGCGCACCTCCCTGGCCTGTTCAATCTTCTCTTGCTTGTCGGTTTCCTTCCGTTTAATCGTGAACTGCTCAATGTCGTGTGCAGACAAATCGTTGGAGATGCCGTGGATGAGTTCGTGCTTACGTTTCGAGTACTCCTCACGGACCTTCTGCTTGCCTCTTAAGGAGAGGTGGCTTCCGCCCTGCGCCTGAAGTTTGCGAATCTTCTTGAAATCCTCGTCGGTGAGAAGTCGTGTGTGAGAAATGGCGCTTTTATTGGTGGCGTTGGAGCTGCGGACGGAGGAGGCTTTCGTACTTTCCCCCGCCACCCCCAGCATATCCTCTACCCACTCCTCGTCACCGTCGCCTTCCTCGCCGGTGCTAGACGCCTCCTCCCCACTTTCCTCCTCCTCGTCCTCGTCCTCTTCTTCTTCACCCTCTTCCAGCTCTTCCTCCTCGAACTCTTCTCCTTCTTCTAATTCAAAAGAGCTCTCTTCGTCCTCGTCTTCCTCCAGCTCCTCCTCCTCGCCTTCTTCTTCTTCTCCTTCTTCTAGTTCCTCGTCGTCGAGGTCGCTGTCGAGCTCTTCGTCTTCTTCAGAAGCTTCCGCATCGCTGTCGGACTCCACCGCCGTCTCCACCGCACCATCTTCTAGCTTTGCCTTCTTGGTGGGTTTGCGATCACTACGGTCGACCGGCACCAACTGGGGTGGCTCGTCGTCATTGTCCGCCTCCTCCTCGCTTCCGTCGTCACTCACGTCGACAAAGTCCCCGTCCACGGCGTCGGGGTCGGCGTCACTGTCAATCACCCACTCTCCACTATCACTGTCGCTGTCTTCCTCGTCGCTATCGTCGGAGCTTGAGTCGCTCTGGGAGTTCTCCATAGCCTGGTAGAGCAGGTCGAGCCCAGGAATATCGGTGTGTACCTTGGTGGCGCCAAACACGGGTTTTTCGGCATCCGATGGGCCAGCCTTGGTTCCTCGAAGCTTCGCTGGGAGGAGGTCCGGATACACCTCGCGGTACAGCTGGAGAAGCGCGCGGGCGGACATGATGACTCCCTTATCCCCTCGGTGGTTCTTGTACTCCACCAAGTCCTTCAGCAAATCCTCCGTCATGGCGAGCGGCTGTCGCTTGCAGATCTCACGAATCGTGTTGATACCAACTGTAATCGCATCCGGCGTCGAGCGGTCCGTCACAAAGTGGTTCGCGATCGTCTTGACGAGCGGCTCCACCGCGTCCGGGGGCGTCATGCGGTGGACACACATGGAGGAAAGGGCTAGCAGCTGCGTCGAGTGCAGCTGAGACGGCTCCATGTACCGTTCCAGAAAACTGTACAGCGGGAGATGCACCACTTCGTGCTCCGACACCACCCTTGCGATCACATTGAGGTAAAGCAACCGAACTTCAAATCGCTCCGATGTCTTCCGAAGACGCGCAAGAAGTCTCTCCACGAAGCCGTTGGGGTCACGCAACAGGCGGATGGGATCCACATGCTGCTTGGCGAACGCCTCCTCCTCCTTTTCCTCCTTGTTGTACTTTCGCCGAACGCTTTTCATATTGCGCTGGAGAATGCGTTCTCGCTTCGACGTCTTTTTGACAATTTTCAGCTTTTGTTTCATTTTGGAAATGTCGCGGCCAGGGTCCACCTCTTCTGTGTCGACGGTGTCGTCGATCGACGATATCTTTGGCATCTGGAGCAGGAAAAAGCGTAGCGCCGTACGCAAGATTGGGGTGTGCTTGGAAAAGCAGGCCTGCGTGAGGACCTCCACCGTTCGCTCGTCACACCACACACGGCGGCGGTAGAGATCAATCATCACCACTTCCGCACACCGCGCCTGGATCGGATCATCCTCGGCCATGACGGAAAACAAAAAGTTTTGCATCTTTTTGTTGATGGCCGCCCCATTCTTGGCGCCCGGCATGTTATTGCGGCGAATGTCACCGACAATGTGGGTCAGAATCATCTTACGGGTTGGTTTGTCTCTCTCCTGCAGTAATGTAAAGAGGATAGGAAACGTTTCTTCTGGGGTAACAATCCCTTTTGACCGGAGCAGCATTAAGCACTTGAGCAAGGCGTGTCGCAACTCTGTGCGGAGACTGTTTCCCTTCGAGGAGCACAAGAGCTCCAGCACAATGTCGGCGACCTTTCTGCTTTCTTTGGGGAAGCAGTGGCTCACGTGACACACGTAGTTCAAGACGGCGAGGTACTGTGGGTTGGGGGTCGGGTGGGTGAGAATGCTAGCACTGGAGGCGATGAAGTGCTCTAACTGGGCGAGGAACTCCTCCTTGTAGGACTCGGGATCTCGTCTGGTCCTGTTCTGTAAGAGCAGCAAGGTGCCTTTGAAATTCGCGTCCGTCATTGGATTGTTCCTCTTTGTATAAGGTTAAATGACTGTTCCCGTTTGTGAAAAGAGAGAGAGAGAGAGAGAGAGAGAGAATAATACGCCCACGATTGCGGGAAGACAATCACTCACACAGTATTTTAGTTATACTACTGTTTCATTGTCATTCCTTTAAAACCCACAGAAGGTGACGAGGTATAATAACGTAACGGGAATAGAAAAACACTGGCCACACTCGAATTAACACTTGGTACTATTTTTAGGGGTTTCAGAAAGCAGCTGACTGAACCATTCATTCACAAACGTGCCCGTTGGATCGTGCTTCTTACGAAGCTCGAGGAAGTCTGCCCAGGACTGACCATAGGCGTTTTCAAAATCCTTGTATCCCCATTGATAGTACTTCGCCCAGTGTGGTCGGCCGCCCATTTCCTTCATCATGGCGTTAAAGAGGTCGTAACACTTTATCGTGTCACGTGCCTCTCTGCCGTAGGGCTTGTACATCACCACGCCGACCCAGCACGTTGCGCGGCCGGCCGCGGGGGAGAGGGCGGAGTCATCCGCGGGAGAGAAGCGAAACTCCACCGGGAAGTGCAGCTTGAGCTTGTGGTCGCTGATCATTTTTTCCAGTCGACGCAGCACCTCCGGGGCCTTCTCGGCGTCAATGGCCCACTCATTCGCCCACTGCTTGAAAAGACAATCGAAGGTGAAGACCTCCATGGTGGAGCCGAACTGCTCCGCGGGGGAGCCATAAAATATCATCTGGTACAGTTTGTTCACGACAGGCTGTAGGGAAGGGAACGTGCACGTCAGCCACAGACTGCACTGCACGGCGGTGTGACGAAGCCAGTTATCCTTGAGGGCTCGCACCAGGCGGGTCCACGTGGACTTCTCCTTGGACACCCATCGTCGGTAGAGGGCCTCGTTCGTTCTGCTTTGACTTCGGTTGAACCGGAAGCCAAACGACTGATAGCACATGGTGGTGTGCGGCACCCACCAGAGGCGGTAGTATTCGTACTTGTTCACGTATTTCATGTGCAGTGCCGCCCGCTTCGCCTCGCTCAACGAAAGGGCTGAACTGACCAGGCGCCACATCTCCTTCGCCTCCAGTCGGAGGGTAACCTCCACCACGATCCCTAGCACGCCAAGGTGGCAGGCCGCGAGACGAACGAGCTTGGGATCACGGTCGACACTATACACGTGCTTCTCCCCGTGACTGTCCACCACGACAAGGGACTCCACGTAGTCGCACAAGCCGTGCGTTTTCATTCCACTACTATGCGTCGCCGTGCCAATGCACCCCGCGACGGTTGTCTCCACGTAGGAGGGGACGCACCGCAGCATCAGGCCGAGGTCATCGATCACCTCCATTAGTCGCTTCATTTGAGTACCTCCTTGGCAGGTGACTGTATTCTTATTTTTGTCCACGTTCAGAATGCGGTCCATCTTGGACATGTGGATGAGGTGCTGGTTGGTGAAGGTGCACCTGTTGGGGCTCTTGCCTAGGCCAGCCACCCGACACTTTTCTTTTTTCGCACTGATTTGTTTCACAATGTTCGTTACCTCTTCGGTGGAGGTTGGGTAGTGGTGTGCGTACGGAGAACACTTACCGATACCGGCAAGATTGGTCCACGACTTGGGCATTTTTTTTTTTTTTTGTAATGGAACTTTATGGCTAGTCAGGAATTAAAATGAGAAATGAGTCAACACGGTTGAAAAGGCAGTTGTGACACAAAACCTATCAACGACACCTAAAGACAGAAAAAAGTCAATCGTCAACTGAGATCGATACTCATGCGCACATGCACACACAGAAAAAAGGAAAAAAAAAGCACGAAAAAAAGGAGACAAAACGTTCAACGCCTATGGAACAATACGACCTATGCAAAAACTAGCGAATAACCCCACTGTCGAGGGATGATGAAACTGAGCAAACACCGTCCCCATCTCGTGTCCACCCGCGCCATCCAGCAGCACCGAACCCCCCGGGTGACGCTTCACGAAACTAGTCACGTCTAGCACATTTCCAAAGATGACCACCCACAAGTCGTCACTACGGTTGTGCAGCGCAACTTCCGCCCTGGTGTACAGTCGGGAAGGGGGGCACTGGTAGTGTTTGGCGGACGCCAGAAAGTCTCTGGTCCCCTCGTTATACGACGCATTGTCGCGCCAGCTATGTGTGGTCGTCGGCCCCGTACTTTGGTTTTTGGGCTTCCGAAACTTCGAGTACATGTTACCCAGCTCAGCGTTAGACATGTTCGGTACAAAAGGACTGAGCGGAAAGTAGTTCGTGGTCAGTAACAAAAGGCCAATGATCAAGAACAAAAAAGCCACGCCCGATGGCGTACGTTTTGGAGGAGTCGTCACCCATGTGAGGATGTTTTAGAATCATCTCCTCCTCCTCATTTTTTGCTTCCTTCCCACCCGTCGAAGGGGAACTTTCCTTATCCGTAGACATTCTAATCGTCCAAGATGACGGTGAAGAAAAGAGAGAGAGAGTTGCAAAGAGGTATTATTTTGGGGTTACCACACTTCGTTCTTAGGCCGAGCTTACCACCCCAAAACCCTTCTCGTCAGAAAAAATGTATGCGAAAACCACAAAAAAAAAAAAAAAATGTAACTCGTGCTAACGAAAATAGAAATGTAGATTAAAGGAAAAATAATATAAAGGTGAACTAGCGCAACGAAAACAAGGTTGGCTTTTCAGCTATAATACTTCAGGATTAAGCTGGCGGCATCATTGGGTACCATTAAGGAGAGTTCCTTTTGCTTTTCTTCGGGAGTTTTGCTCGACGACAGCAACTCACGGATCTTGGTGGAGGACGTATTATCCGGGGCGGCAAAGTCTCCAAAGAAAAATTTGTACTTTGTCATTTCAATGGAAAACTTGACGCCCTCGTGGATCTCGGTGAGCGGTGCGGCGTACCGCTTATTACACTCCTCCTGGCTATTGACGTAGTGGTCGTCGGCGCTCTTCCCCGCACGGCGCAAGATGACAATAATAAAGCGATCCAGTAAACTCTGGAGTAACTTCAATGGCCACACCCCAGGAGTGAAGAAGGAAGAGAAGAGGTCCGCACCACAGGCGAACACAACACGAATCTGCGTCCCGTCCTCGACCAGACGGGCGAGCAGACTGGGTTCGGTGTTGTAGTAGAACTCCCGGATCGTATCTTCCAGATGCTGCAGGACGTAGAGTGTGCGGACGTACTCCTTCTGTGTCCCCTCCCACAAATCCACACAGAGATCGGGGTGAGACCGCAGCGCCGCCTGCGCGATGGCCTCACGCTCCACGAAAGGGTGTAGACCCTTCTTGGGGTACGCATCGCTGACGAGCGACACATAACCGCCCAGGACGGCGAAGGGACGGTGGGGCTCCTCGGTCGTCTTCTCCTGCTCCAGCAACTGCTTCGCCGCTTCGTAGATGGCAATGTGGGCGTTGTGAATGGGGTTGAAGGAGCCGCAAAGGGCAATGACGACTGGCTGAGGGAGGGGTCCTTTCGTGTCGGCGGAGAAGGCAGAAGACAGCGGCTTCAGCTTGTTGGTGGGTAAGGTGTAGTTTTCGGTAGACATTTGAAAAGAGGCGTTTTTTTTTTTTTTTTTTTGAGGTATAGAACTATTTACAACGGTTTTTGAGGTTGTGGATACTGGGGTTTAAATGTTTTTTTATTTTTTTTTTGATCTTTGGACTGCAGTGAAATAGGGCAAAAGAAAAAAAAGAGCGAAAGTTGTCAGCAAATACGAATTTATTAGTTTTCTTTCGTATGAGGGGCATAAAAATCAAAGTCAACCAGAAAGGAAGAAACTAAGAATGTGGGGGCAGCCTGCCCGTTAAACGCGAAGATCATCCACAAGATGCTGAGGAATTCGCTGCCCATCGGAGGAGTTGACGTCAATGTAACTTTGGTACTCCTTTTCCCTACCTCGCGGCATGCGTGGTATACCCACCTGATAGGTTTCCACATTTTTAATATACCAAATCTCCTTTGCTAAAATAAAGTCATCCAAATCCTGCCGCTCCTTCGACGCCGCCATGTACGACCGGGTCACCTCCACCGCCACCCCAGTGAGGCCGGCGGCGACCAACAGCGGCATGCGGTACACCGTGTGCAGCGGCAGCACAACACACGCAGCCACGCAGAGCACACCAGCCGGTATCGCCCCATTGAACTCCATCACCTGCGCCATCCACCGCGCCGTCAGCTCCTTCTCCTCAGGGGAGATTTCATCGTAGTCGTAGAGACCAAAGTCGGTGATGGGGTAGTAGTACTGTCGGGCTCGTATACGGGAAGGATGTACTGGCACGAGGCCTATGCGCTCCCACAGTGTGTAGGGGACCTCCTCCGGCCCGGGCCGTACGTGATCGGGGGAGCTGACACTAAGAATAGACTCGGGGAGGTTGTCCTGCCGCACGTTGCGCAGTGTCCCCATGTAGGCGGGGACGTGTTCCTCCAGGTCTTTCATCTGACTACTATACACCACACCAGGGATGGAGGAATAGCCGAACAGACGGGACAGCCACTCTGGCATTGCGCTATTGGCCACACGATTGCTAACATTCAAACAAACAAAAATAAGGGGGGAAGGATATGGGATAGCGTTAGAGACGAGGAGAGACAAGAAACCAATGAACATGAAACCCTTTTTACCGTCAAAAACGCATACGTAGTGGTGTAACGTTATGAATCGGGGTATAGTAATGGTAGTTAAAAGAAAATTAAGGTTATACAAGTAAGTTTTTCTGTTGGTGCTCAGTCCATATGTACAGACATGACGTGAGTGTGACTGTTTGTTGGTTTTGACTTGTAAAATAGATTTATTCATTTATTTTTCTCTCATGCTACAAGTAAAGCGTCAATATACAAAACAAAACACAAAAAAAAATCGGTGGGAAAAAAAAAAGCACATATGAGACCTAATAAAACGAAACAGCAATGGGGTAACAAAAAAAGAGCACCCCCCAATAATCAATGTTTTTAAAAAAAAAGATCTCCTACGCAAGCAATATTAAGATCGAGGTAAAATAATAAATGAAATTAAAAAAAAAAAAAGATGCGTAGGTAGCCTCTCATTGATTTAATATTTCGAAAATTCTGTGTTGAGCAATACACAACTCGTTGGCTGTGTACCTGGTGAATTAGGGTTTATCGCCAACGCTGGTATTAGTCAACTCTATAATATTGTCTGCCTCCACACCGTACGACTTCACCGTAGACAGTTCGTCGTCCATTATTTTATCCGTCTTCAGCACACGCAACTGCTGTGCGGCGGGCGCCACGTGAAAGACCAGGTTCAAGTACCGTTTTAGGGTGTGCACCTTCACGTTCGCCCAATCCCCCGACACCCCACAGCTGCGATTGCCAAACGTGATGTAGAGGAGGTACGCATTGGGGGCGTCTGGGCTGATGGAGGTGAAGTTAACACTCGTGAGGGCCTGTGGGGTGAGGTTCTGGACCCCCTCCGCACCAGTGAGCTGTCCCGGGGCGTGCCGGAACATTTTGGCGTGGCTCGCCATGGAGCTGTGGTAGCAGGGAAACAGACGACACGTGTGGGCAAACTGCCGCTGGTGCTTTCGGTCATTGATGAGAGGGCACTTGTCGTCCTGTTCACAGAGCGGTAACTCCTCCTTGCCACTGCTCCCGCTGCTGCAGGAAATGAACGAGCTATTCTTGGACTCCTCCATGTTGGCAAACGTACGGGACGTGTAGCTGCCTGCCCGGTGTGGGGTAGAGCCACCGCCAAAGTTCACGTTTGACTGTGGTTGATGGGGCGTGGAGGGCGGGGAGGCGTGGGAGAGAAAGGTACGACCGACCGGGGCGGAGCCAGGGCCGTAGGGGCCCGCAGACCCAACGCCAGCCATGGCGCCGTTGTTTCTAAAGGAGGACTTTTTTGTATTCCGGAACGAGTTGTTACTATTGCTGTTGTTGCTATTATCGTAGTTGGCGCTGGGGGGTTGGCCACTCATGCCGAAGGACCGCTCGCCACTGAGCGGGGAGTGAGGAGATCCATAATGAAACCTATTATTATTATTATTATTGCATGGATTCAGTGTACTCTGGATAAAGCTGGTGTGGTTGGGCGCCGACTGTCCTGCTGGTATCGGGGACGCATACCCGTATGGATTGTTCTTGTACGTCCCGCCTATCCGGATGGGGGCAGAAGTACCCGGCAGCGCGGACCCACACCCTTCCTCAAAAGGGCCATTATTCGCGTGTCGGTTACCGTCCACGGGGTAGTGGGTGGCGCTACTGTTTGGCGACAGGGGGAACCCGTAGCTCCCTCTGTTCCCGCCGCTACCCACCTTCATGGTGGGACTGCTACTGACGTGGCACCGCACCTGGATACCAGGCGAGTGCGGCACCTGAATAGGACTAGAGTGTTCCACGCGGGCGTTGCTTCTAACAGACAAGTTGTGTCCTGAATTCTCCATCGCCGAGTCGTTTTGGCCATTGTTGTTATTGCTAAAGGAAGCATTTCCTTCCTCAATACCTATATTGTAATACGGAGAGTGTGAGTACTTTGTAAACGGCGAGTGCAACCCGCTGCCTGAGGGGTGACTCATTAATGAATATTTTTGTTTAGCTTTTTTTTTTTTTTTTTACTATTCGGTCCTTAAAAAATAAAATAAAAAAAGGAAAAAGGAAAAAGGAAGAAGCGTAGCAACAAATAATAAAAAGGTCTACTCCCAGAAAGATCCATCACTCCCTTTCTACGAGAACCAAACAAATAGATTAAACGCGATTAGAAATATTATGGGTAGCGGGAGGCCAAGATGGCGTACATTCTGGGCGAAACGCTACCGTCAAACAACGGGACAAGGGACACGCTGGAGGACCCCGCTGCCGCCGACAGCTGTTCGTGAATGTACAGTGTTCGATCCAGCAGCAACACACTTTCCACCAGGTGACACATCCACATTCGCAGCACTGTCAACCCGAGAAAGGGTAAAAAGTACTGTTTCGTGTACGCCTCTTCCATCTCCTCGGCCACGCCCTCCTCCACCAGTTGCCACAGCGTCTCCCGTTGTGCCGCTTCGCACTTGTCGCAAATGTTCACCCGATTGTAGGGGGACACTTTTGCGTAGGACTGAATCGCCTCCCCGCACAACTTGCGAAAGGTCAAGATGTCCTTCTGCTGTGAGACCCGACGCAGGAAGGCGGGCTCCAAGTGTGGTGCGTTCATGAACATACAACCACACGGCCGATCGACCGCCGCACTCTTCTGTGCCGCTCTCGCCCAAAAGTGGTGTAGCAAGCTTCTACAAAAACACACCTTCGCCGAACTACGATGCCCTTCCGAGGATTCGGTCGTCCACATGTCCAGCGGCTGCGTCGCCAGCATAAGGCTAATGTTCTTCGCCGTCAACCCTCTACCTCGGATCGCACGGCTTAGTGGAAATCCTGCCTCCGTCACCGTATTCCAGCAGCAGCTCACGAGAAGCAGCCCCGGTGCCCTGGACTCTGTGAACAGCCGGCAAATCGTCGCCCCCAAGTCCCCACAAGTGTGTAGGCCGATCATCACCACATTGGATAAGGAGGGTACACGAACTGGGACGACGGGGGTCTCAGAGAAGGCCAACACCTCTACCACAATCGCAGCCTTGTACTGCCGCAAGTCACCCGCACTGGGTGTGTCGCCCTCTACTGTCTCCCGTATCATGTGGTAGCGCCGCTCCCGGGGCGAGGCATCACCCGCGTCGACATCGTGGAAGACGTGATGCAGCATGGTGGACTCGCAGTATCCTAGCACGGTACACACTCTTTCGTGTAGGTCATCCCCGTCATCAGGGGCACATGCCACACGAACCCGCACGCCACGACTAATGTGTTCCAGCGCGTACCGCTGGCGCCAACCGGGCTCCGTGATGTGCTCACCAAAAGGACTTTTGGAATCGTGTTCATTCTCTAGAATTTCAAAAAACGTGCTAATTTTCTTCTTGTGGTACTCCACCAACGACAGCTCGAGTCCCCACTGCCGTACCGTGTTGGGAGAAACACTGACGTGTTTTAACGGAACGTCGCCATCGGAGAAAGTGGGCGACAGGTGGCGCTGAATGTGCTGAAGGGCAAAAAAGCAGGTACCGTGGAAGCGAACGACGCACCCGCACACCCTACACTGTCCCTTCACCCTTGTGGGGAGAAACACCGGCGAGGCTCCCTTGTCTTCTTCTGTACAGCAATTCGGCTCTTCGCCGGTCGCCTCCCTACTCGTCGTACCATCCCGCTCGGTGGGTAAGGACGGCGTGAGCAGTTTCTCCCAGTCCATCCCGGGTCCTACGCGGCAGGCGATACAACTAATGGGTCCCTTCCGCTCGTAGAGCAAGTTGACAAGATTCCTCTGTTGTTTAGTCGCCTCCTTCACCATGCTAGAGGCCAAGCTCAACTCGATTAAACTATCCATCCGACTCATCGCGCCATCCTTGTGCTGTGGGTTGCAGTCCAGCCCTATCAGCTGCATACCGTCACACAGCGAGAGAGCACGCGACACGTAGCCCTTCCCCTCACCAACATTCATAATGGTGGTCACGGGGATTTTCGTTTTGGACGCGCAAAAGTGCACCAAGTCCATCGTACTCTGTTCCATCACCGACACCTCGTGTTTCTTCTTTCCACTCATGCCGTGTGAAAGCACCAGCCGCAAGATACGCTCCCGACGTTCAGGGTCAGCACGGCGGTCGACCACCCGTTGTCTGTCGGCCTCGTCTTGTGTGAGGGTAGAAACGACCTCACTCTCATTTATCCGCGCCCGGCGCAACATGAGGGATCTGGTGGATTGATAGAACTCTTTCACTTGGTGGGACACCTCCCCCTCCGTCGCACACGCCCTCTGTGGGCCGTGGAGGATGAGGTCGCGCAGCTCGGACAGCTCGCCGTGTGGCATAAAGGTGGAAACCCCCTCACACAGCGACATGAGCGCACGCACCTCTCCCTCGCCGGCCACGCTACCGTCCAGGTGGTACTGTACTTCCCTCTGTTCCACCCGGTAGCACTCAAAAAACTTATCTGGGTGACGTTGCACCAGTCGGTGCTCCAGAAGAAAGGCACAGAGATCATCCAAAAACGCGCTTAGTCTATTATCAAGAAGTAGAGGGGCTTCGCCTGTTTCACCACTTGGGCTGTGGTCCACAAAATAACTAAGCGGATCGTCTTTTGAATCACTGGATAGCTTCGGTAGCGGAAGACATAAGTGGTGCGTCATTCAGAGAAGGAGGAACACCAACACAAACGTGATATGATCAATAGCAATCCTAAAATAGTTCCTGTCCTGGTGGTGCGACTATGGTTTGTTCTTTACACCTTAATGAACAGGACTAGGTCGGCGTTTCAGCAAAAAAAAAAAAAGAGGGAAGAAGAAAAAAATTGTTCAACAGTCTAAAAGGATTCCTAAAAACGGAGCGTACAATAGAAGCGCACAAAAACAGGTGAAAACAGAAGAATCTTCTACCAAAAAAAAAAAAAAAAAAACAATTTCAGTATAATGGAATCAAGTAACGTGGAAATCATACAAAAACACAGTAAAATAAAAGGGGGAACAAAAACCGAAAAAATGGATCACCAACAAAAACAATGAAAAAGAAAAGTACACCTTGTTCATACTTGTATCATAGAAAGGTAGATCTACAAATAGAGTTCCATGAAACAGAGCTGATCTTCATGTGTCTTGTTTTTTTTCTTGATGGTATTTTGACCATTTAAACATAATCAGTTTTTTTTTTTTTTTTTTTTTTTTTGTTTGTTTGTTTGCTTTACAGGAGGGGGATTAAAAAAAAAAAAAAAGGGAGGTACGGTTAAAAGAAACAAAAAAGGGGGTCTGGGAAAATTTTTGTGTATATATACATTTTTGATTGTCTACGGATTCCCTTCCCCTATGGTACGGTGGAAAGGGGCAAACTTTTTATGTTGTTCGTCTCCTTGTTTCGTGTCTTCCTAAAAAGTTGTCCCTTTCGCCGTACTTTGGTACAGTGGCTTAGCAACACGCGACAATGATCAGCAAAACAAGGTTGAGCACCTGCAAACACCACGCAGTCACCATCAAGGCAAATCCAGCACCGTACGTGGCGTATTTTTGTGGAGCATACTTGGCACCATCAATACCACACATCTTCAGTGACTTGGTGCTGGCCACCGTCGCCCATGTGATCAGAATGGTCACGATGGAGAGACTGACGAACACGAAGGGAACAATAATGATGCACTTGATCTTGATAATCATGAGAATGCCGAAGATGAGGGCCACGAGGGTGGTGGCAATACTGATGATGGAAAAGGCGGCACCAGCGTTCATTGTATTCTTCTGATTCTTACAGACAATATCCTTATTACGGTAGGCATAATCGCTGCCGTTGCACTTTTTTGTTCCACCAAAAAGGGTAACACAGGTCTCCGCCACTGCGATACCAAGGATATCTTTCTTGGTGCGGAATTGAGGCAAGGGGGTACCGATCAGCACGAGAAGGAAGATAAAGGCCTGTACAATGGTGAACACAATGGCACCAATAAAAGCGGGAATGCAGGCCATGATGGAGGGAGATGGCTTTTTTTTTTTTTGTAGTGTTAAAAAAAAAAAAAAAAAGATGACTTGATTTGAATGTGGAGAGCGTTGTTGCTTACCTATATCACCACAAAGAGAAAGAGAGTGGAGTGAGGACAAAGATAGTAGTAGTCATTACAGCAGAGCCTGAATAGAGCTGTTTTTCAGTAACCATGTTAGCAGAGGAGCAACGTCATGCTCATCGGCATAGTTAATGAAGACAAGTTAAAAAAAAAAATTCACTTCCGCAAGCATACAACATCAACAACGACAAAACAAAAGGCATTGATGTCTAACGCGCAACACTTGCGGTGACAAAGCTGGTTTTCAACATGGCGAAAACAATGGACTTATAATGACTATTGTACATGCGCACTCAGAAAAGTGGAAGTATTACCTGACCATTTAGTGAAAGGATACCGTCTTTAAGCAAAATTTGTTTTTACATCAAACTAGAAAAAAAAATAGTGCATATAAAAATAAAAACGGAGTAGAATGAATAAAAAAAAAAATTGGAGAACGATTTGCTTCCATTACCACATATTGCCCAATACCGTAAACACGAGAAGATTTACCACCTGCAGCGACCACGCGACCACGATTAAGATAAATCCTGTCATGAGAGTGGCACCGTTATTCGGCGTATACCGTACGCCCAGCACGTTGCACATGTCAACGGAGCGTGTCCAGAGAAGAATGGCCCACGGAATACACAACGTGATGACACCGCAACACATCAGCACGAAGGGGATGACGACGAGGCACCGTACCCCCACATGCATGAGAATCGCAAAGATAAGCGTGACGAAGGCGAGGACGACACTAATTACCGCAAATGCGGAGGCAATCGTCATGGCCTGTTTCTCTGCGGCACAACCGTACTCACTATTGTGCGCCTCGTAGGCGGTACTGTAGCATGCGGACTGCACACCAAACAGTGTCGTGCACTGCCCAGCCGCCCGTACTTGTGGCAGTGGGGTGCCGATCAGCGCTAAAAGAAACACAAAGAGTTGTAGGACCGTAAAAATAACAGCCACTACAAAAACGGGAACGGTCGACATGGATGCTTTGTGTGTTTTGGTGTTCACAGTACTGTTATGGTAAAAGGAATGGCTCTGCTGGGAGCCTGTACAAAAAAAAAAAAAAAAAAGTACTAAGAAATGAAGGAGAGGAGAATTGGAAAACAAAAAGGAAGACAGAACCAAACCAAAAAGACAACCATTAGAATAACGGGCAGAAGTACACACACGCAAACCAAAAAAAAAAAAAAAAGGCGAACGGGGTAGGCAACCGATAAGTACGAGGAAAGCAAACATCCTCAATATGAACGGAGAACAACAATGATTATAAATGAATTTTAAAAAAAAAAGAAATAAGCTAAAGTGAAACGGGGTAAACATAATCTTCTATTAGATAATTATACTAAAAAGAAACTTGGGTTTATGAGAACTGCTGGTATCTAAAAAAAAAAAAAAAAACTACCCAGTAAAACAAACAATGACGAGTAAGATAAACGAATCTACAAATTTTAGAAAAAGACACCTAAACTTTCCTCAAGGAAGTGGAGGAGCTTTCGTACACCGTGTGATGACAGTATTTGTACACTACTACCACTACATACAAAAGAGCAGGATGATCAGTAGCAAGAGGTTCACCACAGCGAGACACCACGCCGTCACGATCAGTGCAAACCCAGAGCTGTACGACGCGTCGCCTTTGGGGGCGTATTGGATGCCATCCTCCTCGCACATTCTTGAAAAACGGACCGCTACAAGAATGGCCCAAACAATTAGTATGAAAGTGACGGACAAGATCGTCAAAATAAAGGAAACACAGAGGGTGCCTGGTATGGTCAGCAACGACAGAATACCCACCACGACGGACGCAATGCACAAGATGAGACCGTACACGGTGAAGACAAACGCCGCCACCATAGCCCTTTTCTCATTCTGGCATTGGTAGGTATCCTCGCGGAAATAGGAGGCACCCCCACATGTGCGGAGACGGCCGAACACGGTGTAGCAGTCCAGGCCCTGCTGAAACGACGGTAGCAGTGAACCTATCAACAGAAACACAAACACTAACAGGTGTAGCATGGTAATAAACAGCGCCATCATAAAGGGGGCATTTGAGTGCACCGGTGGGTCGGGTTCCTCTTCATTTTGCGCTGTGTTGTCACGATTTCTTTTGTTGGACATGGGCCGCTGTCTGTGTGCGTATTAGAATGACGTTTATACTGCAAAGTTGAATCCAAGTGAGAAGAGAGATGTTTTATTTAGCGTGTACTCGTTGATGGTACGCACCAACCAATCTTTTTTGGTTTCCCCTTTCTCTTTCAATCGGAAACGAACATCCAACCACAAATCAAAAAAAAAAAAAAAAAGAGGACGCAATAATCAATGAGTTACAGTGTTACATATTCACAAGTGTATACGTTGGGGGAAAAAATGTAAAACTGTCATGTGTTCTATCTTCTTTGCGGAAACCGCTGTTTTAGAAGCAAGCAAGAATGATGAGGAACACAAGGTTCAAGAGTTCGAGGACCCATGCCGTGACCATGAGGCCAAACCCAGCCCCGTAGTGCATGTAATCCCACTTCCAGCCACATATGGAGGAAGTCTTCATGCTGGCTGGGCACGCCCACGCAATCAAAATCGTAACCAGCGATACTGCCACCAACACCAACGGAATAAAGACGGCACACTTGATCTTTACAATCATGAAAATACCGAATATAAGGGCCACGAGCGTGACAAAAATACTGATAATGGCAAAGGCCGCCCCCGCGTTCATGGTGTCCCGTCGCGCAGTGCAGTAAATACTGCTCCCGTTGCGGTGCGTATAATGGGACGTATCACAGTTTCGGAGTAACCCGAAGAGTGTGTAGCAGGCGCCACCGTACTCCAACTGGGAAAGCGGAGTGCCGACCAGTACAAAAAGAAACACCACAAACTGAACAATGGTGAACACCAGTGACCCAATAAAGGGAGGGACAAGTGCCATTTTTGGTATGTACTTGTTTTATTTATTTATTTGTTGGCGAAAACTTCACTTGGGTATATTAAATTCAAAAAAAAAAAATGTAATGGATGAGAAGCAATGATATAAACTACTTGGAGAAAAAAAAAAAGGAAATGTTAAGAATGGAGTGATAACGAGGCAACGTCACGGATAAAGAAACGAATCACAACAGAAGCTATACTTTGAGTAGTCGACTAAAATGTAAAGATTAGACGTCTCTGTTTCCTACTAGCGCCACAGCTTGTAAAACAAAACAAAACAAAACAAAACGACCGAAACGGTTGAAGCACACAATTCCTTTAACGCTTTCGGAAATCTTCGGGAGAGAATTCCTTTGGACGGGGAATCTTTTGCATTCTATAATTCTTGGACCCAATGTAGTTCGCCTCCGCCTCCGCGTCCAGCCAGTTTTCCTGTGCCCGGTTCACCAGGCTGTTCATCTCCTCCGGGGTGAAGGAGACTTTCTGTGTCTTCTGCGTCGCCGGTCCCCGCCCCCGGTGCTCCCCCACCATCGCGCCAGGGGTGCGAAGGGCCTCCGTACTACGGCGGTACTCCTCCGTCAGGAAGGCCATCAGCCACGCCACCCCCAGCAGGAACAGCACCTGAATGTTGAGGTACGCAAAGGACAGACGAGGGTACTTTTGATTGTACTGCCACCACGATACGTGTTTCTTTACCTGCACCACATTGTACCCAAACCGTGGGGCGAGCTTATCGTCGACCGGCGGCGGCGTGGTGTAGGCCACCTCCCCTGTCGGCCACTGCACACGGGAGACAATGTAGTTTCCGTCCTGGTCGACGATGGGAAGATTGGTAGGGTCCTCGTGGGGGTCCGGGACGTCCCACCGCACGGCGGTCGGCTCCTTCTCCATCGGGTGCAGCGCGTCTCCCTCAGACGCCGTCAGCTTGTCGTCGGTGGGCTTGCCTTCCTGATCGGGTGTGTCGGCCTTTTCTTTTTTATCTAATTCATCGGGGGTGGTGGCCTTGGTGGTGCAACAACGTACACCGCAGGACAGTGGCAGAAGAATACTCTTGTAGGACACCGCGGAAACCCGAATAAGGGCGCTTCTAGATTTCATCGCGCTAATGAAAAGTAAATGCTAATTTTTTTATGTGAATAGGTGTATGTGTGTGTTTTTTTGCTTTTGCGAAGGTGGTACGAAAAAAAGTCCTACGAGCTTGCTGTTAGAAAAAGAGAAAGGAGAACAATAATACGTTGGCCTTTCATAGACATACGACCTGCAAAAACAAAAAAGCTCTTGCCTCCCCCCTAGTTGGATTGACACATGAAGTGTTTACAGGAATATTTGTGTTATTACTAGTATTAATCTTATCATATAGTGTTAAATATTTTATATATGGATAAACATTAAAAAAAAAAATGGTTAGCTTTAGTTATTATTTAAAAGAAAAAAACAAAACACAAAGACACAAGGGAAAGAGAATCACGTGTGAGGTGGTAGATTACTTCCACACTCTTAGCTCAGCTGACGGCAACTGATCTCGCGCTCCTCGACGATGGTTTCGTGAATGACACGCTCGCTCTCGGGGAGGTCGGCAATGCGCTTGGTCCAGAACTTGGCCCATCTAGAGTTCTCATTCTGCTGTTCACGCTTCTCCTCCAGGTGGAGGGACTGGGCGCTGCGGGCCAGCTCATTCATCTTCTTCACATAGGCCACCTCACACGCCTTGATTTCACGGAACTCCTTCTCCAGTCTCTCCCGCTCGAGGGCCTTCTCCTTCTCCTCGTAGTCCTGTGTCAGTTTCTTCACATTCTGTGGGTCGCGCTGCTGCTTCACCTCAGCCTCTGTGAGCAGCGAAGGGGGCAGTGGGCGCCACGTCAGGTGGGAGAAGGTGGGGGTCTTCTTCTCAAAGCACAGCTCACCGTCAAAGGCGTAGATGCGGTAGCCGGCGTTGGAGCCTTTGCTGAAGGAGGTGATCCAGGTGGCGAAGAAACGGCCAGTGGGGTCCCACTTCACGTTCGACATGGGGCACGTCGTCTTGCGCTCCGTCGCCTTGTCGTGCTCGTTGATGGTAATAAAAGAAAGGAGAGACTTGTCGTCGTTGGTCGCACACAAACTGCGTCCCTTGGGGGCCCAGAAGAGGCGATTTGTCGAGGTGGGGAACTCGGCAATCAGCTTGAGCTTCTTTCTGTCCTTGATGGCGAACACCTGAAGGAGGGACTTCTCGCCCAACTGGATACCGGTGTCGTCGTTGAGCAGAATCGCGAACATGTCGCCCGCCGGCTGCCACGCAAAACGACCCGCCGTGTAATTCTGCTTAATGGCCAGCTGGAAGGCGGCCACATCACGGGCGAGGTGGAACAGCGAGTACTCGGTGCCCTTCTTTGTCTTCACCTTCACGGCAAGGTAGGTACCGGCCGGGTGCCATAAGATTTCTAATTCCTCTGCGTTGGCAAACATGCGGTGGCACTGCACCTCCTCTCTGGCGACATTGTCCTCGCCCACCGTAATCTCTGAAATGTTCACGCGCCAGCCCATGTTCTTGCCCAGGGAGCACACGTAGGCGATCTGGGTTCCTCTCTGTGGGTTCCACTCCGCCTTGTACAAGCCTAAACTCTCAAATGTGTAGGAGCGTGGGACGTCGCGGGAGCCCTGAACGAGTTCCATCGTTTCGGAAAGGTAGATGGACATCTTTCCCGCGGTGATGGCCGTGGGGTTCTCCCGGAAGTAACCCGCCTTGCACACCGCCACTAAAGAGTCATCCGCACTGAAGCGCACCAGCGGCCATGCGTCGTCGGAGGCCAAGTCCAGGTTACCTAGGGTGCGAATTTTCTTCGCCGTGCGAAGATTCATGACGGACACATCCTTCTCGGTCTGCACCACAATGTAGTTCTCGTTGGGAGACACCATAAACGCCTTTACATTCTCCTGGATCGTATAGAGCAGCTGCATCTCGCGCCCACCCCACACGTGCAGACCCTCCTCGGCCTCGGACAGCATAATGTGACCGTACACGGACCAGGTGGGAAGAGGTTGGGGTTGCGGCGCCATACTAGAAATAATGCCAGGCTGCAGCTTGCCCTTGGACCGGTCTAGCTCCGTCCAGCGACGCAGCACAGAGCGCTTGTCCACCTCACAGGGGATTTCCGTATTCTTTTCCCAGTCAAACTTCATCCAGCTACAGCCGGCCTCGGGGCTCACCTTCACGACATACTGCGGGAAGGCGTTGGGGTCCTCCGCAAGGGTGTGGGTGAAGTCTACCTCGTCATCGCCGGCCACATCCATGACCGGTGGCTCATAGGGCTTGATCTCCTCCCTCGCATTCTTCAGCGCAGACCAGCGGTAGGCGGTGAGGATGTCGGACTTGGTGAACGGCAGCAGATTAATCTTGGCCAGGGCCGCCTCCGCATCGGACTGCGTGGTGAGGGTGAGGAAGGCACCAGAGACTAGACCCGTCGCGGGGTCGGTGGCAAAGTTGATGGTAAAGCGTTCATGATTGAGGAGTGTCGTGAACTTTTTAACCAAATGCCGCTCAAAGGCATCTCGCTTGTCGGGGGTGACGTTCTTGGGGAAACCATCGATGATGATCACCCTGGAAAACAAATTTTCGGTCTGGCTCATTTACAAAACGAGAGTAATATGGGACTAAACAGAACTATGGAGACGAAAGGGAGGAAGAAGAAAAGGGTGTCGTATATGGAACGTAATAGGCTCAATCGTTCTGAAAAAAAAAAAAAAGGTGTATCTCTCCGTGATTTTTTTTTTATTATTTTTTCCTATACTAAGTGTTTTTTTCTAAAATTAAAAAAAAAAACAATTTCGACCATTTGTCCCACGTTGCCTACTACTATAAATAAATTTTTTAAAAAAAAAAAAGTACTACCCAGTCGGCATTTTTACTCCTCCGCCTCGGCCGCTACCTTCTTTTCCAGACGGTCCCAGATATCGCGCTGGTTGTGGCCGGCGTTCCACTTCTGGAAGAGTGGCTCGTACTGATAGAGCACATACTTGTTAAAGAGAATGGGCACCGACAGGACAATAGGGATGCGGATATACCCACGAGCGTAGGTATAGTTGAGCACGTTCGTCCAGAAGGGGAAGGACATTCTTCTCGGGTGTTTTCTTACGAAATATACTATATTGATAGAAGTAGAGAGAGAAACGAATATGCATTTCAAGACAGTAGCAAGGTGATACAGTCCATCAACAGCACACACATTCCTCAAATGAACCGAACAACAACAAAAAAAAGTATTTAACACTAATGAAAATTACAAGAATACCTATAAAAAACTGAAACAAAAAGAGTTCTGTTTTTAAAAAATGAACTACCCTTACTCTTCGGCGAGCGCGGCTTCCTCGGCGTCTACAGCGGCATCGTTCGCCACCTTAATCTCCAGACGGTCCCAGATATCGCGCTGGTTGTGGCCGGCGTTCCACTTCTGGAAGAGTGGCTCGTACTGATAGAGCACATACTTGTTAAAGAGAATGGGGACCGACAGGACAATAGGGATGCGAATATACCCACGAGCGTAGGTATAGTTGAAGACGTTGGTCCAGAAGGGGAAGGACATTTTTTTTTTTAATTTTATTGTTTAAAAATAAATAGTGTGCTACAACTTTTCGAGAAATAGGGCGGGTGAGATAAAAGATCCAGTAGCAAGTTGAGCAAGTAGGAGCTGCACGAATGGCTGAACACTAAAAAAAAAAAGAGTGATACACTGTATGTACGCTTATTTGTACTTCCTATTGCTAATCACTATAGTCTTATGTTTGAATATAAAACTTATTTGTGTTTCCTTCATATTTTATATTCCTATACTATCTTCCTAAACATTAACAAAAAAAAAAAAAAACGCATAGTAATGTACAAAGCTAATTCAACGGTGACCCCCTTCATTTTATTTTCGAAAACACACAAAAAAAGAAGAAAGCGCTATTAGATGTAAGCGGCCCAGTTCTGTGGTTTCGTATGGTACCCGTCCTTCCGCTTGTAATTACTATTCTTCGCCTGAATGATATCCTGGTACGACGTCGCCCACAGCATATCAATGGTGATGGGGGTCCCTAGCTTCAGTGGCTCCTCTATAATAGGCGCCCACGGCTCAATCTTCTTACTGCGATTGGCAGCAATGGTCGCCTGGTTGTCCACGTCACCCCAGCTGACGACACTCTCACGGAGGGAGCGAGACCAGTACTGCTTGAGGGCGAACATACCGCCGTCGAGCTCCTCGGTGATGGGGATCTGACAACTAAACCGGGTGTTGTAGGTGATGTCACCACGGTTCTGGGAGCGCCAGGAGCAGAGAGAGGTGTACTCCCAACGGTTGGGGGGCAGAAGACGGTCGAGGGTCTCAATATCGACATTGACCATGCAGCCGTAGCCGTGGTTCCAGTCGGCACAATCGGGGTTGTTGCACTTCCCCCATAAGCCGGAGTGGCCGTGGCACATGCCGGAGCCGTCAATCAGTGTGTTGAGCGTCACGTCGGGCATGGGATAGATACGGAAGTGAAAGGGGTGGCCGTCGAAGCCGAGGACGGTAATGTTGATCCACTTTGTTTTCGAAGCAGGCTCGACCACCTCGCCGTCCACGCCATAGGTCTGACTGAGGCGACGGGCAATGGACTTCTCCGGTAGGATACCAGTACGGCGCTTCTCTCGGTAGTTGAGTTTGTCGGCCATGATTTCACCCTTCTTGAGCGCCTGCTGCATGCAGTTGCGGTGACTGATATTCCAGCGACCCATTTTCTGCGTTTCCGCCAACTCCTCGATCTCATTGTAGACGTGGGGGATGATTCTGTAGTGACGGCCGGCGAGACCAGACACGCCAACGGTCGCAAGGGCGCAACGACGTAACATGGATTCTGTTTTACAACTAGCTACTACTATGTTAAAAAAAAAAGGGGGGGACAGATTGTTAGTCAAGTGCACAAACAAAAGGACCGAAATAAAGTATACAACAGAAAAACAAACAGGGTAAATGAAAAAACTACATTAATCTACTGCCGAGACCGGCGGTGTGCGGTGGAACCACACACCTAAAAGAAAAAAAAAGATATATATGAAAAAAATGTGAAATGAGCCGTATAGTTTACATGCATATAACATCTGTAGAATGAGCTGACCAAAACACGGAAGAAGTAGGGGTACACAAGAAAATGGGTGTACCTCCAATTTTTTTTTTTTTGAATTTGCTCTCACATTTGGTCCATGAGATCTAGCAAGTTATCGGCGAGAGCGTTCTGTTGTTTCGTGTCGCCCAGACTGTTTGCGATGCCTAAAATTTTTCTGTTCTCGCGGCGCAACGCCTCACCGTCTACGGTCACCACAGTGGGTACCTGCGGTGGTGGGGTGGGCGTCGCTGGCACCGCTGCGGGGGGAGGAGAGGGCGTGGCAGCCACTGGGGCGGTCAGCTTCGTTGGCGGCGGGGTGACGGTTTGGTTCCGTTGGATTCCTCCTCAAATAACGTCAAATGAATCTTTTCGTGAGCAGACGGGTGTCGTTTGCCGGCTAGCTGGGAGAGGTAGTTCATCTCCAGTTCGTAACCTCTGGTCGCCTCCTTTGCTTGCTCCTCTGCCGTCACGTGGGCTTTACCCGGGACAATTTCTTGAGATTGCATGCGCAGCACGTCGTCGCCGTGGGCAAATACATTCACCCCAGCAGAGGTGACCCTGCACTTGCGCTGGGTACAGTCCCATGTCCCTGGCGCCACGTGCGGTGGATAGCGGAGGGACGCATCTCGGTGCGGCACGGTGGTCGTCTCCACCACCTTACCGTCACTATACCGCCGCACCGTGCCAGGGGCCTCGCAGGATGGGAGAGGCACGAGGTACGACGGCGGGGGGTAGAGAAACATCCCTTCCGTGTCTTGCAGACGATTGTTCAAAAAGAGAGACACCTTTACTCGAAATCCGGCGGTGAAGTTCAGCAGCGCCCGTCGGATCCAGTGGTAGTCCCCCACATTGAGAGTGCGGTGCAAGGCGAGCAGCCGCTCTCGAAGTTGAATCAAGGTCGGCTGCGTCTGCTGTGGGACGAACTGCTGCACACCCTCCACGTGATTGAGGGTCCACTCTATGATCTCTAGTGGGTGTGCCAACGACTGCAGTTGTCGCTTCACCGACATGCGCATCAAGTCGAACAACTTTTGGATCGAGTTGGACGCTAATTTCATCATGGACGTCTCGGATAGGGAGGAGAAGATGCTAAGGGTGGCGCCCAGGGAGTAGAGCGGCTGGGGACGGAACAGCTCTGTGCAGAACCCTTCGCTAAACATATTCACTGTCAGATCGTTTAAAATGAGTTGTGACTTGCGGACCTCTACCGACTGCGCGGAGAGTCGGTTGGCTATAATGTAAATCATCTCACAACCCAAGTTGATAATAAGAAACGGCATCGCATTTTGAGACATGATGTCGAAAATGAGGGTTTACTCTATTTTATTTTGGTCTTGGTGTGTTGTTTGTCGACTCAACCACTAAAAAAAAAAAATCTTCAAAGTTTCACTGTTGCTTTATTCAGAAGAAGGGGGAAAGTGTAAAAGTGATAAGTAGGGGAAAACTGAACGGGAAAGGATAAAACTAAAAAATCAAACAAAAACCAAAAAAGCAAACGAAATTTCATTTACCACTCACTTATCCGTTGTATTCGGGATTCAGTTTAAGAAATGTTTTTTTTTTTTTTTTTTGCGAAAACAAATAAAATCTCTCGTTTAAATACTATTTTTCGCTATTATTTATGAAGATTCTATAAAGATATAAATGGATTTTTTTTTTTTAAACCTAACTTTTTTTTTTTTTAACCATTGTATATCATTTTACTCTGCTTAGGCTTGTCTAGTAGAGACTGTACTTCTTCCGGGAAGGGAGAATTACTCGTCGTCGGACTCCGATTCGTCAGCGGAGGAATCATCGTCCTCGTCGTCGTCATCCTCCTCGGAGGCAACGGAGCCGCTGTCCGAGTCCTCCTCGCTGGCCTCTTCGCTTCCGCTGGCGTCGCTGTACTCCTCACTGCCGGAGGCCTCTTCGCTGCCGGAGGCGTCACTGGCGGAGTCTTCCTCCCTGGTCTTCTTCAGGACCTCCTCTTCGTCCTCTTCGTCGTCTCTGGCGCGCTTCATGGGGCTGGATTTCTTGGACATGGCAGGAAAAGGAATGCTGAGCGGACAACTAAAAAGGAAAGAAAAGGGTAAAACAGGAAAAAAAAAAAAATAGGTTATTCAAACGACTCAAGAACAGCTTTCACGCACCGTCGTACCCGACAGCCACAACGACAAAAAGCACTCACGGAGGAATTTACGTATTTACTATTAGTGAATTTTAGGTTTAGTGTTAAAAGGTAATTTAATCGAAAGTGGCAAATTAAAAAAAAATGAAACGTCTTTACTGACGTCTTCTCTTGGAGCCCTTCTTGGATGGAAAGTGCTCTTTTGTCTTGTGAGAACTAGAAGCTCCCTCTGTGCCGTCTATCACCGCCTTGGAGGCGCTATGCAGAAGATTGGTGTTGGTATTCACGGTGACTTTTTCCTTTCGGCCAACGGTTAAGCCCACCACGTTGCCGCTGTCGTCCCTTCTCTCCTGGATCAGCTCCCCCTTCTCCTCCTTCCCCTCCGCCTTGCCGGTGATGCTGGCAAGATAGGTCAAGTGCTGCGAGATGCGGGAGACCGCCTTGTGGAGAAAGGTGCGTAGCTGTTGAGGGGTGACGCCCTTGAACGCGGACTGCTGACCTAGCTGATCCACCGTGACGCACTGCAGCCCCACCGCGAGGAGGACGGCCGCCTGGGCATGACTCAGCACCACTCCCGCCGTGCCGTCCGGGGCCACGTAGAGCTGATGGGCAAAGTACAGCTGCGCCACTTTGGGCAGCAAGTCCAGCACGTTACCGCCCTCGACGAAACTAGTGGTGTACAGCTGCAGACGGCGCAAGTCCGAGGAGGAGAAGAGGCGAGAGATAGCCTCAAAGTCTGCCTGCGTCACGCCGGCCACACGTACCACGCCGCTGTCTCGCTCCGACAGATCCGTCAGCTGTGTCATCTTCGAGGCGTCATGCATGTCGGTGTTCACGGTGACGCTCATCGCGAGGTCAGACGGTAGGTTACGGAAGGCGGAGGCGAGAAGGGAAAGCCACCGGTGATGGAACTCGCGCCGGAGAATGCCCAGTTCAATATCGATTGGCTTCACCATCACACAACTGTGCTCCCCGGTCAGCTCGTGGACGGCCTGGCGAATGTACATGACCTCGTACCCCGCTCGACGCCAAAAGTTGAACAGCTCCGTGGTGAGGCCAAAGCTGACCCCAATGTAGTCTAGTGGCTCAAACGGTCGTTCCACCAGCGGAGAGAGTAAGTTGGAAATGGTCTTTCTGGGCTTTATCATTTCCTCGTCCTCCTGTCCGTCCTCTAAACCGCGCGGTGTCTGACCCTCGGTGTCGGTGGCCTTCTTCTTCTCCGCCGCCGTGAGGGAGATGTTACCGCTGTAGTACTTGTGGAGGAGGTCTAACGCCCTAGAGCCATACCCGGCACGCTGCAGGGCGGGGTTGGTCGCAATGCGCACCACCCGCACGCCAGCCAACTTGGCAAACTCGTCTTCCAGATAGTACTGGGCCAAGGAGTAGGGGATCAAGTCGCCGGAGGGTCGTAACCCGAGGGACATATTGTTCTTAATAGTCCCTGCCTTAATCTGACCTTCCTCGCATGCGTGGATGACGCAGAAAATGTCGGGTATCTTGTTGTCGGTGATGGTGCCAGCGCACAAAATAAACAAGTGGTGTCCCGGGGCGTCGGAGAGGAGTTGTAGATCGTTCGGTTGGTTCTTGTAGTGGGCGGCAATCAGCAGGGACTGTATCCGCTGAAGGAGTTCCTCGGCGAGGGGGTGGTAGGAGAAGAGGGCGTCACGGTTCACATAGTACAGTTCGCACGTCTTGGGGTGGGGCGAGATCTCGAGCGGGGCGACGGTCGTGTCCAGACAGAGTAGCTTGTTCAGCCACCGCTCCACCGGGTCATTCGGGCCGTAACGGATGGGGTCTTGCAGGGACAGTTCCTTGAGGCTGCGGTGGTCGCCGCTACCACTGTTGACGCGTTTTCGCATGTCGGCGACCAGCTTCATGGACAAGCTCCGCCCGGTTCCCTCGTACCCCGAGACGGTGGACGAAAGAAACACCAAATAAGGTCCGAGTGCCTGTCGCACCAGCGGTAGCGGAAGGGCCGCCGCCTCGTCGATGATGGCTAACTCCGCCTGCGCAAACTTGTTGACATCGGTCGCGCTCACAAACTGAATCGTCTGACGGTGGGCACGGAAGACGTTAATTCGAATCACGCACTTGTCGAAATCTTCGTTGGTGCTCTGCAACGCCTCAAAGTCCACCTTCTCCGCGTAGCCCATCTCCTTGAGCCCCTTGACGGCAAATTCAAAAAAGGTCTGAAGATTCTCTGGCGACGGCGCGGTACAGAAAATGTTACTGTAGCCTTGCGCGATCGCACCTGCCGCGGCAATGCCCAGCGCCGCCGACTTTCCCCGACCTCTCCCAGCGGTCACCACGCACGTACTGTCCAGCGTCTTTTCGGTCACACTCTGCATGAGCGACAGGACGGTCTTGGCTTGGTCGAGCGTCTGGCAGAGCTGAACGAGCGGTCCTACCGCCGTGCTCTGGCGTAGCTTCTCCTTCACGCCGGACAACTCCGCCTCGTGTTTCAGTTCACCTTTTATCGTCAACTCTGCCTCAAACGAACCCTTATTGCGGTTTTTGCCATAGTTTTTCATGGCCGTCGTAATCGGCAGCACCGTGAGATCATCGTCGACGCAGAGGGCGGTGGTACAGTCGGAGAGGGAGAGAAGGAACCGCTCGTTAAAGCGGGGCACCACGTCCTGGAGCGCCTCCGTGCGGTAGCGAGCGTGAACATCCATGGTAATGGTGTACAGTTGCTTGAGAGAGCGCATGGCACGAAACATAATGACAATGAGACCGCCACCTTTTACCGTCTCCATCGTCCTCGCCAGTGTGTTGGGGTCGATCGCCTCAAAGTCTTGAAGAATGGCCATTCCAAACGTCTGTCCTAATATCTTGTGCGTTTCATTGTATTTGCAGAAGCGAATCTCCGTCTGGGCGAGAAACGTCTGGAAAGAGTCCTTCGTGGCCTCAGTCGACATGCCTCCCTTTACCTCCAGTCGGGCACGCTTTTCTTGTTTCTTTTTACTGGTGGAGCCAAAATCCAGCTCCTTCTTCATACACCACAGCACATTCACCTTGGCGTTATGGGTGGCGCGGGAGAGCATGAGGTGGAGGTTCACGATTTGATCCTTGCCTCGGTCACCGACGAGGAGGAGGAGCCCTCTGTGTTTTTCCTTCGCAATGTCCTCCATTAAAAATCGGAGGCGGTCGTCGACTTTCTTGCGCACCATCATACCAGGAGTATTCAACGACGTGCTCGCCACAGACATGTTGGACATCTTCAACTTACTAGTGGAGAAAATGACTTCTATGAAGGTAGGGGATGGGGAAGAGGTGGGGGTGGAAAAAGAAATGAGGCAACGCGGTCACTCACGCGTACCAATACAACAACGCGAACTAGCAAATAAAACACAAAATTTAATGAGTTTAGGTTAAACGTTTAAACACAATAATCGTAAAACTCGAAGAAACGCATCTGCTTCCAGTTTGAAATTCCTTCCAGTAATAGTGTAATAATAAGTATGACAGCGGGGGGAGCGCACAGAGTATCCTTTAGCTCAGAATGAAGGTGGACTTTGCCTCTCGCACCGCATCTCGCACCCGTTTGGCCAAGTCTCGGACACCCTCGTAGCTGGCGGTTTGACCCATGTGCTCCTCAGATGCCTCCAGCACCGCCTTCACGTTCGACTGCAACTGCACAAGTGCCTCCAAGACGTGCTTTTGGTCCTCCTCGCTGGGGTGATCGTTCGACAACAGTCGCTCCTTCAGCAGCTCCGAGGCCTCCGTTGCATCGTGGAAGAGCGACTCCAGACACTCCACCGTTCGCTTAAACTTGGTCTCGTCCCTCTCCCAGTGCTCCTTCTGTTGGCAGGCCCGCAGCTCTTTTTGTCGATAGCGGTAGCTCTCCAGCGGGCCGTCCAGATAGAAGAACAGCGTCGCGGCACAGTGGTACAGGTCGGGGTCTGTCACAAAGGTGTCGAGCAGGCGCGTGAAGAGTGCCTGCACCCGCTCCCGGTGACGCTGACGGGTGGCCTGGCGCGCCTCCTCATTGACCTGGTAGGGGGAGTCATGGTGGAACATGTCTTCCGGCAGCTCCACGTCTGCCCCAAACGGCTGCAAGTCACCCACCACCTCCACCTCCCCGTCGTCGTCGGTGGTGGGGATGTGCGTGATATCCTCCGGCGAGGGTTCGCTGGCGAGACTCTTGTAGATGTTGTTGGTGACGCTTGGTAGCTCTTCCTTAGGGCTGCCCGCGATCTCGCCCCGGAGGTACGCGATGGTGATGGCGACAAACTTCTCCATGGTGGCTCGATCCAGCTGCATGGCGCGCTTGGAGATGTCAAGGGCAATGTTGAGCGCGTTCGTCGACTCAAAAACTTCGTTCAACTCACAACCCATTTGAAAGTAGTTTTGCCACATTTGCCAACTGCGACGGTTCTGGCGTAACGCCTGACTCATGCAGTTGTAGGCCGGACGAAGTTTGCCTTCGTGGAGCAAAATGGAGGCCAAGTTATTCCACGCATACGCGTCGTTGGGGTTGATTTGGCACACACGGGTGAACGCCTCCCCGCCGCGCTTGGTATTCTTTAATCGAAGCGCCGCATACCCCAGTGAGAACCAATCGCCACCAAAGATGGGGTTAATCTTCACTGCCATGTCAAAGTACTCTACCACCTTCTCAAAGTGCTCTCGGTCCAAGGCAAGTCTCGCCAAGCACACGCATCGGGGCCGCCACGGTGTGCCCACTGAGTTCCCACGCCTTCCACAGGTACTGATCGTCCCTGGTGGCCTCTCCCAAGGCCACCCACAACATTGGGTTGGCGGGGTCACGCTCCAGAAGGTCCCTGGCGAGCGTTTCGGCACGGCGTCGCTTGTCCAACTTTTTGCAGCACTCAATAATGTTTTGCCAATCCTGAATCGCCTCGTAGATATCGAGAGCGGTTTTGAATAGGTTTTCCTCGAAGCACATGGCCGCCAACTCGGCCCGCAGGGTCCATATCGGCGGGTAGGGGACACAGTAAAAGTAGTCCCCACCCGAACGCGCAAACGTCCGCCGCTCGGGCTCTCGCTCGGTGATGGTGAACTGGTCTAACAGCTCCGTCAGCTGCAAGTGGGCCCTCTCCTGTACACGATTGCGGCTCACCTCGAGACGGCAGCGCGTCAGTAATATCTGGGAGGCCACCATGAAAGGGGACACCGCGGGGTCGACCACCAGTCGCTCAATGTAGGTCATCATGTGGTGCTGGGTGAGGCCGTGGTGGGGGTTTCGGTTCTCAATATCCATGCAGAGGGAAAGGATGATCGCCTTGTCCTCGGGGTGGAGGGGGGTGACAGGGACAGGCTCGCTCTCCGGGGTGGCGCGGGGTCGGTCGAGCAAATCGTGCCCGTCCTTTTCCCCATTAATCACGTTTGGTTGTTCCTCCGTCTCACTGTCTGGTGGGACCTCTCGTGCGCTCTTTGCCGTCAGTAGCATCTGCACCAGCTGGTGTTGCTGCCACCGCGTACGGACGCCCATCATCGAGGTCTCCTCCGTTTCCAGTCCGCTGAGCTTCTCCGCCCGTCGGACGGTGGCGGCGGCCATATCGCGGCGGTGGTAGTACTGCTGCACATGGCTAATCTCCAGCAGGGTGGCGACGGTGATTGCACTCTCCGGCTGCGACAGCAGGGCATCCACGCAGGAGGAGACTTGCAGGAAAACGGTGTGCGCACGGTGCTGCAGGCACAGCTGATGCCGGTAATACACCCGCAAGCGCCAGATGCTCGTGAGAGGAAAGAGGGGTTGTTTCTCATCTCGGGGATCTAGGGAAATACCGCTGGCGCTGGGGTCGAGGTCGACGGAGACGAGCGCCACCGCGCACAGCAGCAGCCCGCACAATCGCACCGAGGGGACCGGCATCTCACCGTCACGGGTGAGAAGACGCTGGTAGCACATGGCTCGCAGATCCTCCATCAGCCCCTGCTGCTCCAGTACCTCCAGCTCCTCCTTGGTCATCCTCGCCTTCTTCACCGCGGTGCAGTCCTCCAGCAGGTCGGCCTCCCCGAACCGCTTGTAAATGACGGCGAGCTCCTGTCGCTCCTTGTTGCTCAGCGACCCACTAAAGTTCTCAGAGTTGAAGAGGCGCATGGCGAACTCGACGGCGGGGATGATGTCCTTCTCCACACTCAGTTTATTTTGATTATCGCGTACATACTGTGCCACGGTCAAGCAATACTCCTCCGAGGCTTTTACGGCGTCGGGGACAGTGAGGTTTACTTTTCCGTCCGCAATGTACTCCTCCTTGATTTCCGGCGCTGGAAGAAGTGTCAGCAACTCTGGAAATGACATTTTTATTTATTATTTTTACTCTTTACGTGTCATATGGAGAAGAAAAGAAAACAAAAAAAGGGAGGAGCATGTCGTCACGTCGCATAATGTAATAATAAAGGTCATAACAAAGACTTGAATACACTAAAAGAATAACTTTTTTCTTTTTCCGGCTACTTTTAGATATTCGCATCGACATGGTAGGTGGCGTAGTTCCCGCCAACATGATCGCAGCATACGCAATTCAACTCCAACTTACCACCCCGCATGGTGGTATAGCGGAAAAACAACTCGTTCAACTTTTTCAGACAACGGGTCGATCGACTCAGGTGGGACCACTCGCCGCCCACCCCAATCGCATTCGCTTCTGCCGTACCACTACTGAACAGCGGACCCTCCGGCTCATAGTCTCCTCTAGGGGAGTGCATACCAAGCCGCGTCCCAAAGGACAACTTTCTGAACTTTTGCATATTCGTAAATCGCTTCTCTCTCCAGTGTTTGATGGGGATATCCAACCCCAGCAGCACCAGAGGGAACAGCAACGACACGACAAAGTGAGCTGGTGAGGGAAAGAAGGCCATCTTCAGTGCGCCCGTCGGGGTGCTCAGAATGACAAACCCCACACTCAGCACGGTGACAAGAAAGTTGACGCTGATCCACCGCCACGAGGTGAAAAGGTACGTGGACCGTCGCCCCTGGCCAATCCGTAACGAGAAGGTCAAGGAAATGGGGTGGTGTCGACTAATGTGGGTCCAACAGTGGATCATGAGCCAGTAGTTCAACGTGAGGGCCACGTACCCCTGCGACGCCACCAGACAGTCCTCCTGGGAGTGCGAGAAGAGGTTTATGACGCTCGTGTCGCACTGGCGGGTGCAGGCGGTAATGCCCAAGGCAAGGAGGGCGACGAGCGAGGGAATATAACGCAGACACCACACCGCGGCACTATGCAAGACGATGGCCCGTCGCACAAAGTAGTTGTGTCGGGAGGTCATGGTGCGCATCGGATCGATGCCAGCGTACGCAGTGTACGTGCAGGTGAGGGCCAAGATGGGGATAATGACATTGAGCACAAAGACGATCGCCGGTGACGTCAGTAGGAGTGGTGCCCCAACGACGAGCGAAAGGCTGTTCAGCATCACCACCAGCACGTTGGTGTGCATAATGAACTCGTCACAATTGCCAATCCCGCTCAAGCGCAGTCGTGCCTGCCGCACCATCGTCGCGATAATGGGCAGCACGGAGGTGGACGGCGGGGCACGCAGGGAGCAGCTGCAGCTAAGGAGTTCCGCCACGCTACGGTACAGTGGAATGTCCCGATTGGCGGACTCCGTGGTGGACGAGAAGTCCGACGGCTCGTAAATCTTGTTTCGCCACTTCACCGTATTTTCCTTTTCCGCGTTGACGCCACGACGGGTGGGTAACACCCCAATCGACAAGTCTGCCTGCACAAAACTGCGCACATTGGAGTGGTTAAACACAGACCCCACCGCCACCACAATCTCGTGGTTGTCCTGCAGAATGGACAACATGGCCCGCGTGGCCACACCGTGTGCGTGGGAGAATAAGTTCACCTGAATCGGAATGGGGTCGACGTGAAGAATGTGTTTACGAATGGATTTGATGCCAAAGGGTAGTTGGGCCCGAATACTGTACGGGTCGAGGGCCACCGCATCCTCTTTCAGTGAAATACAGCAGTTCCAGTCCGTCTCCAAGCCCACCCGGCTGCCGAAACTCTTCGTTTGGCGCTCATTCCCTGAGCAAAAGTACATGCAGCGGACCCCAGCCCCCTCCATGGCGGACATGGCACTCTGCACGTTTGGCCGCACCGAGTCTCGCAGCCCCACTAAACCAAGAAAAGTGTGTGACGTCGAGGCCATCAGCTGGATAAACGTTTGCGGCGTGATAAAGTCATCCGTTTCCGGTTGAGAGAGCGGTATGCACCCACTGGAGGCCGATCGCCGCATCTTGGGTGGAGCACGATAGGATTTGGAAGGGGTGTAGAGGGACGGCGCGGAGGCACTACGCCGTGGTCGCACTACATCCTCTCTCTCCTCCTGGTTGGGGAAGTCCTTTGTAGTGGTGGCAGACGGTGTGCCGTCGAACTCAAACGGGCGGTACCCTTCGCGGAGAGAGTGCGAGTTTAAGTTTTGCCCCCCGCCGCCGTCCTTGTAGCGACGGGACTTTTCCCTCCTGCGGTGGGCGAGAACCGAATCACGGGTGACGGACTGTCCGTCCTGGAAGAAGAACTCACTGTACCCCTTCTCCATACTGGGCAGTGTGCCCACCAGCTGATTGTACCGTGCCGGGAGCACACGGTGTGCCATCGCAACGGTCTCCAGACACAACCCTTGCTCCCACGTCTGCTTACCCGTGTGTAGTATTTCCTTCTTTTCGTATTCGTCAAACTCCTCTACCGCAGAGCCCGTCCAGTGCGTGTTGCTGAACTGCATGACCAGAAATGGGGTTCCCATCGTGAAGACGTGCAGCAGCCCACTATCGTCGGAGGCCAGCAGCGAGCAGGACTGCTCGGGAAAGCTATTGTGATACTTTGGTTTACTTTTGGTGTCAATTTGAAAGATGCGGGCGACGACCTTGAACCGACTGACGACACTGTCCGAGAAGGCGCAGGTGCGCGGCAGCCAATACATGGCGCGAACCCATCGGGGGGTGCGGTCACAGAACCGAAACGGCTCCGTCCACGTCTCCAAGTTCTGCGGCTCCTCCGATAAGGCGTGCATCAAGATGCAGAGGCAGATGGAGTTCAAGTGTCCTCGATGTGTTTTTACATCCTTTTCTCGTCACCAAACTCCACTGTCATGTGCTCCTTGTTGCTGTGACGAAGTGCCAGATTCACAAAGCGTTCTTCCTGGAATTTTTTGCGTTTAATTTGACGCTTCATGTTCATGTTTTCTTGCGCTCCCTAGCGGCTTCCGCGGTCACTTGACTCACGCCAGTAAAAAAGGTATTCGCAGCATTCTCCTCTCCTGGATCGGTGTGGATGTTGGCTGGTTCCTCGCCGACGGCCGGGGCATCGTCCGTGTTCCCTTCAGGGGGAAGGACCGGCAGCGAGTCCTCCGCCGCCTCTTCATCAGAGGAAGAGGAGGAGGAACTGCTCTGGAGAGTGGTGTTGGTAGGCTGTCGGCCTTTCAGACACAACACCTGTACCGGCAGCAGCACCATGTCCGTCACAATGCCGGTCTGATCCAGCATGGCCACAACGGACGCCATGCCAAACCCATCGACGAGGGAGCCAGAGAACACCATTGGGTTACGGCTACCATTCTCTGGTTGGCGGTGGAAAAAGACGCGAAACATGGTCGTCAAGGCGGACCACATGGAAAAGCGAGGGAGGCGGTCGTCCACGTCGTGCAGCTTTTTACAGACAATGTAGTGAAACAGCTTGTCGAGGTACACATTGGCGTAGAGCACCAGAAAGCGGTTGACGACGGTGGCATTCAGTGGCAGTAAACCAAGCAGCGCCACCGACGGATCGCGAAACACGCCTTCCCCTAGCGGAGCCCCTGCGACAAAGTAGTACAGTATACCGGCAGCGATCGTAAAGCACATGGCCACAATCCAAAAAAGGAGAAACACACGAAAGACAAAGTATTCCATGTGGTGCGAGACGGAAATGCTGTTTCCTCCCCGCAGGGCCGTTCTCGACTCCCTCTCTCCATCGCTCTCGTCCGTGGTGGCCTCCTCCTCCACGAAACGCTTCCCGGACATGAGCAAGTTGGGCAGCCGCGGCGGTCGGGCACGGTCAACCAGCGGGCGTAGGACGATGGCGTAACTTTCCAAGGTGATGCCCATCACATCCACCAGCTTGCAGATACTCTTCGGCTCCATGTAGCGCCGCACACTGAGGGTGACCTCGTCCAGCCGTTTGGACCGCTTCACCACTAAACTCTTGAGAATAAGCTTTAGTCGCAGGGTACGTTGATCTACCACAGCGAACATGCGGAACGCACTGGCGGGGAGGTGGGAAAAGGTTTCCAAAAACACTTTTCGTCGTTCCGAATTATTCTGACTCGGTTTGTTGCGCATTTCAACGATTCGCTTCGACCACCGAATCAGCACCGCGTTGATCACATCGGCGGTTCTAAACTTCACCTCCGTCACCCGCTCCCAAATGATGTATCCCTGCAGCAGGACACACGAGGCGGATAGGACGATAAAGAGGCAGGTACACACAATCGTGGAGGAGATGGGCTGTAGTATACACGCAATGGCCAGCATGGCGCACGTCACGAGGACGGCCCAGTTCTGCGCAAAGACAAAGCTAAAAAAGAGGGAGCGAAACATGACCAGCGTGTCCCCCCAGGACGACTGACACCGCTCCAGAAGCTCCCGCAACTGTTTGCAAATCACTTCCTCGTAGGCACTACTCGGTGTGGCCTCACTCAGCGCGGTGTCCTCCTCGCCGGGTGGATTGACCACCTCAAACGACGCTCCTGCATTCTCTATGGTGGGGGAATCTTCTTCCCCGAAACTGACAAAGACGTCTCTAGATTTCATTAATCCACGCTACGGTGTAATGTCGGTGGTTCCGCTGTGCAACTTCGGATCTCTGTATTCTAAAGAATAAGACAAACCATTAAAAGGGGGTAAAGAAAGATGAGAGGACTGAGATGAAAGACAAGTCGAGAACTCGAAAAACAAAACAAAAAAAAAGTGATAACTATTTATCAACGATAGCTATTTTACAATATTCAAGTATACAGTTTCTTTTGGACGGCATCTGTGAGTAAAGCAACGTACTGCGTGTAGCATTCGCTCAGCAGCCCTCGCACCTTGGTCTCCTCCATTGAATGGGGTTCCTCCGTGTCGCTGGCCCCACTGTCCATCAACCCCATCTTGTTCAAGTCACTTTCTCGGCTGTGGTGTGGTCGACGGAGGGTATCTTTTTCCGACTGATAGTGTACCACCTCCTCCACGATCGGTTTACTGCTGGCGGTCACCTCCTCCCCGCAGCACTGCACGAGTCTTGTGATACACGCCTGAAATAAACCGTCGTCGTTGTCGTGAGACTTCTTTTTTCGGGAAGTTTCAAAAACTTCATTTTGCAAGAGGGAACGGCACTCTTTCAGTAGTGGCTGAACCACACGGGTATCGTAGGACTCCCACTGGTTTGTCAGTGTCGTGCAGGTGTCGTAATAGGTGTAGGCGTTATTCGTGGCGACCGAAGTAGTGGTGTGGGGCTCCCCATAGACAGATCGCATAGCCTCTAGCCGTACCGCTCGCGCTACACTCAACTCCCCTTGCAGAAACTTTTGCTGAGTGAGTTCCTCCTTCCGTAGCGCCGACAACTCGCGCTGTACCTCTGCCGCGCGTTTTACAATGGACACTAAGCGGACAGCCTTGGTGATGATAGCGGTCGAGACTTCTTCTGCTACCACCTGTAAGTCCGACTGCACCGCTGTCCTCTGCTGCTCCAGTAAGTCCTCCACGTCGGCTGAAAACTCCCTTTCCTCCTTGTGGTCCTCGTTCCCCTGTACTTGAGCCATAATGTACTGTTTCGTTCGCTCTTCCCTGGAATGACTTTCTTTTAAGGTCTGTAGTTGACGGTCCAGGTAGGCCTCCTGCGACTCCATCAGGGTCACCAGCTTTTTTATACGTAGCGCCCGGTGCTGTCCGATGGCGTCCACCAGCTGCGCCTGCTCCTCCATTCGCTCAATGGTGTGCTGCAATTGCTCACACTCTTCCTCCATGAGGGACAGCTCGTACTCTAGCTCCGTCTTTTCCGTCAATATGGCATTCTGCCTCGATACACCGTCTGCCCGCTGGCGCTGCAACTGTCGCTCGTGACGCTTTTCTTCATAGAATAACGCCGACTCTCGTGAGAGGACGTCGTACGCGTTGGTCATCTGTGTCTGCTCCTCTCGCAATTCTGTCTGGCGTGCCTCCAACTCGTGAGAGAGGGCGCCGGAGGAGAGATGCAGCGGCACCATCTCCGTGAACGATTGGGTCGCATTTCCCTGCAACTGTAATGCCTCCGTGTACGTGTTCAACATGGACTCCACGTTCCCTCCCAGCTGATACTCAAAACCCCCGAGGACCCCGCGCAGCTCCAGCTCCTCCTTCTCCAGGTCGTGCATGACGCGGTACTGCTCCTCTGCCTGGATCTGCTCCTTTTCTTGCCACTCGTCTAGCTCGGACTGCAGCTGTTCCCGGAGTACGGCGTGACTCGCCCGTTGCTCCTGTAGGGCCTCCAGCTCACTTCTCGCGGACTCTAGTTGATCCATTAGTGTACTCCTGCGCTGCACCGTGCTTGGCGGTGGTAGCAGTGTGGTAGACTCCTCTTCCGTGCCACCACACTGTTGGTCTTCCGAACTGGAGGTCGTCGGAGAGTGGTGGCCTTCCTCCTTTCCGTTGTCGCTCTTCGCTTCCACATCGACCAAGACGCTGCTTTCCGACTCCACAACGCCTTCGGCTTGGTCATCCTTAGTAAGGTCATTTCCGCTGGTCGCCCGTGTGCCCCGCCGACTGCCCGTGTACCTGCCCTTCTTATCCACCGGAGGCTCCTTCCCGTCGTACTCCTTTGGTCGACTGTACTGGCTCTCCCGTGTCTTGCGGTTCACATAGTAGACGCGTTTGTGGACGGGGTGGTACCGAAAGGTCCACTGGGAGCGGTGCGGTATCTTCTCTGGCACTTTCTGCGGTGCCTCCTCGGGGTTGGATCCTTTTGCGTCCAATGTGTCTGCTCGCTCCTCTTCCTTTTGTGGAAGGTTCTCCTCCTCGTCGTCGCTGTGCCCGTCGGATGAGGGGAGGTTGTCGTTTTCGGCCAACGTCTGCAGCGTTCGTGCGACGGATTCTCGGTTGTGATTGTAAATGGTATTGACGTCGACGACTGGGGACTCGGTCAATTCCCCCACGCACGCACGCGCCACCGCCAGCCGCAGATCGTCCACCCGCTCCAGCCAGTCCACGCTGTTCATCTCGATATACCCCTTCGCCCCCAGCTGGTACGCCACCTCCGCCACTTCCATAGAAGTTGGCAAGTCGACGACGGGGGTGCTGTCAAACGCATCCAGCAGCAGCTCCCCCCGTGTGGCAATGAGGAGTATCGTCGGGCGGGCATCCTTTTCCCCATCCGTTGGGAAAGAAAAGTAGTTCTCCTCGAGGGAAGTGACTGGAGACTCCGGGAAGGCTTCGTGCAGCGACGGCTGTACCGCCAGAGAGGAAATGTTCCCTGTATGAGACAAGGGCAGTCCGCTATCCTGGGAGAAGAGAGCCTGACTAAAGTCCTGCTGGCTTTTGTTGTGTTGCATGTAGGTGACCACCGCATGGGTCCACTCTTGCTTTAGCTTGGAGAAGCTGCGCATGGAGCACGGGTTGAAGCAAACCACGATGCAGTGTGGTGGGCGTCGCAAGAAGTGACTCAGGTCGTCCGCAGCGTCCACATGCCCCGTGGGGAGGAGGGCACCATCCCCTGACGTCACCCGCACATGCACCACAATATCGAGCGACGGCATCGACGGGGAAGATAGAGTGAGTTCACACTCCTCCAGCGGTGGGTCGGAAATGGCGGCGGCAATGGTGTGGTTCTGAAACTCCATACTACGAATCTGATAAAGGGAGCGACGGCGCTTCAGTGTTCTCACCTCCGCCGGTGGGAAGGCGCTCCCCAGCAACAGACGGGCCAGAGCGCCAGGCTCCGACACCGGGTCGCCGACTACTAAACATCTGTATTCCATCGAACTGTTTTAAAGTGAATGGTAAATGTCGCATAATCTATTCGTTTTTCTTTTATTTGACTATTACCCAAGCGGAAATGAGAACAAGAGAGGGGACGATAGTGAGCAGTGGAGACAAGCGGCCCTGATGCCGTCACAAAAAAGAAAGAGCAGCCTGACCGAAACATATGAAACCAGAAAAAAATGGACTTGATAATTGTAGGTTACAGTATTTTATTTTATTTTGAGACGAGTGAGTCTAACACTCCATGTGCAGGAAAAAAAAAAAACGGAAAAAGAAAAGAAGGGAAAGTAGAAGCTGTGCTACGTTCAACAAAAACTTACATTAATATACAGAAAGAGTTCAAAACAGAGAGAGCCGTTCTCTCTGTCTTTTATTATTGTTTATAACGCCTAAACAACAATACTCTCCGGTACAACTGAACTTCCGCACTCCTACGTACCGCTCAAAAACAAAGCAAACAGAAATTAGTAAGAATAAAGGACTGCGAATACAAGTAAAGCTGGCAGTATAGATCATATCCTTATGTCGATATCATTAACAAAAAAAAAAAAGGTATTATCTCATTGGTACACAATAACAAAAAAAAAAGTACATTATTGGTTATGTCATCCGACCAATGTGAGCCGATTCTCGGCGCCTGTGTGCAACCGTTCTACTTCACGTCATACGTCACTTTCATCACTAAGAGACAAGCCATACCGTCTACCTAACGCCCCTACACCGTAAATAAACAAAAAGCACAGACACAAGACGCAGAGAAAGCCTCGCAGGCGGGACCAGCTTCTCCACCACAGGACGATGGCGCTTGTCTCCTCTACCGCCGCTTTTCCGTTTTCCGTCTCGTCCTCTTCGTCCTCGGTGTGCCAGTGAATAAGATTTTCCGTTTCTGCATCGGTGTGGGATCGGTCTCTGGCGTGCGACTGCAGCCCGCGGCGCAGACGTGAGGTGGACACACTTCGCCGTCTGTCCCGTCGATTGTTTTCCTCCTCAAAGTGAGAGAGTGGTAGAACGGAGAGCATTCCCTTTGCGGACTGCTCTCGCTCACAGAGGTAGGCGACGAGGTCGCGCTCGTGGCCGATGGGGATCTTTAATTCCTCCCACATGAGCCGTGCCTGGGAGGCGCTGTCGAGGAGCTGTGCGTTGACTTTACCATCTTTTGCCGCTAATATACTATTGAGCTGAGACGCCGTCTCCTTCGCGATGAACTTTACTTGCAGACGGAAGCGGTCGGAGGTGCCCTCGGGGTAGCGTACTGGTGCGTGACTGGCGCCCTCGCTGGCCATCTCGGACAGCTCTTTGGTGACGGTGTCTGGTCGCAGTGTGACCCGTATGCGTGCTGCGGAGCGAGGCGCAATCACCGCGTAGTTCGGTTTCGCCAAGTACCGCTGGGGGTTCTGACAGCGCAACTTCCACACGCACGGTTCCATACTAATATTGTAGACGGTGATGATGTTTTGTAAACAGCGGTCCGTGTGCGGGGGAGGGAAGACCAGCCACTCGGGCTCTACATGGATATACGGAGAGGAGACCGCAGCCCTAGATCGGGACCGACTGGTGGTCCTACTGGCGTTGCTCGCACGGCCGTGTACCTCTGTCACAGGGGGAGCGGCGGGTAGGGGACTGGAGCTGGCGGCAACGGCAGACATTCCGAAACGAAAGTGAAAAATGAAAAACGAAGGATTACTTTTGTTAGGTGGTATGGGCTACCAGGAAAAAAAAAAAAAAGAGCTATGACTACTACAAATAAACTTTAAACTTCAAGTGCGGTGAGAGAAGAAGAATGAGTCGATGTATTGTTTGACTTAGCTTTATTCCTACGTATCTTTCAGTGGTCTATATCAGCTTATCAGACATTATTTGTTTTAATCATTAAAAGTAACATACGTTCTAAAAAAAAAAAAAAAAAGGTGGTATAAAACATGTGATACAAAACAGAAAAAGAAAAGAACACATGTAATCGAATATAATCTAAAGGATATCATACAAGGGGGAAATATAGCAATAAACATCGTGAAAGAGCTCTAATTAAAAAAAAAATAATATATTTTTGCGGCGGCTGGTCAATCCTGCAGACCGTACTGTTGAGGGCTACGGCTGCGGAATACCACCGTGGTGGTGGTACCCTTCATCGTCATGGTATCCTCCGTGTAGGAGATTTGCGGTCGGGAGCGGGAGGAGCTCATGCTAGGGGTATGGGACCGTGTGGGAGAGACATTATATCGGTTGTGGTTGATCACCGCACTCTTCGCCGAGGACACGCTGTCCTTGCGGCTGGGGGTGGGATTAATAGAGGAGCCCACCATGCTGCGTTGCTGGGAGAGGGAGACAGGGTGACTGCCACGCTTCGTGGTGCTTGCTGGGGTGCTGCTGAGAAGTGAGTCGGTGCTCCCTTTTCGTTTGACGACGGACGGCCGTGTGGGCGTCTGTGCCGTGTGTCGCGCACTGCTGGGCCGTGGTTTCTCACTGACGCTACCCGCCCGCGAGGACACCGATCCCCTCGAACCTCGCACACTTCCTTTCCGATTGTTCGTCGTATTCACGGCGGTCATGCTGGTGCGCTGAGGGCTGATGACGCCACTCGCACGGCGCCGCACCACTCGGTCCCCTGACCGCTCGCGTGAGCTGCTAGGCGGTTGCTGGGGGATGTCGTGGAGGTCGCTCGTCCGTGTCTCCACACTTCGCGCAGGGGACTGTTGCGGAGAGGGCACAGAGCTGATGCGGGTGAGAGTAGTGCCACTCGCACTAGTGGGGGCCACCTCTACCGGGGCCGCACTACGGCTAGGACCACGGTTGATGAGCTCATCCGCCAGTCGGTGCTCCAACAGTCGTACGCGCTCCTCCTTCTCGCCCAGCTCCGACTGTTTCTGCTCTAACATGCGGGACAGCTGTCCCACCCGCTGCTCTAGCTCCTCCACATACTTGGAAGAGTGCACCCCACCAGTCTGATCAACGGTATTGTTACGACTGGCCACCGTCGTGTTGTTGCTGCCCTGCGCGGAGGCGAGCGCCATATTCTCCCGCCGCAGCACATCCACCTCTCGTGTCAGAAGGATAATCTTTTTCTGTGCCTCAATGTTGTGAGACTTTTCGTTGGCCAATTGCAACTGTAAATCGCGCACTTCACTCTCTAACCGAATCGCACTCTTTTCTCTGTTATTTCTGTTCGTATTATTATTGTTGTTGTCGGTTAAAGGGGTATTCTCCGTGTTGCTGTTAGCTCGGAAACTATCCTCGTCGGAGAGGACAAGCTTTCCAATCGGAGAGGTAACCGTTTCCGTATTATTATTATTATTATTGTTATCGCGAATATAGGCTGGCCTGGCCGTATACGGCGGTTCACTTGGCGGCTCCTCTCCTTCCTGCACCGTCACCGGACCGGACTCTACCGATGTGTTCTCCTTCGCCTGCTGGCTCGTGTTGGGCGGTGAATTCTTATTTTTATTCTTCTCCGCCTCTAACAGTTGAATACGATCGGCGTAGGGGATGGTGCCGCTGCGCAACCGCTGGGGCACACTATCCGACAGACTATTCTCATTTTTATCGGTGGCAATGTCCCCCGTGGCGAAGGGGTCGCTGACGCTACTGGGATTATCCTGGTGGGCATCGGCGCTGTTCTCCTTGACCGGTAGCGGACTGCCCATCACCAGGTCGTCGTCGTCAAACTCATCTAACAGCTCCATGGCGGACTTTGCCACATTCCGGTTGTCTTGATTGATATTGGTTTTTGACTGGCTGTCGCCCATCTTCCCCACGCTGTCCCGCAGTGGGGTGTACTCCACCTCACGGAAGGAGTTCTCCTTATCGCTGTTGGCCTTGTCCTGATGATGTACGTCCGTGCTGCCGTCACTCTCCAGCTCTCTTGCCTCCTGTCGAATACGACCGAAGAGCTCTCGTTTGCTATAAGACATGATTCAATCAATAAAATTCTGAAAAAAAAAAACTAATGAAAATAAAAAAAACGAAAAGAAAGAAGAAAATAGTTTTGCGGAAGTTAGATCGCCTCCAACAAAGAAGGTCAGCTAATCACAAAAAAAAAAAAAAATACGAAAGTTGGACTATAATCTACAGTCTAATTCTCATCCTCATCACAAGTGTAAGCTCTGTGAAGGAGGCGCGCCACCGGGTGCCGATAAGGACTCTCGCCTACCGCTGCTGTAATTCAAATAACTCGACGTATTACTATTGTTATTGTGAGAAAGCATGGTATTATGATTATTCTTCTGAACATGGTGTTTTTCCATTTTCATACGTAATTGTCGAACCTCATTTAACAAGCGAATACGCTCGTTTCTATATTTATCATTGTGATACGTGCCCTCCTCGTCCGTGGGGATTGTTTCATGATTCGTCTTTGCCTCGGGTTTCGACAAGTGCTTCTTTAATCCCTTGACAAACGATTGTATTTCTTCCCTATCCGATAGCGAAATACTATTATTATTACTGTTTGGTGTATCCTCTGCGACGGCGTGTTTCTTTTTTCGAGGTTTGCGGGTAGCAACGGCAGGTTGACTTTCTTGATACGAAATCGAAGGGCTAAGGCTAGCGTCGGTGCCCTGGTGGCTTTCATTGATACGCTCAAACATTGTATTATCGGTTTGCTGACTCACATTTTGCAATTTCACTTCCAATTCTCTTAATATTTTATCCTCCTTTTCGGTGGAAATCTGCTGAAGCAACAGTAACTGATTATACGTTTCTTGATTGTAATGATGACTATCGCATTGCTCCATTAAAATCAAATTGTTTCCCTTTTCTTTTCGGAGTGCATCGAGATCCTTCTTCAAACTATCTTTCAACAACACTTTCCACTTCTCCGTTTCTTTTTTGGCAGTGTTGAACACGCTAATTTCATTTCGCTTTGTTTGTGTCTCCCGTGTCAGATGACTCATCCACGCTGCTCGATAGGTCTCGTAGTCATACTGTGAAGGACGCTTGGGATTATGCTCCACCTCATATTGCTGTTTCTCTCTAATGTATTCTTCGGCAGTCACACCGTTGTACGAATAACCAGCACGATCTGTATTACTATTCCTATTAACGGTGTTCGTTTCGGGAAGCGTCAACGCCGTGGCGGGTGGTGCGGAAAGTTGATTCGTCTGACTATTATTAGTATCATTCCTATTATTGTCCTCTGTATAATTTTCTCTCCGCCAGTAAATTAACTCCGTCTCCAACAAGACATTTTTGTGAAGGCCGTCCGTCTGCAGAAATAAGCGAACAATGGGGATGTCAGAGAAGACACAGTTCCAATACTGTTTCACACTTATCAGCGTGTTCACATCGTTTGTATTCTTGGCCGCTATCCTGTTATTGACACGAAGATAATAATAATCAACCGGATAGGGTAGTTTGTGCTTCATTTCGGTTAACGACTGATTAATATCATTGAAAATCGTAAACAAGTAGCAATTGTTACTTTGGTCGTTCTGATTGCGATGGTCGCGAAACACAAAACTAATCTCTAATTTGTTCATCTCAAAACTTTCCGTGTCTAACGCATCCAGCTGCAAAACGGCATTGTATTCATTGTCCTCCGTACTCGCCGGGGGATAACTCGATTCACGGTACATTGTGTCTGGGGTGTCTTTCAGGAAGCTTTCCATCCCCTCTTGTTGATGTGAAAAATGATCTATGAAACGGTAACGTGATGTGTTCTATGGTAGAAAAGAAAAAGGGGTGAAAGGAGTAAACGAACTACAAAAAACAACAACTGAAACCAATAATAATAATAATATCACAATGCAGTGTACGATCTTGTTTTCCCCCGGTTACTGTTACAGTCTATCCAACATGGCCAGCAGCTCCTCCTGCCGCCGCTTTCCTTCCAATAAGGTATCTTCCACATTTTTAATGTTCACCATGAGCGCCTGCGACGATTGAATCCGCTTTTGTTGCTCTTTGACTTCGTTTTCTAACATTAACTTTTCTTTCATGAGAGCAAAAACTTCATTGTCTTCTTCTCCATCGTTGGCGTCGCGGCTGGGGGCGCATTCACTCACCTTGTAATACGTCAATAGTGTTTTGGTGTATTCTAACAATAGACCTTCCTCCTCCGTGCGACTCCTGTTATCACTACTGCGAAACACGTCGGACGGTAGTGTCCACATATTCTTGTCGTCAAAGGTTATTGTATCCTGAGTTTCATTCATTTGCTTTGGTGGTGCATCAGTCTTATTCGTGTTCAGGCTGGCGTCGGCGTCAATCACCGCACTCTCCACAAAAAGAGAATCGCTACTCTCGTCTTTCATCACCTCCGTTTCCTTCTCTACTCCATTCGGATAATCCTCTGGAATAGTATTCTTTGTAAAGTCCAAATCTTTCAAATCAAACAAGGCACTTTTTATCAATTCCGGTGGCACGTTAACGGGTCGAAATAACACCAAATCGCTGTGTTGTTCCTTATTCAACTCGATCAGAGTGGTAGTGGGCACCAGGACGGCATCTAGCAAGGCAAATTTTGCCAGTTCACCCGCCTCGGAGGAAAAGAAAAAGGAATTGGTGTCCGTAGTGGGAGAGACCATTAACTGACTATCCGTATTGGTGTGGGAGGAGTCGTAGAGACGATCGTTAATATCGGCGGCGGCGCACAAGACGGACAGCTTCGCGTACGCCGCCAGACAGGCGCCAGCAATGAATGGAAAACTAATAATACATTCACTGTTTTTGATGCGGCCAGTGTTCTTCTCTTTATGAGAGTTGGGTGATTCTTTTTCTTCCTCTTCCTTCGCGTGTTTATCCGTTTTTTGCTTTTTGGAAAGAAACGGGGAAGAAATCGACCGCTTTTTCTTTTTCTTTTCGCTGAAACTCTCTTCCTCTTCTACTTTCCCTTTATCGGTGTGCTGAAGTTCTTCCTCACTGCAACTGCCACAGTACCGATAGACATTGGTCTCATCTTTGATGCAGAGAGACCACGACGACGGGGAGCAACCCTTCACCAGACTGCTCCTCTTTTGATGCTCTTCCGAAGCGCTTTTCTGCTTCTCTTTTGCCGAAAAGATGGAGACCCTTTTCTTGAGCGGCCCCCTTTCTTCCTTGTCCGGAGTCGAGGAAGGATTATACAGAGTGGTGCCCAGACGCTTCTCTACCACCTGACGAACATGCCGCACAACGGCACGGCTGTCCTCCTGTAGTCCAACGTTAAAGGATGTAATGAACGGAACCCTTTCTACCGGTTGTTCCTTCTTTTCCACTTCACTGTGTCCCTCTTGTTCGTGCTCCTCTTGGGATGACAATAAAGGTACAAACACGCAACACAATCGGCATTTCTCACTAGTATTCTATGTGAACCCTTTTTTTGTGGGTGAGGTGTGAAGCTCTATACCGCTAGCGAAACAAGAAAAAAAAAATGAAAGAATAAAGATTCAGGGCCACGACTTTGTTGACCGATCGCTCAGTCATCTAATCTAACAAAGTAATACTGAAAAAAACGCTGTGGTCCTTGATGCACAGATAGATTTCTCACTACAACTTGGACAGATCAGTGGAGGAGTCCACCTTGTGGATGCCAGTCGAGCGTAGCACATACCCCCGGATCAGATCCTCGTCAGCAAACCCGCAGCCGGGTTTATAACGGTCGGCTGGTATGCATTCTGCCGTCCAGTGGAGGCCGCGAATCTCGACGTCACGGATCACCAGGGGGGCGCTATCGGCTGAACTGGGTCCAGTGATCTTCAAGGCACCGTCGAGGGTGAGACTCTCCACTCGTACCTTACCCTCAAGGACTAACGTACTCTTTGCCGTTAGCTTCACTTTTTCCGGTGTCGGGAAGACCTGCGACTGAAGGTGGGAGAGGGTGTAGTCCCCTTGGCAAACACTGTTGAGCACAATATTGGGGAAGATGGAGACGGGCAGCGGTTTGCTGTACTCGGAGGAGTAAGGGTAGGTCAGCTCCACAGGCGGGTAGCTGCCCTCCGGCGGGAGCGGCATGCCGATCGACTGTAGACGGCGGCGCAGCAAGGCGTAATACTTTCCTTCCCCGCTAGCGGCGCCGTACGTCTCCTCCCCTTTTTCATTCTTGGCAAATACATCCTTGACATTGTTCTTTACCGGTTGGAACGTAAACCGATCAAACACCGTGACGCCAATTATATCTCGGGGGGTATTCTGTTCTTCCGCCGTGCTCTCCATGCAAAGGGCCAAGTCCTGCATTAAACTCTCAATGCGTGCCGGACTCTTAAAGACGAGTTGACCGTCCTTGTTCTTTGCGTACTTGGGGTTGATGAACTCGGGTACCATGCCTTTCGAGGACTGCAGCGCCCGTCGGTAGGCATCAAAATGGAACAAAAGGGTGTTACTATTGCCTGGAAAGGGAGAAACGCCTTTTTTACTACTCTCCGACGAGTGCAATAACTGGTAGAGGGCCGAGTTCTTATCGTTTTGTGCATTTTTCACGGCGTCTTCGTAAATGTTATACTCCACTGGTGCCGTCCGCCACACTGTTGCACCCGCCGCGTTGGTGTCCTTGACGCGGCACACTACCCCCACGGCCTCTCCCTCCTCTCGCTCGATACAGGTAAAGTTCATCGCAAGGTTTTCCTCTTCGCTGATGGCGAGGGTGATGGGCGCCGTCCACGGGGCAATCGCGTTGGTGTCTTGAAAAAAGAGAATATAGCGTGTTTGAAAAGTGTCGGCCAACACGTCCAGGAGTGGTTTACTTTCCTCTCCTTCTGCGGCGGGGTACTTGGCATTGTAGATTAAGGAATGCACATCCCCGTGTCCGTGCGGCTTTCGTGGCAGCTTGTACGTCACGGTACCGTCTGGGCCTTCTTCCTGCGTGATAGCCAGGTGGGCGTCCTGGTCAGCAAAGCAGAACACCTGTTCCTGCTTCAACAATAGAATGTGCTGCAGTTGAATAAGCCCAGCGGTCCTCAACGTCGCAATAAGGGCCTCCGTCTTGGCATGCGTGTCATTGGAGGTCATGATGATCAGCGGTACATTACCGGAGCCCTCCTCCTTGGTGATCTGTTGAATCCACTGACAGTAATGCAACAGGTAGCAGTGTGCGGAGGGCTGTCCTGGCGGGCTGCGCCTCGCCTCATCGGTGGTCGTCTCCACTGGTAAACTCAATTTGATATCCGGATAGCCCAACCGCTCGCCAAGACCACCCGCCACTAGCACAAAGGCACACCGTGCCAGTAACGCCGTCCCTAGCGTTTCCATCCGTCGAAGGGTTTCCTTTTCCTCCTCGCTGGGGTACAAGGTCGGTGCCCGGACACACACGGAGGGGACATCCAAGTCAGGGAGTGAAGCGGTTTTGGCATCTTTGGAGAGAAGTCGCTGCCCTGTCTGAATATACTGTTCCACGCCACCTTCGTAAAAGTTTGCAAAGGTGTGCAACTCTTCCAGTACACGACGTTGACTGTCGGTGTAGGATGCCTTGCCGTCCGTTACCTCCGCGACGGAGGGCCAACCTTGGAAGAGGTGGGACTGGTGATACGGCGCGTTGCTTAACTTCTCACGCAGGGCGTTGAGGAGCGTCCAGTGTTGGGGTGCCAGACATGGTCGGTTATGGTAGTTTTTTTGATAATCGATAAATCGTTAATATGTTTTGATGTTATGTGAACTTTTCGAAAGAAAAAAAAAAAAAAGAGCAACAGAAAAATAGAAAGGCCGTAGAGTCAGCGATGTGAAAGACAAGCAAATGGGCGACAAGAAAATAAACAGTGTTCTTGTTTGTTTCGTTTTGCTATTCGTTAACACTATAGTAGTCCGCCGTCGTTCGCTATTCTCTTTTTTTCTATTATTCTTCTTTAATCCATCTCGATGCCGTAAGTCTCCAAGTAGGGACTATGATTGGCCTCGTAGAGCGGTGGGGACGGTGGCATCTTCCCGCTGTAAATCGTCGTACAACGGGACTCCACAAAGGGAAAAGAGCAGAAGTAGCATTTCTTATTTTTTGAAAAATTCAAGGACAAGCAGTCACAGCACTGCCAGTCGGCGAAGATGCGTATGACCGTGTTGCGCGACAGTCCGCTACCGTTCTGGTGAAACTGTGTCGCAAAGCCTAAACCGTAACTACACACTAAGCTCGCCAGAAAGATGGATACAATCTGGCACGGCAGCAAATACAGGTCCACCACGGTCGCGAAGGAAATGGGAACGACGCGATACGCTAGAAAGATCGACACAAAGAGCACCACCCCGGCGAGCGCTATGTGAAAATGTGCAAAGTTGGGGGCGTTACTATCATTGCCGTTGGTTTCCTCATTCTTACCTTTTTTGTTGTTGTTATTATTCTGGTTGTTGTTTTGGGGTGCATCATTTGCACGACCTTTGGTGTTGCCCCGTCCGTAGAAACGACGGCGACGTTGGGCCCTAAATTTCAGCCCATTCGGCAGTGTCGTTAAATTATTGATGGGAACGTTAAATGCATACGTGCGTGGGCGCGCCGCCTCCGGGGATACTTCCTCCAGCGTGGAGAGTTGAATGACACTCGTGTCGATGGTATTCCCTTCTTTTTGTGTGCGTGCCAAGGTAGACATCACGGACGCGTGATGAGGATTGGAGTCTGTCAGCAATCGAAAGCCGACGCCTTTTACACGAAACACATGTTCGCTATTTTTAGTGTGCCGTTCTCCCTTTTCTTGTTCTTGCCCTTCCGCCTCGATCATGGCCTGAATCTTTGCCGATAGGGCACCACTTTGATAGACAAAATGATAATTGCGGTTGGTTTGTCGTCGTCTTTCGTCCTCGGTAAACAAACTTTCCTTTTCGTGTACCAATGCCTTCAAGACGGAAAGACTCGCCAGTGGGGTCATCACCGTCGACAGGTGATCTTTTCCAAAAGAGGCAGAGTAGTCCACCAGCCACGACTTGGCAAAGGTCTCCTGCAATACCGTCTCGGTGGGGTGTAGCATCGTCTCTCGCAAACACGATGGGACTAGTTTGGCGCTGGTGGGCGGTAGAATACACAAGAGCTGGGTGACGGTGTCCGGTGCCTCCTGCTCCAGCGCGGCCGGTGGGACCGCAGCCTGCAGGGAGGCAGCTCCTCCAGCTTTGGCCGCTTCCTCCTCCAGGTACAGGTGCATATCCCAACAAAACGGGGCGTGGAAGAAAGGATACTGCCAGGACCAACTCACCTGCTGGGAGGTTTTACTATAATAACTCCACACAAATCGTAGTCCCTGTACGTAGCTGAAACAACTGTCTCGAATGTGGTCGGGTTTAATGGAGGTGGATTGGTAATAGGGCTGACGCCACACTTGCTCATCTCGAGAGGAAGGGAAGGGCAACATGCTCTCTGCTGGGGTGAGATCGTTACTCTTGATGCAGTGCTGACGAAAGTGAAGGGCCTCCACCTCCGCAAAACCTTTCATCAACCGTGATAGCTGCGTGAGATGGATGTCGTGATCCCCCGCGGTGAGATAGCCATACGGTAACACATCACGAACGTACACTTCAAAAATAGAATCCATCACACTCTCCCCACAGAACGCCGCCGGGGTGCGAGGGAGGAAGTCGTTCCCCATGATCATCCCCAGCACGATGAAATCATCCACGAGCTTGGAATTGCAGGAGGAGGTGCAGGGGTGGAACTCACTGTAGATTTGAGAGAAGCGGAGGGAATCGGGGGCATAAAAACGATACCCGTTAGAGGCGGTAATGTCCTTAATAAAGGATTTGTCCTTCAACGCAAACTCCTTTGCCAGACACAGCTGGTACACCTCTGACACCACACTCGCCCCTACCACGTCAATGTCGTAATACTGGTAGGAGACGTTTTTGGCAATGCGGTAGAGGGCCGCGCTGTGGCCGGCGCCGTCGTTGAGCGCGGTTTCGTCGACCCCCACCGCCTCTTCGTCCTCGTCCTCCACTGGTACGTCGGACTTTCCATCCTCCTCCTCTGCCTCTTCGTCGTCAGCGCTGTCTTCACCAGCGGGGATCTTCTTCTTGCCTCTCTTGAGCAACGACAGCGGGGAGTCACGGGAGTTGTCGCGCAGGATAATAACTTTGGGAATGTGAAGGGATAGGGCTAGAAAGATGAGATCGGCATCCAACCCAGCGAGCACGTGCGCCCCGTGACCGTTGAATCCACTGAAGCACGACTGGGTACGAAGGAAGTCAATCAACTTGTGTTCACCTTCACCAGGCACGTTACTGTCAGAGAAGATGACCGTCACTTTCTTCTACACGGACTCGTCGCCGTCGGTGCTTTCTTCCTCCTCCGCGGTGAGTTTACTTTGAATAAAATTGTGAACCGCCTCCGCCACCATCTCCATGAAAGACGTCCCTGGCGAAAGACAGTTGCTGTCGAATGCGTTGGGGTCTTTTTTCATTTTCTCTACTTTGGCGTGTGCCATGTAAGGGGCGACATGATTGGACTCTAGCAAGTCGTCTGCGTTGGGGAGTAGTGCGTCGAACGGCGTGCTATCCTTCTCCGCACCGCCCTGATACAGTGCGTCCCCCTCCAGAGCAGACTTTACCTCCTCCAGGGCCGCCTCGGCCTGCACCTTTTCCTCCGTCGTGAACTCCTTTTCGATACTGCGCACCACGGTATTGCCGTCTTGTCCTGCCTCGGTCGCTGGCTTGCCTTGGGGGATCGCCGCCGACATATATCGACGTGCTCGCTGCTGGTTCATCTTTGCCCGGGGCGCCACGCCGTCAATCGCAATATAAATGACCTGCTGTGGACGCGTCGTCACCACGAGCGTTTCCACCGACAGGCAAATATCCAGCAGCTTCTCGTGGTCGGGCCGCAAGGCGACGCTGGGGTCCTCCTCGTCGTGGCAGCAGGGGTGGATGAGACCGTTGAGGTCAATGTACAGTCCATGCACATCCCCGTCGATCGAGTCCACGACCATGTCGGGGTACTTTTTGGTGAGCCACGCGGCAAACTTTGGAACACCCATTTATAGTGGATAAAGGGGTAAGTTTACTTTTTTTATTTTGTTTTTTACTATTTACAAGTATACACTTGGAATTCCTTTCATTTGTTTGTGTAACGAAATAGAGGAAGAGAAGTTGCTGATTGTTGTTTATCGTATTCGTTATAATTGAACGTTAGAAACAAAAATAGTTCATTACTTTCTTTTTGAAGTACAATTATAATTTAAAAACAGTACCGCGTGTGAATTTGAAATGATAAAAGTGTTCCAACGGATAAATTCAACAAAAAAGGAGTCAAAATGATTGTGTGAATGTACAATTGAAAAACGTAAAAAAAAAACTCTAACAGTTACGATTATGGATTTTGTTATTATTATTATTTTTTGTGCGCTTTTCACTCCATAAAAATTTAAAAAAAAAAAACGATGAATTAATAAAAATAAAAAAAAATTGAGCGGCGCTCTTATTGGTCTTGCAGCCAGGAACTAATATCCTTCAAGTGCTGATTGATATTGTCTGCATTATTGGGCTTGGCAACGTATTCCTCTTTTTTGGCAGACACAGCACTAGTAGGGGCTGCATCGCTCCGCTTTTCTATCGGTGGGTTTTCATTTGTGGTCTTGGACGGTTTCCGTTCCGAGGAGCCCTCCTGGGTAGACCGCCGTCGCTCCTTTTCCTCCCTGGCGTGGTGGCTCGTCTGCTTGGCTGGGGAAGAGAGGGAGGTCCGTCTGCTGTCGGGGGAGTGGTGAAAGTGGAGCGCCCGTGCGTGCTCCTTACTCGGTTGTCGCTTGGCGCTCGACGCCTTTCGCTGATCCACACTCCGTCGGTCGGGGTGGGGCTGACTCTCTACCAGAAAAGACTTCCGCATCACCTTTTCTAAGGTTTCTGTGCGCTCCAGCAGCTGGTGCAGCAGACTTGTCACGGCGGCCGCATTGGGGTCATTGCTGTTCTGGAGGGTAGAAGAAAGGAGTAGTTGTGCCTCATAGCGCATCTCCTCTCCTTTCAGCACCTGTGCCGCCTCCTTGACGGCGGTGACCTCTTTGTTCAGTTCCCGTGCCATCGTCTCGAGTTGCTCCTTTACCAGCTTGAGCTGGGCTGCCCGCGTCACATCCTGAGAGGCCTTGCAGGCTCGCATGTCCGCCTTCCACTCCGCCCTCATGGACTCCATGCTGGTTTGCTTCTCTTTGAGTGCCGTCTTTCGTTGGTGTAGCGCGTCTCGCACGTTTTGCAATCGTTGCTCCAACGCATAGTCCCGCTGCACCCCACTTGGGTTCGTCGTCGGGTACCCCGCTTGGTCGAAGGAGGGTGGCATGAAGCTGGTGTTGGCAAACAGTTCCGCCGTCGGGATGGAGGACGTATTCAGGGAGAGGTTGTGCTGGTTTTGAAAGTGTGGCATCGGTGAGGCATACAGGGAGTCTGCCGGTGGACCCCCACGGTCGGATGGGCGACGCTGAAAACAGTAAACTGTTATTGTTCGCTTGCGACTGCGACTGACACTGGGGAGAAGTGAAGCGCTCTGTGGACATGGTGCGTGCGGGGAAGAAGTTATTGTTGGCGGTCGTGTTGTGACTTTGAGGAAAGACGGGAGGTCGCTCCCCCAGCGTGCCGACACTCATCGCCGGAGGTCGCTTCATTCCCAGCCGACTATCTTCATTCGTATTATGATTGGCGCTCTGCATGTACTGAATATAATCCACTGATGCCGCCCGCGTATTCTGATTCGTGTTCTCCATTTCTTTTTGGGACTTTTTTAACAACTCCTCGTAGCGATTGATTTCGTTCTGAATCGACCGTTTCAGTGTGGAGAGTCGATCCTTCCACTGGACGTGCAGCTCCCCTTCCTCCGCGGCGGCCTTGGCGGGTGAAATACTATCAATAGAGCTCGCGACGAAGGAACTATGATGCGCCTTCTTCTTCTTTTCCTTTTTTCGGGGAGCGGCCTTGAGCGGTGTCTGTCGCTGGGAGTTCGGTGGTGGCACCAACGGAATCGGCTTCAGCAGCTTTTGCTCTTCCTCCTTGATTTGTTGCTTCACCGCCTCTAACTGCTTTGCCGCCTCACTCTTCTCCTTCTCAATCGACTCCTGAATCGACTTCCGTCGGCTCACTAATTTCGGATCAGGGGAATTGTTCACGCCACTGAAACTAGGGGTGTTGTTGTTATTATTGGTGGTGCTGCTGGCAAAGGTACTGCCCGGGGAGGTGGGTGGGGTGAGCGAGCGGATAGACTCCTCGCGGTGTCGGTCAATACTGTCACGGGTGGCCTTCAGTCGGGAGTTGTAGTACGTCTCTTTCAGTGTCTCCAGCTCCTTGGTGTACTTCTTTTCCAGCTCCGCCAGTTCCTTCTGTTCTAGCTCGACGTACTGCTGTCGGAGCTCCTTCAGCTTCTTGTCAATGATTCGATTCTTCTCCTCCTCGGAGGGCTGCTCCACTTCCGGAATGTCCCCCAGCACACTCATGAGCTTGGGCACCTCCTCCAGCTGCGGCAGCTCCTGGGAAGGGGCGGGGTTACGCTGCAGCCACACCCGCTTTCGCTCCGTCACTTCCTTGGTGAACTGCTGTAACCGGCGTACATCGGCCTTCCCCTTTTCATCCAGCTTCTTCTTATGGTCGTCCCGGATCTGTTTGACGGCCATCTCGTGTTTGGCCTCTAGCTGTTTTAACGACAGAATGTACGTCGTCATCTCCGCCTCCTTCGCCTTGAGCTCTTGGGTGGCGAAGACAATGGGGTCTACTTCGACGGCGGCAGACCGCCCACTACCATTCAAACTATTTTCGTCAAAACTGCCATTAATATTACTGTTGTTATTATTGAGGCTGTTGACTTTCCCGCTAGGGGTGAGGTTGAGGTCCAGCGGGGTGATGCGCGGGGTGACGGACTGGCTGAGTGGGACACCGCGGCGGTGGGCCAAGAGGGCGTCGGTCTGCTGATTGAAAATGCGTTTCGCCTCCTCCACCTGCTTTTTTAACTTTTCCTCCTCCATCTCGAGCTTCTTCTTTTCCTCTGCCGTCAGGGTGACCTTGGTGGGGGTGCTCTGGGCGGTTTGGGTCTTTGGTTTACCCTGAGACGCGATGCTGTCCTGCAGTTTCTTTTCCTTCTCAGTGTACTGGGTAAGAGTGGTTTGGATCAAGTCCTTGTACTTTTTCTTGGCCGCCTCGACCTCCTTGTCTGCAGCCTCTTTGGCCTTCTTCACTGCCGCGTCATCGACGGCAGGGGTGGCATTGCCCGACAAGCGTTTCTTCAGTTGGGCAACCTCGTCCTCCATCTTTTTTAGTTCCTTCTTGTGCGCTTCATCGAGTTCCTTTAACCGTTCATTCTTTTTCCCTTCCGCCTCGTCCACTTTCCGCTTTTCATCCGCGGCAATAGTTTTTTGAAACTCCTCCAACTCTTTTTGTAATTTTTTCTCCATATCTTTCATTTCCTTCTCCAAATCTCCCAGTCGCTCCTCTTTCACCGCCTCCACCTTTTTTCTATTTTCCTCCTCGAGGGTTTTCTTCACCTCGTCGGCCGACTTGGTGCGCAGGAGCTGATACTTCTTTTGTTTCTCCTGCAGTTCCGTTTCTAGCGCCTTGACCTTTCGCCGTCTCTTCCGCGATTCGTGTTTTCCACGTGGCCTCCATACGGGCGGCCTCCTCCGCCGCCGCCTCGCCGCTCTGCAACTTCTTTTTGTACAGTTCCCACGCGTCGTTGGTCTGGGCGCGCTTCTCCTTCACCTCGTTCTCTAGGCGGGACCGCTCCTCCGTCAGTCGTCGCTCCAGTTCGATGGTGTGCTGACGCTTCTCTGCCGCGAGCTCCTCCATGATACGGCGCCGGGTGCGCTCCTCCTTGTCCTTCATGGTGGTGACCGGCGTAGTGGGGGAAGCGCTGGAGAAGGGGAGGCCGCCGCCGCCAGTGAAAGGGGCTGCGAGGCCGAGGCTACTGGGCATAGCGCTCTCCCCTCCAGTCAGGGAACCTAGCCGGCCCTGAGGTCCTGGCGGTAGGGCACTGCCTCGTCGGGAAGTGGAGCTGAGGAGCGCCTCGGAAAGCGCTTTCGTCGTGCCCGACTTGACCACGGGACTCGTCGCCACCGCGCTGTTTGTGCGCGACCGCTCCGGGTTGTTTTCATTCGCGTTATTACTATTCATACTAGTATCGCCACTCTGTCGCCGCTTGCTACCACCGTTTTTGTGTCGTTTCCGCTCCTCAATCACTTTTTGCTTGTACACGTCATCCATTGGGTGATCCCACAGCGACTCCCCGCTGACAAAGTTGAAATAATAGATTTCATCGTCGTTGGTTTGGCAGGCGCGCCACTCGTCTGGTAGCGGACAGCGGAGTCCTTCTTTCGCAATCGGTAACAAGTACGGTTCTCGGTCGACGTCGATGCCAATGTACTCCGCGTAGTCCCGAAGCTCCTCCTCGGTGGGATTATAATTAGGATCGTAGTTTTGGGCTAAAATGGTGGAGACGGTGCCGTCCTCACCTTGAAAGGTTTCGCCAGGCTGCGGAACCGCCGACGTCATGAACGGGGAACAAAAATCTAAAAAAAAAAAAAGTAATGCTACTGTTGGTGTGAATAATGGATAGAGGAAGAGAAAATATTTTTTTGTGGAGAAGATGAAGTCGAGCAGCACAAAACTAAACAAAAAAGGATGATTCATACATATACAAACAACATTAATAATAGTTTGTATGTGATTAAATTTCAAAAATGGAGCCGTTCTCCTCTCCTCCCTTCGTTGGGTTCCCATACAGCACACGACTCTGATCCGCCATACTTCGCTGATCCCCGTCAATGCCACCAAAGTGGTTCACCTCTGACGGACGAGACTGTTGTGGAGTGTCATTGTACGCCTGTACGTGTTGCTTCATCAACCGTTCATTCTGATGACTGTTGCCAAGAGGATCGCTGAGGGCAAAATGGGAATTGACTTTTCTGCTCTGTGCAGAGAGGACTCTTCCCAGCATGGCAATGTAGCGTCTCCTCGAGTGCTCCGACAGACGCAACTGAATTGCGATGGCGTCAATCCCATTGCTCTGGTTCCGAGTGAGCTCCACGGACACGGGGAAAGACCAATTCTGTGCCGCCGTTAACACCTTGCTGTTATTGTGCCTTAAGGTTTCGCCGTCCAGCATTACAATGGCATTCTCGATGAAGATGGAGTGTGATGATGTATTCGAGGTCTGGTGGGAGGAGCCAGACAGCAGCTGGGCGGACAACTTCGACAGCCAACTCTCTTCGTTATTATTGTCTTTTATCAGATGAGATAACCGTTTGTTAGAGGCCGTATAAAGTGCGCTCTTTTCTGGGTCCGGAATTGGATTGCCCTGTTGGTCTCCCATAGAGTTGTTCGACGCATCAAACAATAGTTTCTGCGACGACAGTAACCACTGAAAATACTTCAATGGTAAATGAATTACTCGACGGTACTGTTCTGTTTTGTGGTGTTGAAGGTACGCAGAGAGGTAGTTGGCGCCGGCCTCTGTCAGTTGGTTTGAGGCATTCAGCACCACTAGGCCACACTGTAACAGTTCTTGGTGGGACAAGAAAAAGTTATTCTTATTGTACTGCTGCGAAGCATGGGAGAAGTGTTCCCGGTACCGTTCCGTTGTGTGGTTTTTGCCACCTGCGCCACCATCTGTAATGGACCTCAGGACCTCTAGAGTCTCGTTCGACAGGAGTGATAACCCTTCCTGATTGCGCCACACCGCCTGCACCTGGTTGGTACGAAAGAAATCGGATAGTCGACGGGCGGTATCCGCAGCATTGGAAGGACCGCTCTTTTGAATGGTCTCAAACAGCGGTTGTAGTCGAGTCGTCAGAATGCTGTTGTGGGCCGCGAGTAAGACGTATCCATTCTGGTGAAACAGACTGGGACCACCGCCGGAGAGGAGCGCCTGTACTACGGAAGAGGTACGCGGACGGTCCTCCAGCGCCGCATCGGACAGTCGCTTCGATGTTTCCCTATTGTTCTCCTCCGGTGTAAAACGCACTGGTGCCACCTTCCGTAGAAGCGCGATAAAGAACCCCTCCATCCCGTTCGTCTTGTGAGGGAGGACGCGGCGGCAGTGGTCCTGCAGGGGTCGACCAATACGTTGGTATTCCTCCTCGCTGGGCGGAAAGCAGTCCCGCCAGACCGTCGCCCCCACACCTAACACCTCCGGGGACTCTTCCTGCCGCCGCATGGCCTCCTCGTGACTACCATAGAAGGCTCCGGAAGGTGTGGGCACCCACCAGCGCGACAGGCCGTGGTCGAGCTCCAAGGACGGCGAGGGCGGCGGAGGGACCAACCGCACCGATGCACCGCCATGTCGCAACACCGCGGCCACCACTGCCTCATTCTCAATGGGGTTCAGCGTACAGGTACTGTAGGCGACGATACCCCCCACCGCACACTGCTCCAACGCCTGTTTCAGCAAAGCAAGCTGACGGGGGAAGAACTCCAGTGACCGGCGGGGGTGCCACAGCCGCCACGCGAGTGGTTCTCTTGCCAGGCGACCCTCTCCACTGCACGGTGCGTCCACCAACACTTTCTGGAACGGCTGTAGAGAAGGAGACTGCCGCCCGAAACGACTACCATCGCAGCGGAGAGTGGAGAGACAGGGAGAGCGCTGTCGCAGTCGGTCCGCGAGGCGATGTGCTCGCCCGCCGTCCTCCTCCAAGGCCACCACGCATCCCTTATTTCTCACATCGTCGAGCAACATGAGGGACTTCCCTCCAGGGGCGGCACACAAGGTCCAACACTCGCTCGCCTTCCTGCACCTGCAGAAAGTACACGGGCAACATACTACTCAGACTTTGGTACGACACCACTCCTTCCCGTGTGAGGGACTGCAACAGCTGACGATCCGCGAGCAGCTGGCTGTGGGGGACCTCAGGACCGCAGTTCATCACGTAGGCATTCTCCACCGGGAAGGGCGCTGGCTTGATCGTGGACCGCTGCAACAAGACATGTGCCGCTGCCGCGTGAGGGTGAGACCCATGCACCCGTACGCCAATCTCCGTCGGTCGCTCCCGCATGTGGCGCACCAGGGACTGCAGTTCGCCCTCATCCTTCACGATTCCTTGTCGAACAAAGTAACGGGAGAAGGATTGATTGGGGGAGACACTCAGCGACTCCCGGTGGCGCTGCAGCTGACGGAGGGCCGCCACGCCTCGCACTTCTGGTGGTAGCAGTGCCTCTCCGGCTGCACGGGGGGCATGCGACACCAGCGCCGCCGCCGTCCGCTCCTCTCCGGATAGTTCGTCCCTGTCTTCGCCCTCAGCTTCCGCCGGCACCGCCAGCTCTGAGCTCATTTGCTCCTCCACATCCCCTAAACGAGAGACCCCCTCCCCCTGCTGCGTGAAGCCCAACTCGGATTGGAGGAAACTGTACTTGGAGACCACTGCCGTGATCGCCGCCTCCCTCGCCTCTAGCGCCCCGGCCGCACCGTCCCCCTCAATGAGGGCACGCACCTCCTGCCGTAACGTTTGTTGCAGCAGCCGTAGCTCCTCCACCGTGCTGCAAGCCGCAAAGGCGTCGGTGATCCAGCTCGGCTCCAACGAAGGGAAAGTGGTCTGTTTCTCGAAGAATTACCCGCAAGGCGGCCTGCGCGATTAAAAAGTGTCGTCGTTGTCGTGCCTCGGACAGCACTAGTGAGGCGTTCATGCGTGTCCAACTCTGACGTTGGGACGTGTACTTTGAGTTTTGCAAACGACGCGACATGTGTAAGATATAGTTCCCTACCTGCTTATCGATTTGCTCCTCGTTGAAGGGTTGGCCTGATTTCACGGTGGTGGATGGTAGTCGGTCAAACAATGGGGAGAGATCCCGCTTCGCTGCCTTGAAGGAGTCATACCGGAAAAGAACGCAACGGTGCATCATTAAAATTAAACTGTATGAGAGAGGAAAACGAATAAATACAGTAAGAGATTACACTTTCTTTATAGAAAAGGGGAGGAAACGTAAATGTGCTATAATCATCTCGTAATAAAAACATCCAACAACCACAAAATGCTTTCACGAATCAGTAACGGTACTTCTTTTTTTTTTTTTTTTGGTATCGGCAAACTATACAGCTAATCATAGAGGAAACACTAAAAAACTAGTTTGACTACTACTATCGAGCTACTATTTTTCTTTCTACTACAAACAAAAAAGGGCAAAAAACATTTCATCATGATTTACTTGCAGGGCCACCAGAACTCATCAAACGCATTGGGGTAGGTATAACGGTACACAAAGGTCTTACGATACTTCACCTCACGACCACGACTATCCTTGTACACGCCTAACTCTAGCTCCACGTTACGCCACTCCCGAGCGAAACGCTTCACACGGTCCACACGCGTCTCACCAGGAATGCGCTTCTTCACATGGGCGTTGATATCTTCGTGCAGTGGGTCCCACTGGGCGGAGGGCTGGCGAATGTACTTGGTTCTAGCGGCACACTGAAGGCTGGCGTGGGTCTGCTGCAAGGACAGCACCGCAGCGGCAGTAAAACGACGTTGCATTGGGTGATGATAGATAATATAAGTGGGTACTACTACTAAAGGACTACAAATGGTACTACACAAACGTGGAAAAGGGGGAAGAAGGAAAGAAGGAATTATACGGTACACTTCGTTTCTTAATTCATTCAAACAGCACTTACAACAAAAACACAAAAACAAAGTTCACAAAAATACAATCGGAAACCACAACAACAAAACAGTACTCGGAATAAATCTATGTTACATTATATACAGAAACGGATAATCAATGACAAAATATATACAGAACAAAAAAAAAAAATGTTACAGAGTTTTACAATTTTAGGGGAGGTACTTCTTATTTAATTATTTTTTACGCCTCTAATGCCTTCTGTAGGTGTTTACGTACAGACGCGCACTCCTTGCCAATTGCTTTCACCTCCTCCCCTTCTTTACATTTATTCTCGATAGACTCTAACTGTGTAATGGCCTTCTCCACCGCCTCCTTCAGGTCACCAGACTTGGTCGCCGCTGGCTTCGAGCTGGGTGGTTTACCGCCCGTTTTGGGGAGAGACGACTTGCGTCGGCCACTGCTGTTGGCACTCGCAAGACTCGCCCGCTTGGAAGTGGGGGACCCTTGACGGGCAGGTGAGACTGAACTCTTTCGCCGCTCGGCCGCCGCCTTACCGCCGTCAGCATTGGTAGGCGTGGAGACGGACTCGCCTCCTTTGGTATTCTTGCCCTGTAGCGCCTCCAGCTCCCTCCGTTGCTGCTCAATGCGCTCCATTAGCTGCTTATTTTCATCTTCCTTCTTCACCAAGTCCTCTAGCAGCTCCCCCGGCGGTGGGTCCGTCGTCATCGGTGTCGGACCACGTGGTGTCATCCCCAATTCCGAGGCCCATATCTCCGTCCTCTAGCAGACGAGGGTAGCGGAGGAGGTCGCCGGAGGTGCTCTGCGCCGGCACCGGCCACGCACTGGGGGACACGGTGTAGTTGATTTGACTGACCTTACACGGTTGATCGGTAAAGACGAAAATGTCAAAGGGTCTGTCCTTCGCGGGCTCCTGGTGTTTGCCGCCGCCGCCCTCCGTCCGCATCATCCCCTCCACTTGTAACTTGAACTGCGAGACACCGACCTGGGCCACATCGTACTCCACCGTCGCCTCGGAGTTCCAGTAGGAGTCAATCCCCGCCACTTTCTTCCCTTTGCGGTCGTGCAGCCGTACCCGCAGGAACACACCAGCACTGTAGGCCACAATGACCACCTTTCCGCTGGTCTCCACCTCTGCCGTGACCGCCTTGCCCAGCCAGCTGCTGCCCATGGACGCCACGAGCCACTCGCCGGTCATCCTGGGGAGGGTTGACAGCTGCAGCTCGTCGGAGTCACAGTACACGCTGACCCGAAACGTGTCTTGAAAGGGGGTTTCGGTAAAAGGGATAAACACATACGGTTTATTCTTTTGCAGCGTGACGGTGGTGGTGATATACGAGTTGCTAGCGAAGGAGTTACTCCCGACAAAGGTCGATCCCTGTGGCAGTGGCACCACCGCCTTCAAATAACGCTTCTCGGGGCAGAACTCGCTGGTAAAGACACGCCCATGCAGTCGGGGCCGTTGGTTAAACTCCTCACTCCTCGTCCTCTTGTGTCATGGCGGCTCGCTGCTTATCTAGCGAGAGGTATGACAGCACGAACACCACGCGACAGTCGTCCTTGGGCTGGAGGAGCACCTGCGGGTTACAGCGCCAGTCGAAGGCTTCTCCACTGCGGCCAGTGAACTCGGTCCAGCAACCCTCCACCACGTTATGCACCCAACCGACGTGGTCTGGCACGGCGGCGAGCTCAATAAACTTATCGGAGAAGGCGGTCAGGGCGAAATCGGTCTGTCGTCCCTTCTGAGAAGTGAAGGGCACCACCATATAAGGGGTCTCGCTGGGCTCCAGGTGGCAGTGGAGGACATTCTCGCAGTTGGAGGTGTATTTGCCAATCTCCACAATCTTCCCGTGAAAGTCTAGCTGTTTCAGTCCCGTTTGGGACAGCGCGGCGTCGCCTTCAAAGATGGCAATCCCCATGTACACTGCATTGTTCTTTCGCTTCTTGCGCATGCGGGCCTCGTACAGGGTGTCTTGGATAATGAACGTAACGTCGCACGGTTTCGTGACAGTCAGATAAAACTGCGGATTATCCATAAAGGTGGAAAAGATGGGTCGGCCGCCGCTGCTGGCGACTGTCCACTTGTCGAGCACGGTGACACCATAGTATGGAAAAGGGGAAGCGCTCTCCTGCGCGGTGGCCCTACCGAATCCTTCTCGGGCCGTATTGGACCCAAAGGCACGGGCAAGGCCTTCCAGCAGACGGAACTTCACCTCCCCATAGCGGGGGTGCTCCTTCGCCAGCTTTAAATTCTCCTTGTGACTACAGCAGAGATTGACTAGCGCGTAGGCAGCGAGGATGGGCAGCTGGTGATCACGGTCCCCGCCGGGGCTGAACAGGACATCGATCAAGAGGTCCACTCCGCCGAGTGAGGCGATGAGCTCTTGCATCTGTACATCACCGTGGGCCAATCGGCCGACGCAGTTGGTGGCCGCCTTGGTGAGGTTCACTACTTCCTCTGGGGTAATACGAATTGTCTCTAGCAACTTGGGGACAATGTCCAGTGCCTCAAAGGTGCGCATCGCTGGTGGGTAGTTGTCTACAATACTCGCCACCGCCGTACAGGCCGCCTCCTGCACCTGCTGACTGGGGTAGCCGTAGATGAGCTCCACCAGCTCCTCGTACACGATGGGCTGCAGCGCTTTCTTATTCTTCTTGCAGCCGCGGCAGACGGCCTCTAGGGCGACACACGCCGCCTCCTTGCACCGCTCCTCCTTTACTTGGAGCAGGCGCGTTAGGGCGTCCAGACCACCGATATCGGCAAAGATATCTCTCCCGGCGTCGTCAATCACGCTGGCAATCGTTTGCGCCGCGTTAGACCGATAAAATGTACTGGCGGACTTGTCCACATAGTAAATTAACTTTTCTAACCCCTTCATCTCCCGAAGTGTGGCCTTCGACTCTGGGAACAAGATGCAGTGCGAGGTCAAGTCATCAAATGTCTCGGGCAAGTTGGCCATAATGCGGTTCAATTCCGTTTCTCGTTTGAGGTGTTTGCGGGTCTTCCCCGTCTCCTGTCGCCGCCTCTGCCGTAGCACGTCCTCATCATTCTGAGGAATCTGCTTAATCTGCAAAAACCCAGCGGCGTCGTTGGACTGCTTGTTGTGCAGCTCCTCCTCCAGGCTGGCAATGTGGAAGCGCATCTTTTCAATCATGGCCTCCATCTCCGCCAAACGAGTGTAGTCGATGGCGTTACGGACCGGTCGGAGAACCAGCTGCAGAGCACGCTTACCGAACTCAATGGTGGAGTTGGTCTCACTCCGCCACATGCTACTCGCGGAGACGGCGAGGACAAAGTGGGTGAGGTTGGCCCCGCCCAGACTGGACTGCAACAGATACGTCAGCTTGGAGTCCTTGTAGGGAATGTGTATCCGTCGATTGGGTTTCTTCGCCTGCTCCACCAGCTTCGTGACGACCAACCCTAACGCGGAGAGTGACTTGTTAATGTGGATAGCCTCCTTCATGGTTTCCCCTTTCGCCCCCGACTCGTCAAGTCGCTCGCTACCGGCGAGATCGATCATGTTGAGCTGGGCGTGGGACCCTGGGAGGGTGGGCTCATCCCACTGCAGCCGTAGCATCAAGATCATGTGACTACGGGAGGAGACCAGGTTCATCTCCGTGGCGGAGGTGGCTCTCATTTTACTCGCCTCGGCGTATAGCTTCATGCACTCTTTGAGGTTCACCACTTTTTTCCACGTCGCGTCCCTGGCGACGTACTGACCTTCCTTGTCCATGTGGATATCTAACTGCTGCCGCTTGTTGAGCAAGTCCTGGATCTTCTCCTGGTAAATTTGCACGAGACTCACCTCCACCAAGGCGTTGCTAATATCGGCGTTACTCTCAAAGCTGTCGAACACGCCTTGGATGAGGCGGGGGATCAGACCATAGTGCTCCACCTCTCCCGTTTGCACCACCGACACGCCTTCCGCATCCTTCGCCCCTTCCATCGTGTGGGTCTTACCACTACCGGTCTGGCCGTAGGCAAAAATAGACGCATTGTAACCACCAAACGAGGTACGCAACACCTCCGGCCCAATAAACTCATACACCTCCGTCTGCGACACGGGTTGGTCAAAAATGTGGTCGAAGCGGACCTGCAGCTCCGGGGCACCGTCCTCCTTGGAGAAGTACAGCACATCCTGCTGACGGCTGTCTCCTTTGCAGATCACCTGGCCGTCACCCTCTTTCTGCTCTCTGTCATTGAGGGGACGGATACGAACGTAGACACGGGGACGTGAGACGGCCTTACTCATTGGAAACTGGGGGTGGAACAATAAAAAAAAAAAAGTGGGGAGGTTTCTATTCTTCAATGGAAAGTGAGGAGTGGGAGATGTAATGATGTTTCACACAAAACTTGTGGTTAAAAAAAAAAAAAAAGAAGAAGATGACGTGGATCCTTACAATGTTTGCCTTTTTGAGGTTAATATACAAACGGTATGACTGCCTTCCGCTGCAGTCGTTCGTATGTCTCTCCAAAGTGCCTCAAATAGAACCGATGGTGCTCCCTCGCGCGGGGAATAAGATTGGCCAACGTGTAGACAAAAAACGAAAGTGCAGCCAGACCTTGCAGGAAGAAGATGAAATACCGATCTCCGTCCTCCTTTTGTATTCTGGTGGTAGTGGCCAACACCACCATCGCATACGAAAACCACTCTAAAAATTCGGCACAAAAATTAGGGCAACTCACATACTTGAACAGTTTTGCCATTGGGATTTTATACTTACTTTTTGAATTCTTATTCTTGTCGGTTGTGTCTCGCAGACTGAGCAAATAGTAATCGCACGCCAAGTTGGTGCGCATCCCATAGAAAAATAGTACACTGTAACATAAAAAGGAGACAAACAACAAGACGATCGCTGCCCCATGCACTTGATTGGCATTCTCATGTAGGATATAATCGCGTAAAAATGAAAAGGAATCCACTCGTTCTGGAAACCCAACGGCCGCTGATGTGTCTGTCGCACGGAGGGTGTAATACCTAAAATTGGCTAACAACTGCAGGCGGCCGTTGAAGAGACAGTACGCTGTGGCGGAGAGGGTCACCGGCAGAGGGACGTCATGCGGCTGGTGGCCTCTGTACGTCGCAATGTAGTAGGGATAGATCAAACTGCGATGAAGGTAGTGAAACACAAACAATAACAGTCCAATGTGTAAGTTTTCACTTATGCCTTTCCCAATAAGTTGACCATAACTGAAGTTGGTGTCACCGACGGCACGAAATGCGGTGGGGTACTCATACCCAATAAAGTACAATACTTGCAGTAAGGTGGGGACTTCCTGCAGGCACCAGGAGAGGGGCGCGGACATGGTCCACTTGGTGAGCCAGCTATGCACGCTGCCACCCTTGGAGGACTCCGCGTGTCGACCGAAGGGGGCGGTAATGACGAAATACGTTAACCCAAACGTGATGATACTTAATAGAAAGTGAATGTAGCACAAGTTGGTTAACACAGCGGTGTTCTTTTCGTTTGCCTCTGTTGCGGAACTTACAACTCTATTACGATGACTATTGTTGTTGGGACCAAAGTAGAAATAAATCGGAACCAATCGTTCTGCAAAGTAAAAGAGGGACAGACTGATACCGATAGCATACACAATTAAAACGGGGAGTGTATGTAGCCGTTTTGACGTCATTTTGTTTATTTTGATGTTTTTACTTTTTCTATTATTGAAAATCTAAATCAAAAAAGAGAGAAACAGAAACAGAAAGATGATTTAACTTCTAAAAAACAGTCGATCCTTCACAAAAGAAAACAAAATAAGAATCTCGGCCCAACACTTACAGTTCTTGGAAATACGCAAAAAATGAGGTTTTCGTTTTCTATGATTGCTTTAATATATAAATGTATGTTCATTTTATTTTTAGGAATTATGCTTCCTCCTTTCCAAGGTTAAATACTTCTTTCGCCGGTTTTGACACTAATGTTTCCGAAACCTTTTCATACAGTAATAAATAATTCTGACTGTTCTTAATACTGTCCTTGTCGTTGTGCTGATGGTCTACCACCGTCACCCGTTCATCATTGGCCCTTCTCCACTTCATATGATGATTCTGAGCATTCCTTTTCTCAACCCCAAATTCGGTTAAGTAGTGTCCATAATTTAGGGATTTCCCTAAATGCAGTAAAACCGACTTTAAAACGTATTTGGTCTCCAATACCAATACGTCATCATTTTTTTCCAACTTTTCATGTATGACGTCCGTAAAAACTAACTTCTCCGCATCGTAGTACTCTTTCTCTTCCTGCGGAATACTGTACAAGGTCAGCGTCTCATCCGACATCACTTTGGTAAAATTTTTAAACGACACACAATCCACCACTTCTTTTTTCCCATCTTCCTTTTTCGTCGTAAATTAATTTTAAATAAAATCGCTTCAGTTGGATCACCAACAAGACGGGTAATGTACCGTAAAACACAGCAGACTGGATTTGACTATTTTTCGTCTTGCACTCGTCGCAGGCGTAATTTTCTAACTTGCTGTGGGCAAAAATGGATTGCGATAACAACTTAAAAAGGGAGTAACACTTTTCTTCCTCCTCTTCTTCGGTATCGTCGGTGATGTCATCGACTGGAATGGCTAAATGATTCTCGAAAGGATCTTCCGTCTTTTTCTTCTTTTCCACTTTTTTCTCCTCGTCGGGGACATTCAGTGTTAAATTCAAAAAGGTTTCCTCCTTGACAATTTCATGCCCGCACACTTTTTTGTTATTCTCATCGGTGTCTAACGGGTGATGGCACTGGATAATGTTTAATAATTTTCCTTGTAAGACGGTATTCACCCAATTAGGAGTCACCGCTTTAGAAGGTGTATTTTTCTTTTTCTGTTCTTCCTCCTCCTCGTCGTCGTCTCGGAGTAAAGTTTGAAATAAATGATCAAATCCCTTTTCTGGATCCATCATTTTTTCAGATTCCTGTTGAAAGAGTAATTCCCCCTTTTCTAGAAAAAGAGCTCCTCGTTTGTAAAATTGTTTCACTTCCTCCTCCAGTGCGTCACACAGGGAGACAAAGAACTCGTGGGCGTCCTCCTGCTGGCCACAGAAAAACTGCACATGCACTGCTACTGTTCAAACTCTGACTCGTGTTCTGAAAATAGGTTTCAATCGATTTGAGAAAAATACCGAAATAGTATAACGAGCTGGTCTCCTGCTGATGGTGTTCGAGGAGGTCGTGGTAGTGTCGGTAAGTGCGACTGTTCGCATCGACATTAAAGGTATGCAAATATTTCTGTAACAAGAGCTTTAGTTTTTCGCCGCCCCCCTCGCGGTCATCCTCCCCACTTTCCAACCACTTTCGTTTCATTTTAAAATAGGCGACAAATCGTTCTCGTTTCGTGATTTGATGCGCATAGTCGTACAAAATATAATGTAAACTTTTTTCAAAGTTGTGTTCCTCCAAAATGGAAAATTTCGTTTCCTGTTTGGACGCGTTAGGGTTGGAAATTAAATAATGAAAGGTGGATTGTAGTGCATCCATCACTTTTTCGGTATCGTCCGTGTTCTCAAAACAACGAAAAACAAAATGAATAATATTTTGGACAGTTTCATGGGTGACGTCACATAGCGTGAAATCCTCTTTTTCTGTCGGTGCGGTATCCTCCTCCTCTCTTTCTCGTTTGCGGGTAGCGTTAAACTTATAATGATAACCGCTCCCAATAAATACTTTTTTTGTATACTGTAAGACATTATGTTTTAACGTTTCCAACGAGGTGGGGGTCGTTTCCTCATTGTTGGGCAATAGAAGATCGCATTCTAACAAAAAGTATAACGCCAATAAGGGTGAAGCACACAAATACGTTTTAAAGTATTTATTGCGTAGCAGAAACGTTAACACGGAACAGCCGTAACAGTCGTTTCCTCTGTTATGGAATCCACTATAATCCTCCAATGTTACATTAATCGTAGGACTATTATTATTATTATTATTATTAGGAATCGGTTCTTCCACTGTGGTGTCTTCTTCTATCTTTGGAGACGGTTCCTCTTCCCTATTGTTATGATTGTTATTCTGCTCACTTTCCTCTTTTTCAGTTTTACCTTCTTCCTTTTCTCTTTCTTTCATTTCATTTTGTGTCGGTGGTAAACTAATTTGGGAAGACACTACATTATTATTACTATTTTGATGAATATTATTTCGGTGTGCGGATACACTTTTAGGCGACACCATGAACGGTAACGGCGGGGAACTTGGATGATGATGATTATTCTGATTATTCTGATTACTACTCGCACGAGTATTTTGTAGTTTTTGCTTATCGTTGGGGGAAAGTATCTTTATACGGTTCACGGTGACCAGGCCTGGTGAGGGGGACGTGCTAGTTCGATTAGTATTAGAGTTAGGAATAGTATTATCAATAGTTGTTTGGAGAATGTTCTTCGACTAGAATGATTTCCTCCTCTTCTACATGTTCTTCTCTTTTTCGGTTCGATTTTTGGGGATGTCTCTTTTTTATTTGCGGCTGCGGACTTTTTGGATTTTCGGTTCATCATTCATGTAAAAAATGAATAAAGACTATTGTAATGCTTTTTATCTTTTCTTCTGTTTTCTTTTTTTTCTGTACGTTTCTAAAACAAGAAAGGGGACAAAGAAGATTAAATCACAAATCAAATAGGTGTCAAAAAAAAAAAAAAAGAATAATAATTATAAACGGAAATATTTTAGATTAATTGTAATCAATAAAAATCTATAACCGTCCTCTATTTCTATCACGGCAGTGCCTCCAGTCCTGGCGGCTCATCGTAGCAGTGAAAATATTTATCATTGTACACAATATTCTTTTTACAATTCAAACAAAACGGTATCCAATTTTCATTCTTATTATTATTATTGGTGATAATAATCGTTTTGCAGTGTCCCAAAAAAGATGGAAACAATAAGTCTTTTACAATGGTAGGAATAGGGAACGATTCATTGATGTGCCGTAATACATTATACTTTTCTTCCATATTATTATGAGAAATTAGATTAAAATTTTCTACAACGTTTCGTACATATTCCATAACCGAACTATTATGATTATTATTATGATTAGAAATAAATCGTAAAACGGATTTGTGTTTATGGCCGTCCTCATCTACACATTCGACAAATAACAATAAAACATCAATTGAATTATTTTTATTTTTATTATCCAATGGTTGCAGTATCGTTTCCAAATCTTTTTTCGTCGTCATCTGAAAAGACGTCACGATTGTTTCCGGTGGGGTAAAATAATTATAATAATAATACTGTTTAGAATTCTCACTATTTTCAGTTTCATGGGTGGTGTACGGTTCGTCTAATAATAATTGAGGTAATTGCAACAACGGCAACGCCCACCTCTGATAATTATTATTACTAGGAAAGGAGGAAAGATGATCTTGTAGGGATATTTGTTTTCTATTATTATTATTGTTGGAATGTAGTGGATCAGGAAGGCTAACGGAGCTGACGGAAATAACAGTGTTTTCCTTCTTTTTATGTTCAAAAAAGGGAGTGAGCAAGTGGTACAGAAAGGTATCGTGTGGGGTGTCACTCACCACCGTATAACTACGACCCTCACACAAGTCGTTCCTCATATTTTTGAAAAATACATCATTTTTATGATTATTGCTATTATTGTGTTCTATTATGGCGTCAAACGATAGAATACAATTCTCTTCCTTGTCTAACACTCTATGATCGTCTAAGATATCTAAATTATGATTATGATGATTATTATAATTTAAAATGAGCTGTGCGTGTCCGTTTTCACGAAATACACTTAATTTAATCGTTTCCATAAAATTTTGAATGTGAAATAAACTTTGCACACTTTTTTTCAAATCCTTTTCGATATTATTTTTTTCATTTTTCACTTGTTCCAATTCCGTTTCGACTTGTTTTAATTCTTTTAGTAACTGTGCCTGTCGTGTTTGTAATGTGTTTAATTGTATTGTCGTGTGCTGTAATAATTGACTTTCCTCGGAAACTTTTTTTTCCGCCTCGTCTTTTCGTTTGGCAACGAATTTGTATTGGGTATAATATTTATTGTTTTTATCGAATCGAAGTTGATAATCCATTCTTAATATTGTTTGTAAATCTATTTTTTTTTTATTATTATTTTTTCGTACCTTTCAAAACAAAAAGAGAGAGAGACAGAATAGACATACAATAATCGTTCATAACAAAGATACAATCAACGTAATTAATATTTGTTTGTGAAATGATTTTTTTTTTTTTAAAAAAAATTAATAATAAAAGAGAAAAAGAAAACGACAGTTCAGCGGAGACTTTTACAGTCTGCCACGTTTATAAACTGATATTTCTTTTTCAACTTTTTTTTTTTTTACCAAAAGAAAAATTAAAAAATTAAAAAAAAAACGGAAAAACACGCACAAGCATTATGAGGGGGGAAAGTTACGAGAAAGAAAAAAAAAATCTTAATGAAATCATCTTTATTTATTTTATTTTTTTTAGAATTACTGTATTTCGAATTATTTTTATTATTATTATTTTTATTATTATTATTATTATTTTGGTTTCGTTACAAAGAAAAGGAAAAAAAAAAAGAAGGAACAAACTAAAAAAAAGAAACAGAAAAATACTTTTCATAAAAAGTATATGGTAAAACAATCGTTTTCATTTCTTTTTCGGCAACTTTTTGGTATACTTTTTTTTATTATTTTTCGTAAAAAAAAATCTCTAAGTGTATATCCTTATTTTATATAATTTTTCCGTTTTTTTCACCAATTATTTATTTATTTCCATTTTTGTCATTTTGTACAACTTCCTTTTTCCGTTTTTTTACTTTTTTTTTTTCGGAAGCATACAAAACATAAAAATAAAAGGAGGTGAAAAAAACAAAAAAAGCAACAATCTGGGGAAGGGGGAAATAAGAAAAAAAAAAAATCAACAATTAAAAAAAAAAAAAAACGGGTATTCTCTTTTTTCTTTTCCTTTTTTTTTTTTTTAGCAACTCTGGGAATTCTTCAGCATCGTATTCGTAAAAATAAGATCCACCACATTTCCCAGTGTAATACCAATCGTGGCGTACATGGCCCCGATATTCATGCCCATCTCACGACGAACATACCACACGTCGGCCAGACGGCGGCGGATGGCTTGTAACTCTTGGAGCTCCTCTGCCGTGAGTTGATCTTCAGGGAGGACGAGCTGACCGTCGGCGGTGTCTTTTTTGTTGGTAGTTTCGTTTTTCTTTTCGGTGGTGATGACCACTTCTTCGTCGTCCTGGCGGGCGGTGGTGGGTTCCACTGGGCTGTCATCGCTGAGTACTTCTTCTCCTTCCTGAGGATTGGCCAGCAAGGCCTGCAGACGCTCCTCGCCAAGGTATTCCGCCATGGCATCCTTCTCTTCCTTATTTTGCATTTTTTGACTTCGTTTCAGAATCAAATAAAACACATTGACGTAGGAGGCGCCACCGAGGAGACCAATGAACAACATCCACGCAAACAGCACAAAGGAGAGTCCGACTTGTTTTTGTTTCTGTGTCGACTTAATAAACATCACCTTCGACTGGACAATCCAGCAAACGGCGTTGGCAATTTGTAAAATAGAGATCACCCCGACATATTTAATTTTCACGAGCAGGAGGGAACTTCTGGAAATGAGCACACCGAACTGATAACAAAACTGTGAAATCACGTACGAGTTCTTCACCCAAAAATTGTCCTGCCAGCTGGGCTCGCAGTAGAAGCTGAACGGGGCCATCAGCTGCGCCGCGTACTCGGCAATGTACACCACCGCGAGGTTGAAAAAGAACCACCACATGGTGTTGTGCATTAATTTCATGTGCTCCCCATTGTTGCGCCAGTAACGTACAAAGACATTGTCGTGATTGCAGCAGCAGCGGCGGGCGGTGGTGAGCTGTTCTTCTTCAGAGATGGGTTGTTCCTTGGCGCGGGGAATGTTGCGCCAGCCGAGACCCCACAGGTTGGTGATCATGCGGAAGCGATACCCCTCCGAGACGGCGCGTACATTAGGCTGTGACAACAACCGCGAGCGTAGGTCTTGAATGGTGACTTCTTCATCCTCCACTAGACCGCGGAGAATAACGTTGCGTTCCTTTTCTTTTCCGTCGGCGGTTTGCGTCGTGACGGTCAGTACTTTTTGCGGTGCCGACATCCCCAAGACAAAACACAACCAGTACACCAAGCAGAGGGGCGTGGTGACAAGGAAGGTTTGCTGCTGCGTGAGACCAGCGCTGGTGAGGCCAATGAAAATGAGGGAGGCGGCCACTCCAGAGATACCGGTCCCACTGCTCCACGCACCCACCATCGTCGCCGGATAGCGCTGCACAAACGTCAGCACCACCGCCTCGCCGTAGTTGGAGGCCGTACCAGAGAGGATCACACCGATTAGCATTACCGTGAAGGAGGCACCATTGTTGTAACGCCCCATTTGAGAGGAGAAACTGACAAAAAAGAGCCCCAGCAAGGTAAACAGGGCCATGGCGGTGATGCGAATATTGTAGTTCAAGTGCGTGGCAAAGAACATGTTGACGATACGGGCGACAATCCCGAAGAAGACGTTGGCCCAGGTAATGAGCGCCACCAGTCGCTTCAGGTCATACCCCGCGGCGAGGTCACTGGCGGCGGAAATCACCAGACAGTAGTGAAAGTTATTGATGAACCCAATCACCCACAGAAAGAAGCTGTTTCGTATGGCGTGTCGTTTCAGTTGTTGGTGTAACTCGATGAGCTGTTCCTTGTCGGTGTCGGGCTCGCTGCCGTTGGGGGTGTACTCTGCCTGGCCGGTGGGGTACTTATCTTTATCTTGATTCATGATGGAAATCAAAGGAAGGGGGAAACGGTAAAAGGGGAAAGAAAAAAAAAAAAGTTTGCTAAGGGAAATGAAAAAAGGCTTTGTCTTTGGAGAGAATGGGGAGAGGAATGGATAGTTTACAATGTCCGTTACGATGGTCGTATAAAGCACGCAATCAAGAAAGGGGGAAAGTCTTGTTTGATTTTTAAAAATGGTTTAATATGCAAATCGTAAATGATAAAAAAAAATCCGAGGGAAAAAAATATGTTTATTATACATGGGGGTCGTGTAGAAGAAAAAACAACCAAACAAAAATCACTCGCAGCTAACACATCAAAAATAAACATTATATATATATGCGTGTATTGAAAATGAAAATAATACACAAATGGAGGGACAGAAATATGATCGAAGCAATAATATTAATTTACTTTTATTTCAATAAATCCACAAAAAAAACACAAAAAGGGGGTAAACTCGTGTTTCAGCATTCACATTATTCTACAATAAAACGATCACTCGTTCTCTTTTTTTTTTTTTTTTCAGCTATCAGAGCATGAGGGCGGGAGAAGGCCCCTGCTCACACAGACCACGGGACAACAACTCCGTTCCCGTCTGCTCCACGGAGAGCCACGCACAAAACGGGGAAATACAAAACAAGCTGGTGCACGCATACTCCGCGGCCCCAATGTTGTACCGACCTCTCACCATATACCGCAGTCGAAAGTTAAACAGACAGGTCCCCACGCCTTGGTAGCAGCAGCACATGGAGAAGGGCGTAAAGCACAGACCAAGGGACACCGCGTCCAGCAGCAGGATGCGCCACAGCGCACTGCGGTAGGCGTGTTCACTAAACTTGGGGTTAATCCTCGCGGTGAGGGCGGCGTAGTTATTCTTCCCATAGTAGGGCAGCAAGGCCTGGGCACGGCTGAAGGCACGGGAGAGGGGGTCGGGGGAGGGGGAGGTTCTCGTCCTCGTCGTGACTAAATAAACTGTCATTGTCGTTTACGTACAAGTGCGGTGGGGCACCAGTTGGGTTATTATTCGCATTGTTGGCTTCTTCCAGTGCCTCCGGTCGTAGCGTGGGAGGGCGGCCGGGGATCTGCGGTGTGGCCCCAGGGTACGCTGTCGTGTTCCCCGTATTAGGTGTACTATTATTACCAAGAAGGACGCGCGCCTCCTCTTCCTCCTCCGAGTCCTCCGCGTACACGGCGTCAATGAGTTTGGATTCATTCGAGTAGCTGCAGCCGCTAAATAAGCACTCACAGGCGTCGACGTGGGGTGGCATCCGCTGATTGTGATCGGCCTCCAAATAAAGTAACTCTGTTTGACGGGCAATGTCGCAGCGGAAGCAAAACAGTCGTCGCAACAGGTGCTTAAAGTGAAACGAGCGAGAGTTCATATTATTGAGATTGGAGTACGGGTGCTCGTCAAAGTAAAATACATTGTTGTTGTAATTTTGCGGCCGTTGCGTGGACCCCTGATGGTTGGGACGATTGCCGCCGGCCTCGCCGCTGGCTGCTCCGCTCGGTAGCGCATTGCCAGCGGTGCTGAAGGAGGTCCCCGTGAAGTAGGAGGGACTGCTCGAGACGACGATCGAGCCATCGTTATTTAGCAGCGGATTGTTCTCTCCTCCCTGCCGCTGATTGGCATTCGTTGTACCATCGGCATTTGCATTATTATTGTTATTCTTGTTGTTCTGTGCCGCACGTAGCGGGTTGTTAAACCGAGCTAACTCATCGCCGAAATACATATCTTGACGAAGGGCCTTTTCATACAAGACATTATTACACTGCATGGCATTGTACAAGGTGTAATTGTACTTGCGAATGCCATAATGCGACACCTGAAACCGCTCCGCGCCGGTAAACAAATTGGGATCAAACCGGTCTTGCTCGTTATTGTAATACTCCTCCGCGGTGAGGGGCTCCCCGGCGCCGGGGGTGTAGGTGCCATTGCTGTGATTGACGTCCACCCGCACCTCCCGACGGGCGGGATCCTCCTTATTGCGGGTACAGCAGAAAATGGGCAGTCGAACGTGAAAAAAGTGCGGCTGGAAGAAACTTCGCTTGTAGAAAAAGAAGGGACGCTCGTACACCCGAGGGAGGTAGGTGACCACCTGACGTTTGCGGGTCTGATACCGCCGCCGTAGCTTCAGCGCACGTCGTGAGGATTGTCCCTCCTGTGCAGGGTTTGCCTCATTATTAGTATTGTTCGCGGCCCGTGCTTGGTTCTGTCGTGTATTACTATTTCCTGATCGAGCGGAGGGCGACGTAGTGCGTGGTGGCGGCGCCGGTGGTGGTGTGTTATTCACCCCAGGAGCCGTTATTATTATTATTATTACTGTGTGCGGCATCCCCTACCATCGGGCTTCGTCGCATGGTGAGTTCAAAACTACTCACGGCACGGAGTCGACTGGCGCCGTTGTGGTAATACACATTATTGGTATAATTTGTATTGGTGTGAGCGGTGTTACCTGTAATCGCATCAATCTCTAGCGGACCTGTCCGGTGGTGACGGTCGTTGCTACTCCGACGAGGGGCATTCGTCGTCGTAGTGGTAATGGTCGTATTATTATTATTATTGGTGTTGGTGGTATCCGCGTTCGCAGTGTTATTATTATTAGTATTGTTTGTTGTCGTGTTATTAGTATTAGCCGTAGTCGGACTGGCGTCCGAGTTGCGGGCACCTAGTAAAGAAGGGTTGGTGGCACGTTGGGTGGTAGCTCTAGTATTGTTATTATTATTGGGGGAAGCACTCTGTGGGTACGACAGCCGCTGTTGCTGTCTGGTAGGAGTGGACATACTGATGTTGCTTTTTTTTTTTTTTTTTTTTTACTAATAAACAATATGGAAAATAAAGACTTATTGTTTGTTTTTTTTTTGTTTTTACTTCTGCGGATGGTATTAAAGAAAATAAAAAATTAATTTCTTCATGGTGAGAAAGAAAGAAAGAGAGAGAACGATAAAATGTATGATGGTCCGATTCACTTCAATGGTTAGACAACAAACGATTAAATTTCTAATTCTTTATTTTAATTTTTTTTTCGATAAATGCAACAAAGCAATAAGGGAAAATCTTTTTGATCGTTTTTCCGTTTGGTGAATGTGTTTCATGTTTTTTGTTTGGTTGTTGTTAATAATAATATAACAACACAATGGAAAAGAAAAAAGTAAACGTCTACACTTTACTTTTCTTTTCGTGCTTTCTTTTTTATTTTGATCGGCACAGTGACTCGTCGGGACATAAATTTTACATAATCGATATACGTCTTACAGCGCCCCTTTTCGTTTTTATTATTGCCAATAAAAATAGAGCTGCTGTTATTATGATTCGGATGATTACTTATTTCTTCGGTGAGAGAGGCACCGAAATCGTGGCTGGAGGCTTCTCGTGGGGAGGGCAGTGCGGAGTGCATCAAGGCGTCATCTTCTTTGTGATTAAACAATAACGGAACCGTCATGGTGGACACTGTTTCCGAACTAAGATTGAAATCATTTATACTCTCCGCGAGGGGTGCCGCATTATCGGTATTGTTATCTTCCGTGTAGTGTCGCTGAAAGTACAGGTTGTCCTCGTACAAATTATCATTTCGATAGAATTTGAGAAAAGTAAAATATTCCACTTGTTTTCCTAATATTTGTTCCGCCGGAATCCCTTTTAAGGTCAGTGTAGCATCCTTATTGGTGTTCGTATGATTACTATTTTGGAGACTAATGGTATCCCACACGGACGGCATGCCAGGCAGTAACGGATAGATCAAATCTTCCTCTGAGTTATTTTGACTATTATTATTGTTAGTTGGCGGTGGATTCATATTTCTGGCCACGGGGTCCACGCCCCACTTGTGTAAGACACTAATGGCGGTGGAATCGTTCAAGTCGACGAGTACTGCCTCTGGTAGCATGGTAGAAGGATTTCCTGTGGTAGCACTAGTAGTAGGGGAAGACGGTGTCGACTCCAACTTTGCTTTTTTATCCGGAGATTTGTGCTGTTCACTTTTGTGAATCGTCAGTGGCACAGCGACGTTGACCGCCGCGCAGGCTGCCTTGCCAGTCGGGGAGCCAGGCGATACCACCACTGGGAGATACAGGTGCCCTGCCTCGTATAAACTAGAATACTGACTGGGGGGTGTCTCACTCACCGCAGAGGATGGAAAGGTCCCCTTGTTATCCTCCTCTTCCTCCTCTTTTGTCATGCGGTGGTGATTGCTGTCGGCAATGAGCTTCGCGATGCTAGGCGGCGCGGACGGGTTCAACCAGCTGAAGTTAGAATGACTTTCATTCTCCTGTAATAATGCGTGCTGTGTCGTCAGCACCACCGTAGCCATCTCCTTCATGGCCATCGCAATCGGGTAAAAAAAGATGGGATGAAAATAGTGTCCCATACTTTTGAAAATGAGCAAACGGGAGTGGGCGATCATTTCCGCCGTGCGATAGCCGTGCGCGGGCGGCACCACCAAGTCCTGCGCTCCATGGATCACTAATACGGGTACATGACTAATGACGGTATGATTATATTTTTGAAATAAACCATCGCGTGATGGGCAGCGACGGATCGCGGCCGCCTGTCGCAACAATCCATCCCCATAAGGACTCCGCCGTAACGACAACAGATAACGATTTTTCAAATAATTTTGATCGACAGGGATCGTCTGGGTGAGTAATTTCTGCTGCGATTGGACGCGAAAGTTCAGTAAATGATTTAGCGCCTCATTTTGATGATAAATCACGTATCTGAAACACCTTTATCGTTGGGGATGGCTGGATTGGGCACGTATTTGGGTGGTTTCCGTAACATCCATAGTTTTACCCACATTTGCGCATCTGGTAAGTCGGGCGCGTTGGTAGTGGACATCAACGACGTCAACGACCGCACGTGACGGGGCGCCAACAGTAGCAAGGTCTGTGCGATCATACCACCCATGGAGATCCCCAACACATGAAACGTATTGATCTTTAATTGTTGAATCATCAAGTATAGAATATCTTTGGCCATACTTTCGATGGTGTAGGGCAGACGTTCGCCAAAGAAGAAGGACGCTACATTGCGGGGAAACAATAAGCCAGGCCCGACGACTTTAAATTCTTTATTCATATTATTGTTGATGGCACCCCCATACTCCTCCTCCTCCTCGCCACTTTTCTTCTCGCTGACACCGGGTAAAATAATATTATTACTACTCCCATCCACTTTGGTGGAAAAGCCACAATCCCTATTATCCACACGAATCACAAAAAACCCCGATTCGACCAATAATTCACAAAACGTTTCGTCAAAGGCGGTCATTTGCATATTTAGATCCACCAATGAGGACTAATGCCTCTTTTTGGACAGTGGGGTCGCCAAAGCACTGATAACAGAGGTGAATAGGCGTACGACTGGACTCACAGTAACGGACGTAGGTGATGTGCTCGGCACTACGAGGGATCGCCTTCGTCGCTGGTGCTGTCATATGGATTGATTATTGTTGTGCGAGAACTATAAGTTTATTATGTTTAGGGTTTGTTTGAATTTCAATTGTATATTACTTTGCATTCTATTTTCGTAGTCATAAAAAAAGTGATGGAGGAGGGAATAATGATAAAGAGTGTGTGTCATGAGGCACGAGGCGTTCTCAATCCAAACAAAACTAAAACTAGAGGTGATTTTTTTTATTTTTTTGCCTCTCTTGTACACGGATTTGTCCATGTCGTTCTTCTACACCCAATGAGACGAATACAATAATATAATAAAATAAAATGACATCACTCCGCTGCAAAACGCCGCTCGGCCTCCCTCGCATGGATCAAAATATGATTCGAAATCGCCACAAACGTACACGGCGGAAAATAATGACCCATCGACGGCAGAATCACCATTTTGGCGTGTCGAATCAGTTTTGCCAATTCCTGTCCATACGCTAGTGGGATAATGGGGTCACTCCCTCCGTGTAACACTAAGGTATGCAAGTACGGTGTACGAGGCGTATTAAGGGCGACCGATAGGAGAGCCCTGCGGTCAGGGGCACTCGCAATCGCGGCCAGCTGTCGCTCTCGTCCGGTGTCATGCGTCGTCCTCGTCACTGCCCAGGAGAGACCTTTCCGTACGTCTGCCTCTGGGAAGTATAATCGATCGCCACAAATAAACTTCATAAATCGTACTTTATAATCGATATAGGCGGCCGCCCGTTTGGCCTCTAATTCCTCTTCGCTAAGATGTTTGTTATTTTTGTCGTTTTCCACGTCTTCTGCCTTGTCGAGAAGGGCGACTAACATTTTAGAGGCGCCAGAGACCGACGACGGGAGGGGCGTGCGAGCACAAGAGCTCATCAAGGTCATGCTAGAAAAGAGAGTGGTCGACGGCGCCCTTTTCTCCTCCTTCTGTACGGCATGATTCACAAAGTTGTAGCGAGCCCCAATGAGCTGTAAGATCATGCCACCCATACTGGTCCCTACGAGATGCACGTAATTGCCGTTATTGGTAAACTTTTTCTGTCGAAGAGCATTGTAGTATTCCTCACTCGTGTTATAATGCACTTCTTTTGTGGGATTCTCTTCCTCACCGACTTCGGAAAAGACGTGTAGCCGTAACAAAAACAAAAATAAATCCCGTGTCATATCTTCCAGCGTGTACGGTAGCGCCCCTTTCACAAAGGTGGGCACTATTTTTTGCACTGCGCTCGTGTTCGGTAAAACCGATCGTATCGCCGTCCGCACCGGGTTCATGGGATGGGAAAGCATATGTTGATTTAAATTATTTTCGACAATATTGGCGACGGCGGTTTCCGTATTTTGTGCATTTTTCTTGCCTTCCTTCACCTCTTGCGGCTCTAAAATTTCATCCAAGTGGGTGGAAAGGCCCACATCACGGTTGTCGTAGCGCAGCACCGCGTACTGATGCTTTTCCTTTTTATTTTTGTTTTCTCCCTGAGGGATTAATTCCTCTACATTGGTTTTCTGCAAGTAATCGCACATACGGCCATCCCAGTACACCCCTGGACAGCCAAGGCCCATCACCAACACGATGATTTTACTATTTTGGATAATGTTTTGATGGTTTTCCGTCACGGTATTCAATTTTTCTTTCCCAAACACATTGTAACACAAGTTGATGCGACGCTTGGCGGAAGGGCAGTAGCCAATGTTCACGTATTCGTCTGGTGGGAGTGGTTCGTGATCGGGGGGAGGAACCGGAAAGGTATCTGTGAGAGGGTCGTACATGACGTACGCTACGATAAAAGTTGTTTTATGGATTGAATGAACTAAGCAGGAAGAAAAACAAAATAGAGAAATAAATACAGAATGAAATGTTATTGTTGATTTGTAGATGGTAGAAAAAATACATCATGAATAGTGAAAGAATGGAATTGGAAAAAAAAAAAAAAACTAACGTTATTTGCAGGATCAAAAAGCACAATATAATAAAAATAAAACAGTTTTACAACTTGGACCGTAACAGTTTCGGAACTGAAAATATATTCTTTTTGGGATCCTTCTTCCCTTCATGCTTATTATTATTATTATTACTAGTAGGATCACCTTTTCCATTATTCTTATTCGTATGTAAAATCGCTCGCCCTCCTCCATACTTTGCCAAATGACGGTCACGAACACATCTCGCAAGGACGGGTGCAGCACGTGCCCTAATCCTAAAACAGAAAACAGTGCACTTCCTTCAATCGCGTCTTGCAGGGCGAAGGCATTCTCATACGGACACAGCGGATCTCTGGTGCCTTGGATAATCGATGTAGGCAGATAATACTTATTATTAGTATTAGTAGTATTGTTGTTGGGTCGTTGACTGGTGATGGTGGCGGCTAGCTTTGCCCCTCGTGGTGGTGCGGTCAGTAGGGCACCGTACTGTCTAGGGGCATTATCAATGAGCCGTCCGCTACGTAAAAAGACGCGCAAAAATTGTTTTTGGCACTTTTCTTTGTCCAATGCAAAATTGGCCTTTCCGTTTTTGGTTTGTGGGACAACGATATAAAAAGGAGTTTGGACATTATTGTTTGAATTGTATTTTGGATCGGGTAAAATGCGGAACGACGGTTTTTCCGAAATAGTATTATGCTGATGTTCCCCAGAAATGGAATTGGCAAAGTTATAAAAACACTCTGTGTACAGCTTGGCGCGATAGTATGTTTTTTCTTGATTCACTTTTGACAATAGGGTCTCTTTTTCTTTTTTGGATAGTTTCGTATTTTGTTGAATCTCGTCACACTTTTTTTGAAATTTTTTAGACACCGATTCCCGCGGAATAAACCGAACCATCAAAAGACAATCTTTTATCGACGGCCAACGGGTACCGTAGTCTTCTTTTTTACTTTTATGGTTTTTATTATTATTATTTTTATTATTATTATTATTGTTTGGTCGATCGATTTTAGAGCCAATTTCACTCAAATGCGATCCAAACAACGTTAAACTGATAAATTTTTGGGGTTGTCGTAATACCATTTGTTGTGCAATAATACCACCCATGCAGACCCCAAACAAATGCACCTTGGAGAAATCCAATCGTGGTTCACTTTTCTTTTTTTATTATTATTATTTTCTTGTTCCTTTTTTTCCAGCGCCGTCAACAGTCCCAACGCATCCTTCGCCATATCGTCGATGGTGTAGAGGGAGTGAATACTATATCGCTTGCTAGGGTTCACCATCGCATAGGCATACTGCAGGATGGTACCACTGCTGCTACCCGTATTCTGTGCATTATTATTATGATTATTGGTTTTCGGTTCTATAAAGGTACTTTTGCCAATATCACGATTGTCAAACCGAATCACGGCACATCTTTTATTATTATGATTGGAAAGGGCTCGACAGAATTGATTGTCAAAGAATAATCCTGGAGAGGACAACCCTTGAATGAGCAGTATCACCGGTAAGGTTTCCACACCACTGTTATTATGACTGGTGGGAGGATAGAATATATTATAACAGAGTTTGATCGGTACTTTTGTACTTTGACAGACGCCAACGTCAGCGAACTGATCGGGTGGGTTTAGTTTTAATAAGGAATCGGTATTCATTTTTTTTTTTTTTGTATTGGTTATTTTTTTATTAAAGTTTCTAATGCAGAGAAGTAAAAACGGGGGAGAGAAAGTATGAAAAGACCACACAACAACAGAAAAGCAAAAAGAGAGATCCTTCGAACATTTTATCTAATACTACCTTTTTTTTTTTTTTTTTACATTGAGTTAACAGTTTCGTGTAGGTTAAATACATATATAATAAAAATGAAAAAAAACACTAAGGGAAGAAAAATTACATCACCGCAGAATACGTAAAAAAAAAGAGGGTCATATTCACCCAAACAACTTCTTTTTATTTTATTTTCTTCCGATCATTGCTTGTATCGGAAGGTAAAAATAGAAAAGCAAACAAAAAATAACACCAAAGGACGGAAGTCGCTCTTCTTTTCTTTTTTTTTTTTTTTTGCTCAGCAACAACCACAAAAAAACACTGCTAACTATTATATGAACAAAACAAAACATACAAAAAAGGGGGTGAGAAAGAAAAAAGAAGAAAAAAAAACAGTTACATACATGCTATTATGATTTCATATACTATTATTGTTATAGATAGGTTCTGGCCACGGCCTCTTGTGGGTTCTCAATGGCGGCCTTAAAGTCCGACAGCATCAGCCGCAGACGAAGTAAGAACTTGGTGGTCATGGCACGGCGACGAGGGTCCTCGCACTTCTTGAGCTCATCCTCCATACGGGGAATAGTGGACTCCGCATAGGCAATAAAGTTCACCACGCTGCCAATCTTGGGCTTACGGGTTTCCATCTTGGCAAAGCGCTGCAGGGTATTCAAGAAGGTGAAGATTTCAGCATTGTTCTTACTGCAACTAAACGCCGCACAGCTATGGACGCTACGGTGAAGGACGGAGTAGAAGACGGCGCGGGGCTCGGCGGGGTTCTTGTCGAGGATGCGGTTGTAGTGCACGACACCGTTGCCGACGCCACTGCAGAAGAGAGAAGAAAAGACGATATCCTGATCTCCAGAGGAGTTGGTCTTGATCTGCTTCAGCAAGACGGTGCAGAGGACGATGCCGTACTCCTCGGATTCATTGAGGTACTGATCCTCCTGCATCCCTTGCGTGTTGTAGTGCTCCGCGACGGCGAGGGCGTTGTCGAGGGTGTCGTTGAAGTCACCGGCATTGTCTAACCACATGTACACCAAGTCCTGCACCACGTTACCAAACAAGGGGGACTCCCCGACGACGATATCTTTCCAGTCGTAGTTGCACTCGCCGCCGTTCTGCGCTTGCTGGAAGGCCTCCACGTTGGCGTCGGAAAGAAGGTCGAGGGACTGGTCGTCCTGCAATAACACCATCGACATGGTAATTTCCGCCCGCTTGTCGGCGATCGCATCTTCGAAACGCGAAAAGAGGGACACCGCCATCGTCTTGAGCGCATACCACGAGAACCAACTCGTCGGCTTCGCGGCAGGGCAGTCGGCGTCGGCCATAATGAGGGAGGCGTTGCACCCGTAGGCAAACACGTCGCGAATCTCCTCCAACACCTCATGGGTGACCTCCACATCGTCGGACTGCGAGACCAACGCGATACCACTGTAGTCGTACTTGGTGACCTCCTCATCCTCTGGCTTCTGGGCACGGACGGTGCGGCCATCCAGCTCAATGTCGTTTTCAGTGTAGTTCTTGTCTGACTTGTTAAAGTGATGCTTGTTGTTGCGCATGTTAGAGTTGCCCTCCTCGTACAGAAAGAGCGACTTGAACGGGTGCTCTAGGGTAGGGTCACGGGTGCGGTTCTTGCTGGCAATACTCTCATCGCCCTCCATCTTGTACTCCTCTTCTTTTCCTTCCGCACTCTTATTCTTAAAGTACATGCCCACACGACTGGGGGTACGCTGTAGAGAGGCTTGGGAGCTCTTCCTACCGAGCGCCGCGACCTGACCCTCCTCCACCAAGTCAGTCTCCACCTGTCCCTGTCGCTTCATCATCATCTGGGGTTGCATTTGCTGCATGTTCATGGCCCCCATCATCGGCATCGACTGTTTCGTCATCATACCGCCGCGGCTATTGAGGGTCATGCCACCGCCGGACATCATGTTGTTTTGCATAAACATATTCGGCATCATGTTGTTCTGCGGCTGTCCCATGTTCATGTTGAGGTTCATCATGCTGCCGTAGGGGTTCATGGCACCCATACTCTGATTGTTCGGATTGTTCTGTGGCATGTTGGAGAGGCGTCGCTGATCATTATTATTAGTTGTTGTTATTGTTATTGAAACCAGTTCCTACTCTATTATTATTATTGCCGGCCGGTGCCCCTGAATCGCGGTTGGCGGTAAAGAACTGCCCTGAGATGGAGTACGACCGCTCAATCGCCTTCGAGCTGTCCTGGCGGGACAACTGCGACTGATTGCCACCATCGGACTTGCGTCTGCGGCCAGCCTTCTTCTTGGTCGCACCAGCGCCGCCTGCTTTATTGTCGTTGGACTTATTCGCGGCAGCAGCGGGGGGCGCCGCCGTGTTAGTGGGCTGAATCTTACGTGGACCAGCAGACGTATTCCGCTTTGGGGCGTTATTCGTATTCGGTTTATTATTATTGTTATTGTTATCATCGGTCAAGTCGTCCATACCGTTGAAACTATACGTGTACCCCAGGCTGGAGGTATTCCTCTGGAGGTTGGCGGTACTATTGTCGTTGTTACTGACGGCACTACCAGGGCGCTGGGCGGCAGGGGAGGGGTTGAACCCATTGTTGTTATTGTTATTATTATCGTACTGTGGGGAAACTTGATTGGCCCCGCCCATACCGTTTATTATTATAACCAAAGTTATTCATGTTGCCATACATGTTATTCCCGCCATTGTAGCCAAATTGTTGCTGTTGCGGCGGCATACCGCCCATCCCCATATTATTATTGTACATCATTTGCTGTTGTTGGGGAAAGCCTTGCTGAGGAAATCCTTGCATATTATTTAACATCTGCGGGTTCATCATCATGGGCTGTCCAAAGCCGCCGCCGCCACCCATCATGTAGGGATTGCCACCGTAGCCGTACATATTAGCTTTTTTTTTCTTTTTTTTTTTCCTTTTTTTTTGTTTGTTTTGCTTTACGCTTGTACAATGAATAAGAATAATAGTAAAAGGAGAGATAGAAACAATAAAGAACAGAGTAAAACACTCATAAACCATCTCGAAGGGTGAACACACAAAAAGAAAAAAAATTGTAGACATGGTTTTACGATTTACGTTATTCGCTACTTTAATGCTGTGCAAAACTATTCTCTTCCTAGAATGGTACTGTTTTGTTTGTTTGTTTTTCTTTTGATGGAAACAACATCTTTTTTTTATGATTATGCTCTCCTCCCCTTTTCGCAGAGGTTCGTCCCGCCTTCCCAGCGGCCCTCGCCGTCGCGCTTCTTCACGTACGCATCGGTCAGCTCACTGTGCTCCCAATAGGCCTCCAAGGTCCGCTCCGACCCCATCCCATAATATCCCCGGAACACGTGCAGCTGCGGGATGGACTTGGCATCCTCGTCTTTGACGACGATACGCTGCTTCGCTGTAGTGTGGGCCGGGCGGCTGAGGGCGTTCTGTATGCCGTCAATCGCGGCCTTCACGAGGTCCCCTGTCCCGTTCTGCTCCTTGTAAAACTTCTCCTTGGCCTCCTTCATGTGCACCTGTATCTTGTTAAACCTCTCCTCCGTCTCCGCCCACGGGGTGTACCGCTGTAATAAGTAGAGGCCTCGCTTCTCGCTGCGTTCCCTTCGCTTAACGCCATTGACGGGGTCCCCCCAGTCCCGCTTCGCCCCCGCACGACCGTAGTGGTGCAGCACATTCACGGCAGCGGGACAGTAAATGTCGTACCCAGAGGTCCACATGCGCGCCGAGTAGAGAATCTCCTCCCCGTCAAAGAGGTGCGGTAGGAAAGGGTCGAAGGGGTTCGCTAAAACGTAGCCAGACTCCCCAAACATGTAACCCGCCGCCGCGAAGGCCTCCAAGACTGGCGCACTTTTTAGATTGATCCATTCTGCCCCTAGTTTTGGCATCGCATTGGAGAGTATCTGTCCCTTGCACATACTCATGACATCCGTCTTGCCGTACTCTTCGGTAGGCGCCTCGGGCCTGTAGCCGTTCGGGTAGTGTGAGAGGACCGCCCGGGTGGGGGCCTGGAAGACACGCAGGATCATCTTCACGTCAAAGTGCAGCGAGAAGCGGGAGTGGGAGTCCACCACCATGTAGTAGTCCTGCTTCATGTAGAACAGGCTCGCCACGTAGCGGCCGTAGGTGGGGCCGAGGGCATTCTTCTTGCCCGTCACACGCGACAGCACACGGCAGCCCGACGCCGCACGGAACGGCCCTTCCTGCGCCCCACCGCGGCCGGGACGGTACGCCAGCGGCCCGAATCCTCGGTTGCAGTGCGCCTCCAGTCGGTAGTTGTCCCGCACCGACTCCACATCCCCAGCGAGGCAGATAATTTTATCCTCGGGGTAGCTTTGGTCAAGAAGGAGCTCCTCACGGGGAATGAGCGTACCGTGCCGGTTAAAATTTTGCGTCGTAAGGTCCTTTTCGTCCATGTAATGTTGAACCGTCTGTATCTTGGGAGGGGCCGACTTGCCACACGTGACGAGCGTCTCGGCGTAGGTGTCCCACGTGTAGAACCGTCGCTGCAGCTTAATTCTATCCACCGGTGCGTTCGCCCCGTACAAGAGCTGTTTTGCTTTTTCATGTCCCCCGTGACGGCGGGCTCCCAGTCGACCCCGAGTGGCTCCAGGCAGCTGCGCTCCCCCGGCCTCACGCTCCTCGCTGATACCAAAGTAGAGGCGGTGAGGGCTCTTCGCCTCCCCGCAGTAAACTCTCCAAGGTATCCGCACACTCCGGGTCACGGAAGGCGGCGATGGACACAAACATGGTGGCGTGGTGAAGGGTGTTGCGCTCCTGGGCGTTCGCAAAAGGCGGCACATCGGCCGGCTGGCGCACCGTCAGGATGGACGCCCACTTCCCCCACGGCGACCCACCGTCCGCCTTCACACTGTCGTCACGACGGTCGAGGCTGGTGGGGCGTATCAGCGGGAACCGCACCTCCACCCCGCCGCTCGTCCGTACGTGGATAACACTGTGATCGTCTCCTGTGACGACGTACGGCTCTCCCTCGCTGAGGCGGAAGGGAGAGAGAGGGACCTCCTCCTTCCAGCTCGACCGGGGCAGTTCAGGCTCCGACGGCTTGCGGGTCTCCTCAATCACCTCGGCCTCCTCGGTAGGGGCTACGCGATCCGTCGGTCGTGCCACCGGCGGTGGGGTCGCTGGTGTGGAACCCCCCAGGAAGAAGAGCAGCACGACGACAAACGCCACTACGAAGAAAATGTAGCATAGCTTCCGATTGAAGCGCCGTCTAGATCCCCTGTGTACCGCGTGAATGGATTGCATCTCTAATAAATAAAACGATGTGGCTACTGGGAAAAAAGACAGGGAGAAATCAAAATATGGTAGTGTGTGTTTCCATCTTTTTGTTGTTCTTTCCTGGAATTACAGTTGTTGATGTTGTTGTTGTTTCGCTTGTTATACTATACAAAGAGACATCACCCGAACGCATCTTCCTCCGGGCACAGCCCACGGCCTCCACGCCACCGCTTTGTCTTCTCCTCCCACGTCAAGTGCTCCGCGTCTAGCTGGGTATACTTCCAGTAGTCGGTCACCGTCCGCACACCACCCATCCCATAATACCGCTCAAACAGCGAGTAGTGCACTTTACGGCTCAATTCTTCCTCTGAAATAGAGCGTAGTCCTTTTTGCAGGTGTGTCGACGGATCGCCACGAAGGGTGTAACGCTGCAACAAGTACAATGCACGCCACTCCGACGAGAGGCGCCACCGCTCTGCCGCTGGGATACTCCCCCAGTCCCGCTTCGCCCCTACGCGACCGTAGTGGTGCAGCACATTCACGGCAGCGGGACAGTAAATGTCGTACCCAGAGGTCCACATGCGCGCCGAGTAGAGAATCTCCTCCCCGTCAAAGAGGTGTGGTAGGAAAGGGTCGAAGGGGTTCGCTAAAACGTAGCCAGACTCCCCAAACATGTAACCCGCCGCCGCGAAGGCACCTAGCGATGGCTTGTCCGCCCATGCCGTGTACACTGCCTGCAAGACCGGTACCCCACTCTCCAGCACCGCCCCGTGGCACATGCTCATCACCGTACGATTCACCTCCGCCGTCGGGGCCTCGGGTGTGTAAGCGTTCGGGTAGTGTGAGAGGACCGCCCGGGTGGGGGCCTGGAAGACACGCAGGATCATCTTCACGTCAAAGTGCAGCGAGAAGCGGGAGTGGGAGTCCACCACCATGTAGTAGTCCTGCTTCATGTAGAACAGGCTCGTCACGTAGCGGCCGTAGGTGGGGCCGAGGGCATTCTTCTTGCCCGTCACACGCGACAGCACACGGCAGCCCGACGCCGCACGGAACGGTCCTTCCTGCGCACCGCCGCGGCCGGGACGGTACGCCAGCGGCCCGAACCCTCGGTTGCAGTGCGCCTCCAGTCGGTAGTTATCCCGCACCGACTCCACATCCCCAGCGAGGCAAATAATTTTATCCTCGGGGTACGTTTTCGAAAGAAACACTGTGTTCAGCGGCATGTCCTCTTTGGAAGTAGTGTTCCGTCTTTCCTGGGACGCAAGGTACTCTTCTGTCGTCTCCATGTGCACGCCAGCCGATTCATTACAGTCCACATAGGATGCGAGGTAGGTCTTCCACGTATAGAACCGTCGCTCCAGCCGTAACTGGTCCACCGGCGCCTGTGATCCATACAGCAATCGTTTCGCATGTGTCATGTTGTCGTCCACGATCATGGGCTGTGATTGTCGAAACGACGCTCGTGGGGGTTCGTACAGCAATTCCTTCAACCCGAGTGGCTCCAGGCAGCTGCGCTCCCCCGGCTCACGCTCCTCGCTGATACCAAAGTAGAGGCGGTGAGGGCTCTTCGCCTCCCGCAGTAAACTCTCCAAGGTATCCGCACACTCCGGGTCACGGAAGGCGGCGATGGACACAAACATGGTGGCGTGGTGAAAGGTGTTGCGCTCCTGGACGTTCGCAAAAGGCGGCACATCGGCCGGCTGGCGCACCGTCAGGATGGACGCCCACTTCCCCCACGGCGACCCACCGTCCGCCTTCACACTGTCGTCACGACGGTCGAGGCTGGTGGGGTGTATCAGCGGGAACCGCACCTCCACCCCGCCGCTCGTCCGTACGTGGATGACACTGTGATCGTCCTCCTCCATCCACGCGGAGGAAACATTGCCACTGGAGACAACGTGAAAAGGAACCGGATCCACCAACGTGGCCGACTGGTTCTCTAGCACCCTTTGTACAAAGGTGAAGGAAACATTCTCGTCGAGGAAACTCCGAGCGGTGTAGGGGCGATAGGCGGAGGGCGGGTAGCTGCTGCTGGTGCTGCTCGTCGTGCTATAGAGGGAGGGGTGGTTTCCATCCCCCCGAGTCACCGGGCCACCCCTCTCCCTCAGGTGTCGCTCCCGCCGTTCTTCACGGAAGGAGTGCCCGGTGGGGTAGTAGAGCAGCAGCAGCAAAAACAAGACACAGCTGCTGACGAGAACGCTGACTAAAATGCGGTCCGTGTGCCGCCGGTAGAATAAACGCAGTCGACGCCTAATTCTGGTGAGTAACATCCTGTAGAATACACCGATACAATACACACGTACTGATTGGAAAGGGGGAAAGAGAAAGAAAGAATAGCAGACACAAATCAAAAAAAAAAAAAAAAAAAAGGTGCACGCCCCACCGAAAAACGCGTGGCGTCACACAAACAAAAAGACAAATGTTAAACTATTAATGTTCCCTGTCCGTCCTATTTTGTGGCATTTTGATAAACAGCAGGGGGGATCAAACAAAAAAGGAAGACTACAAATTCACAATACCCGTCACTATCCCTATCATTCCTTTTGCAGGTGTAACGCCACTTCATCGGCGATAGGCGCCATCAACAGTTCAGGAATGGAATGACCCATGCGTGCAAAGGAGACCAACTTGCTGTGGTGAATCAACTTGGCCAGCTGCACACCGTTCTCATACGGGACGACCGTGTCTACCATGCCGTGGATGATGGTCACGGGGAGGACAGAGGCCGTCTGGTTACCAGGAAGGGTGGGATCGGGGTTCAGTGCCTGCAGTGCCTCCGCCCGACTCGCCGCTCGTTGAATCGCCCACATTTGCCGGTTCGTCCCGTCAGCGTCACTCGGACACCGCTTCGCTAGCATGTTGCACTTTCTTGCCACCGCCTCCTGTAGAATAGGATAGTCCCCACTGAGTGCTTGTGCCTCCTTGAGCTTGTACGCCAGTCGGTCCTCTGCGCTGTCACTGGCAGGGCCATTCAGCATGCCTTGAATGAAACTCATCGCCGACAGGGACGCCTCTCCGCCGCAGTTGGAGTGAACAATCGTCACGCTGGCAAACCGCTCCCGTGCAGGAATGGCCATCAGCTGTGCAATCATACCACCCATGGAAACCCCCAAAAGATGTACTTTTCTTCCATCTTTGGTGAGTCCAAGACGATCGATCAACTTCAGGCCGTCGTTGGCCATATCCTCCAGACGGTACGGCGGCGCTCCCTCGCCCAAGGGAGGCCCACTCCGGCAGGATCATGCGCGGTAGGGCCACGGTCGGGAACCCGTCCAGGTGCGTGGAGCAGCCGCTGTCACGGTTGTCGTAGCGTACCACATAAAAACCACGCTGGACGAGCAAGTCGATGAAATCATCTTTAAATGTAAACAAGTTGGAACCCAACCCGTGTACCATCAGTAAAGGCGGATGGCTGGGGTCTCCATGGGTCTGATAGCAAATCGTAATTTCCTTTTTTGTGGTAGGACACTCCCCGATGGAAATGAACTTATCCTCTGGGGTCGGTTGACTCAGCCGGTACGCGGTGAGTGACGCACTAGAAGATGTTGTGGTAGACATGGTGTACTTCGTTAAAAGCAAAAAAGTGGATGGAACTCTTTTGATAGTTTTAGTTTTTAATCGTTTCCTAAAACGGCAACGGTGTTCTTTGCTAAAGAAGGCATGATGGAGAGAATTAAATATATTAGGATACTTTTCCCGGTAAAAAAGAAGAAGGCGCACTTCGCCGGACGCATGAAACAGAAAAAAAGAAGAAGCAATTCAAGACCAAAAGAAAAAAAATCAACGATAATAAAAACTATATTTTTTTTTTGTCGATCCTGTAAGTTACCTACGGACCAAACACACACATATTCTTTTCTCTTTTTCCTTTTTATTCAATTTGTTTTAATATGAAGTGCCAATTCATCAGCAATAGGGGATAAGACCGGCACCGGTAGCGAATGACCCATGTGCGCAAAGGAGACCAACTTGCTGTGGTGAATCAACTTGGCCAGCTGCACGCCATTCTCGTGTGGCACGGTCGTGTCTTCCAGTCCGTGAATAATAGTGACCGGGAGGACAGGCTTGGTGTCGCTGCCGGGAATGGTGGAATCCGGGTTCAGTGCCTGCAGTGCCTCCACACGGCTCGCCGCCCGCCGGATCGCCCACATTTGACGTACGACCGCCTCTTGATCGAACGGACAGCGCGTGGAGAGTAGTTTATACTTTTTTTCCACGTACGCCTCATCGATGGGGTAATCCCCTGCAAAGATCGTCGCTTCTCTCTTCCGGTAGGCCAGCTGGTCCGCCTCGCTGTCACTCTCTGGCTTATCCAGGAAGAAGGCGGACACCGCTAGCGTCTGTGGGACCACAGCGGGACCACCCGAGTGGGAGTAGAGAATGTTCAGACTGGCAATCGTCTGAGGGGATTGGATCGCCATCAGCTGTACGATCATGCCACCCATGGAGCCACCGAAGATGTGCACCTTCTTTCCACCTTTGGTGAGTCCGAGGCGATCGATCAACTTCAGACCGTCGTTGGCCATATCCTCCAGACGGTACGGCGGCGCCCCCTCGCCCAAGGAGGCCCACTCCGGCAGGATCATGCGCGGTAGGGCCACGGTAGGGAACCCGTCCAGGTGCGTGGAGCAGCCGCTGTCACGGTTGTCGTAGCGCACCACATAGAAACCACGCTGGACGAGCAAGTTGACGAATACTTCATTGTACGAGTAGAGGGGTGACTCAAGACCAGGAATGAGCAACAAAGGGGGATGGCTGGGGTCTCCGTGGGTTTGATAACAGATGGTAATCTCTTTCTTTGTCGAGGCACACTCCCCGATCGAAATGAACTTATCCTCCGGGGTCGGCTGACTCAACCGGTACGCGGTGAAAGGAACGTTTGTCGCTGGCGAAGACATGAATAACACGGCGGTGAAACAAAGCGGATTCGTTAATTTATTTGGATTCTTTTTTAAATCGCTCAAACAAGAGAGTATCTAACGGAGAGGGTGAGAATGTGTGCTACACGGCCAAAAACGTTAAAAGGAAATGGTCAATATATAAAAAAAAAAAAACAACAGCATCACGTAAAATTATTGCTTGATGTCAAAAAGAGAAAAAACAACACTTTACGCAAGTAAAAAAATCACACACAAAAAAAAAAAATGAGAATGAGAATGAGAATAGCATTTTGTTTTTAACGTTTTTGAATGTGGAGCGCCAGTTCATCGGCGATAGGCGCCATTAGCGGTTCAGGAATGGAATGACCCATGCGTGCAAAGGAGACCAACTTGCTGTGGTGAATCAACTTGGCCAGCTGCACGCCATTCTCGTGCGGGATGACTGCGTCTACCATGCCATGGATGATGGTGACAGGGAGGACAGGCTTAGCGGCGCTGTCAGGGAGGGTGGGATCGGGGTTCAGTGCCTGCAGCGCCGCGACACGACTCGCCGCCCGTTGAATCGCCCATATCTGCCGCGTAAAGGCCGCCGTGTCATCAGGGCACCGGACCAACAGCATCTTGGCTTGCTCCCGTACTTCCTCCTCCTTCACGGGGTAGTCCCCGGCGAACCGAGCAGCCGTCCGCACCTTGAAGTCCAGGATATCGGACTCATTCTTGCTGGCGGGCTTGTCAAGGAGGGCAAGCGATATTTGCATGGTTTGCGGGACCACGGCGGGACCACCGGAGTGGGAGTAGAGAATGTTCAGACTGGCAATCGTCTGAGGGGATTGGATCGCCATTAGCTGTACAATCATGCCGCCCATGGAGCCACCGAAGATGTGCACCTTCTTTCCACCTTTGGTAAGTCCAAGGCGATCGATCAACTTGAGGCCATCGTTGGCCATATCCTCCAGACGGTACGGCGGCGCTCCCTCGCCCAGGGAGGCCCACTTCGGCAGGATCATGCGTGGTAGGGCCACGGTAGGGAACCCGTCCAGGTGCGTGGAGCAGCCGCTGTCACGGTTGTCGTAGCGCACCACATAGAAACCACGCTGGACGAGCAAGTTGACGAATATTTCATCGTACGAGTAGAGAGTTGCCCCAAGAATAGGAATGAGCAACAAAGGGGGATGGCTGGGGTCTCCGTGGGTTTGATAGCAGATGGTAATCTCTTTCTTTGTCGTAGGCACACTCCCCGATCGAAATGAACTTATCCTCCGGGGTCGGTTGACTCAGCCGGTACGCGGTGAAAGGAACGTTTGTCGCTGGCGAAGACATGAATAACACGGCGGCGAAACAAAGCGGATTCGTTAATTTATTTGGATTCTTTTTTAAATCGTTAAAACAAGAGAGTATCTAACGGAGAGGGTGAGAATGTGTGCTACACGGCCAAAAACGTTAAAAGGAAATGGCCAATATAAAAACAGAAAAACAACAGTACCACGAAACATTATTGCTTGATGTCAAAAAGCACAAGAACTAGACTTCACGCAAGTAAGAAATACGAAAAACAATGAGAAAAGCATTTTTTTCTTTTTCCGTTTTTGAATGTGGAGCGCCAGTTCATCGGCGATAGGCGCCATCAGCGGTTCAGGAATGGAATGACCCATGCGCGCAAAAGAGACCAACTTGCTGTGGTGAATCAACTTCGCCAGTTGCACGCCGTTCTCGTGCGGTATTGTGGTATCCTCCATACCATGGATGATGGTAACAGGGAGGACAGGCTTAGCGGCGCTGTTAGGGAGGGTGGGATCGGGGTTCAGTGCCTGCAGCGCCGCGACACGACTCGCCGCCCGTTGGATCGCCCATATCTGCCGCGTAAAGGCCGCCGTGTCATCGGGGCACCGGACCAGCAGCATCTTGGCGCGCTCCCGCACCTCCTCCTCCTTCACGGGGTAGTCCCCGGCGAACCGCGCAGACGTCCGCACCTTGAAGTCCAGGATATCGGACTCATTCTTGCTGGCGGGCTTGTCGAGGAAGGAAAGCGACATTTGCATAGTCTGCGGGACCACAGCGGGACCACCGGAGTGGGAGTAGAGAATGTTCAGACTGGCAATCGTCTGAGGGGATTGGATCGCCATCAACTGTACAATCATGCCACCCATGGAGCCACCGAAGATGTGCACCTTCTTTCCACCTTTGGTAAGTCCAAGACGATCGATCAGCTTCAGACCATCGTTGGCCATATCCTCCAGACGGTACGGCGGCGCTCCCTCGCCCAGGGAGGCCCACTCCGGCAGGATCATGCGTGGTAGGGCCACGGTCGGGAACCCGTCCAGGTGCGTGGAGCAGCCGCTATCACGGTTGTCGTAGCGCACCACATAGAAACCGCGTTTCACCAGCAGGTCCACAAACTCCTGTCTATAAATATACAGGGTAGCGCCTAGACCGGCAATGAGCACGATGGCAGGGTGGCTGGGGTCTCCGTGGGTTTGATAACAGATGGTAATCTCTTTCTTTGTGGTGGGACACTCTCCGATGGAAATAAACTTATCCTCGGGGTTTGGTTTACTCAACCGGTACGCGGTGAATGGAATCTCCGTGTGGGTAGACATGGTGTGTTTCGTCACAAACAGAGAAGTAGAAAAGGAACGGTAGGTGGGTGGTCTCACACGACGGATAGGAGTTCCGAAAAAGGTGTGAACGCGGAGACAAGTTTGGCGAAAAGGTAGGAATACCTTTAGTGCGGGTAAGGAGCGGGACACTTCAAAGGTGTGTATTGTAATTTCTAACGAATAATGAAGAGAGATGGACACATTGTACGTGCACACATAATCACAAAAAAGTTTGGAAGAACGCTCTCGCTCTACTGGTGGCACCACCACCACAACGGTAAAAGGAAAAAAAAAAAAAGAGGGAAATCAATAGAAACCGAAATTACCGCTATCACGCAATTCTTGTGTTATCCTGTGGCACAAGTGGAAAAGAAAAGAAAAGAAAAGAAATCGCTAAGAAACCTAAACGCGAACGAAAATACGCTTCATTGAGAGGGGAATAAGGAAGAAAAAAGGTAAAAAAGAAAAATCATCCCATGGTGGCTGGTGTTGGGGGCAATGTGGAGTGCCACCTCATCCGCGATGAGGTCCACCAGAGGTCCGGGGATGGAGTGCCCCATACGAGGGAACGTCACCAACTTGCTTCGATTGATGAAGTTGGCGAGACGGACGGCGTTAATGACGGGTATCATCGCGTCCTCTGTCCCGTGGATGATGGTGACCGGGAGGTACGTGGCCTCGTAGTTCTCCAACTGGATGGGGTCGGGGTTCAGCTGGCGGAGTTGCTCCCCCCGCGAGGTGGACCGCAGGATCGCCCACACCTGTCGCCACAGACTGGGACTGTCGTCCGGGCTGCGCGTCAGCAACATGCGACACACCGCCTCGAGCTCTGGCTCCACTGGGTAATCCCCCGTCAGCCGCCGGGCCGCCTCCATGCGATACTTCATCAAGTGCGCCTCGCTGTCACTGGCAGGGCTGTACAGGTAGGAGAGGGTCATCCAGAATCCCTGGGGCACCACGTCCCGGCCACCACAGTTGGAGTAGAGGATGTTGGCGCTGGCCAGGATTTCCTTCGCCTTGATGGCCATCAGCTGTACGATCATACCACCCATGGAGGCCCCCATGATGTGTACCTTCCTGCCGTTTTTGGTGAGTCCAAGGCGATCGATCAACTTGAGACCATCATCGGCCATATCCTCCAGACGGTACGGCGGTTGACCTTCCCCGATAGAAGCCCATCGGGGCAACAGAAGTCGGCTGAACCACACGTACGGGAACCCGTCCAGGTGCGTGGAGCAGCCGCTATCACGGTTGTCGTAGCGTACCACATAAAAACCGCGTTTCACCAGCGCATTGACGAAGGCTTCTTGGTAAATGTACAATGTCGCGTCCAGTCCGTGAATTAACACCAACGGTGGGTTAGTGGGGTCCCCATGGGTTTGATAGCAAATGGTGATTTCTTTTTTGGTGGTGGGACATACGCCAATGGAGATAAACTTATCTTCCGGGTTCGGTTTGCACCGTCGATACGCGGTGAGCGGGACGTCAACGTTTACAGTGGCGGGGTTGGGCATATGGTGTGGAATGAGAAGAGAAACAGTAGGGCAACGCAGCGACACCTTTAAGAGTAAAAAAAAAAAAAAGAGAGAGAGAAAAGTGATAAAATAAAATGTTCATGAACCACAAATGAATGGAATAAGAAGTCAGAGGTTTGCTCGATTAACGGATCCTTCTCGTTTGTTTCTTACAGATTCATTCTTTTTTTTAGGGGGTGGCCTCCTTCTTTTCTTCTGTCGTTTCTTTCCCCGCGGTCTCCTCTGCCGGCTTCACCACGGTGGTAGGTGTGGCAGCGGCCCCGAACATGGTCCGACGCCACCAGCTCGGTGCATCCCCTCGGACAAACTCCACGAACCGCAGCGCATCCTCCAGCAGCGCGGCATCCCTTCCTAGCTCCCCCACCAGTCCGACCGGCACCCGCTGGTCCAGCTGCAGCGACAGCATGGGATGACCACCGAGATGAAAAGGGAGTGTGAGCAGATTGGAGCTAGGAGAGCCAGAGGTGTACGGGGCGGCGAGCAGCGGTAGGACAAAGGCATCCACGTCTTGGAACTGCTCCTCGGAGGATCGTATGACATCATCTCGCACCCGCCACGCGTTTTCATAGGCGGACTTGGACAACTTTTGTCCTTTCCCAACCGCCTCAATGATGGAGGGTGGTAACTCCTGCAGGAAGGCCTCGATGGACTGCAGTCGGTTGGACTGTGCGTCTCCCTTCGCTAAGCTATAATGATCGTAGAGGGACTCGAGGGCCCGTACTAGCTCGTACTGTGCAATCACATTACACGACCACTGCACATCCTCTAGACGGAAGTCAAATGCGATGGGGATAATCTCAATTCGGTTCGACAGAAGGTTCGCCGTCCCTCGACGGTAGGCCGCATCATTTAATAAGGTGTGAAACCCTTTTGCACCGCCATACATCTCCGCGCAGTGTGCGTCAATCCACTCGGCAGGATAGCCAATCGCCAGTTCCACCCGGGGAATATGCAAGTAATCCTCCTCCAGCTTCTTCCCAAACACGGCGCGACGAATGACGGAGGGTAGCCACCACCTCCGCTTCGGGCGGTTCGTGATGAGGTGGAACTCGTCGGCCCCCATGCCGATGGCATTGTAGTCCTTCCAGCCGACATCAATGTCAGCGAGGATGGCTTTGGTGCTGTTGGTCGAGGCGTCACCAGTGCGGTCCCGTGCGGCCACGTAGGCGGAATGTTGCGAGCGGACCGCGTTGGTGGCCTTGTGATTGCCGACAGAAGTGGCTGCGGTCTGAGGATGTGGCTCAGCGGGGGTTTTGTTGGCCTCCTCTCCGCTTGTGCTGCCTTCCGGTGGAGAAGTCTCTGTCGTGCTGCTAGGAGCACTGCTAGACGCCTCTACAGTGGAACTACTATTATGGTCACCGGGGGTAGCCTTCGCCTCCGCTACTTCCTCCTTCTTTTCCGGTGCTTCCTTTTCGGTTTCGATAGATTCTTTTTGTTCGCTAGTCGTCGTATTATTACTATTACTGGTTTCCTTCTTTTTCTGTGGAGGTATGTTCACATCGAGCGCCGCTGTGTACGTTTGCCAGAGGAAGAGCAAGTCGTCCACGCGGGCGGCCGCGACGCCAATGGAGGCCGACGGGATCGTCAGACGGAACGGCTTGGAAAAGGACCCGATGGTCTGCGAGGTAGGTTTGAAGCCCACCATGTCGTGCGACACACACGCCGTCAGCGCGGCGGGGGAGGTGAGGGAGGCGGTAATGACATAATGCGCACTACCACTCCGCACCGCTGCGGCGATGGGCTTCTGTGGCCCAAACTCACAGCCCTCGTAGAGTCCTAAGGGGGTTTGACAATTCAACTTCCCCACCACCGTCCCGCCTCTTTTTTAAACCACGACAGAAGGGGTGACTCCTCCTTTCCCTCTCGCATCATCAGCGTGGACTGCAGACCCCCTCGCGTGTGGAACCCTCGCACGTCAAACACATCGGCCACCGCGATGTTGACGCCACTGAACATGCGGTTAGGGAAGAAACTCTCCATCACCTTCCGCTCCGGTGCCACCTCCACGTAGTAGTCGGAGGGGGTGAGGTTGTTGACCAGCTCCTCGACGGCCTCCTGAGTGGTCTTGCTAGAGAAGCGACTGGACAGCAACTGACTCACAAAACTATCTTCCCCCTGAGTGGCCTCCTCCCTCTTGGTGGGGTCGTTACGATTACTAGTGTCGTTATAGTTTTCTTCGTTGGACTCGGATGTCTTCTTCTTGCCCGAGGAGAGCGCCTCGCTTCGCTTTTGTTTCGACCACTTTTTAAACTCTTCCATCACGTACGGCATCAAGGACCGACGAGCGTAGATGACGCCGTCCGCAGTGAGGCACGTGGCCCGTCGCACACCGTCCACGACAATCTCTCGCTGCGCCGCGGGGTTACCGTGCGTACGGCGGACCAGCGAGCGAACACTCACACTAGGGGCGTGACTGGAGAGTAGCTCTACGATGGATAACATATTCTAATGGACTGCTCCGCTGGTGAGAAAAGAGAGAGAGAGAAGCGGATGATGGAAAGAAATAGACGCCATTAAAAGAAAAATAGAAAAGAATCGAGCCATATTTTTGTTTGTTTTGTTTTGTGGTATATCATTGAAGCAATTGAAATTCAAAAAAAAAACGTTACAAATCAATTGATAAAATAAAGCATGTCTACCACTGAGGTGACCACCCCTGCCATGTGTGGGGGGTAATACTATTGCCTTGTTGATACCGTTCATCGACCGCATTCGCAATTAGCCTCGACATGAGGTCAAACGCATTTTCATAAATATTGTGATGTTCGTTGTTCTGCCCTGGCATGTAATCGTGCGAGCGCTTATCGTTGTGAAACAAAAACTCACTCGCGTCCGGTGGGATACTTCCCTTTTTCGTTTCTTCACTTTCCTTCTCATTGGTGTCTTCTTCTTTGACACTACTTTCTGATGTAGTTTCGTTCTCCCGACGATGCTCCCGGACCGCACGCTCATCCTCTTCCTTCTGCCCTTGCAGGGCACCGACCAACTCCTCCCTAATTCCATTATTATTATCGCTCAAGCGAATCAACGGGGCATCAAAGGACAGTTTGGTACGGAAAGAAGCCGAATGAAACAGGGCGGTAGCATTCTTTGTACCAAACAGTGGACGGTGCATGCCGCTGACGGCGAACGTGGTGAGGGTGTCAATGCCAAAGTTTGCAATCCCCGTTAGATCACGCACATACGTGTAAAAGGAAAAGAGCGACTGGGCGGCACAGAAGAGGAAGCTGGTGTGTGGACTACTCGTCGGTAGCGCATCGCACATGCTCTTGGTTAGACGGAAGTACGTCATGTCTGTCGTAGGGAAAGGGGACGCCAGCAGCACCTGTAGCGACGTGGGGGAGGAAGCGCTGGTAGACGGGGGTGCGGTGCTAGCGAAAAACTGTATTTCTTGCCGTACCTCCTCCGTCAGCGGCGGCGGTGGCTGCAGCGCGTACATCCCCAGACGGTGTGTCGCCACGTGTCCACTGGCGCTATCGAAAAAGAAGGTCGACGCATCGCGGTTGGTAATGTCGAACATGTACTGTACGACGCTCACCTCCGCTAGCTCGTGGGTGTAGGTGCGCACAATCTCCAGCCAGGTGGAGGTGTCCGCCGCCGCACTCAACGTAATCTTCCGCAGCGCACACTGGTATCGACCGCCCTCGCAGCGCAACATGGCACTTCGCGACAGACTTACTTTTTCCTGTTCATATCGCCGTAGCAGAGAACGCTTCTCCGCCTCCGGCAAGGGGTGTGTCTGCAACTCGCGCATCTTGGCATCGTAGCACTTGTCCACGTCTAGCAGCGCATCCAGCAGCATGAGTAGCTTCTCCTCCCGTCGGGGGAGGGTAGAGTAGTAGGCGAAGCGAGACTCCTGCTGTTCCTTGTGCATCTGACGGAAGCACCGCGCCCGCTCCGCTGAGTTCCCTTCTCCGTTCACCTCCAGCAGCTTACATTTAGATAAACACAGCTCATACTGCTTTTCCCACTCCGCCGTCGGTTTCTGCTGCACACAGCGGAGAATAATGTACTCCTTCAGCGCCGCCGTGTCACCGGTGTCAAAGGCGTTGGTGAGCAGCTTTAGGTAGTGTCGGTAGTGTTTATTACGCTTGTGTTGCAGGGGGTCCCGGTTGTTGCTGTTGTTCTGGTTGGTCTGAATGGGGATCGCCTTTTCCGTTAAGACAGGTCTCGTCACGGAGGGGAAGGGGCTATTTGTCGTGCTGCCACTCACCGTCGACGCTGCCTCCGTCGGGACGTTCGTATTGGCATTATTACTATTGTTATTGGCGTTGTGATTTGTACTCAACAAAAGTAAGGCACGCGGGGACTCTTTGCAGATGGGGACCTCCTCCAGGTTTGCCCTCCGCAACAGGTTCGCGTTGTTCTCCTGTATATCTCCAGTAGAGGGGCTGAACGGGATAGTGCTGGTGCTGCGATCGCTCCCATCGGCCTCGGCACTATGACCCTGCACAAACACACTGGAAGGGAACAAGCTGTCGTCTTCCTTCTCTACGTTATTCTCATTCTCATTCGCCGTCGTGGGGCTCGTGGAGTTGCCACTGTTGAAGAGCTTATACGCGTCCAGCAGGGCCCGCTCCGCCGCCGACGCGGTATCCTTCTTCTGCAAATAGCGATCGTACTCTTTTTGTAAATAGAAGAGGGAGCACGGCAGTGGGGTGGGACTAGTGTCCGACACGCGAGGGCCGCTACCCTGCAGAAAGGAAAGCTCGCTAGCGGCGCCACGGCCCACCGGCGTCACTCGCTCCGGCAGCTGCGTCAGCGATAGCGTCCGGCAAATCGGCAAGACGAGCGGCCGCCGTAGGTGGAGCAGGGGGAGGTGCGCCAGCAGAAAGCTCAAGGTGCTCTCCATGAGGGAGGCCGGCAGTATCTCCGTCGGCGGGGCTGGGCTGCTCCGTGGGGTCGCATAGTGTAGTCGCACACACAACCCGTCCGACAGGTACAAGGACACCACGCCTTCTCGCTCATAAGAAGGAGAGAGAATGGCAGAGGGGAGGGCACTCTTCTTCACCGACACAATCGATCGTAACTCCTCACAGTGGTGGTAGGGCTGATGCAGGGTCGCCCTCGCACCGCCAGGCTGTGCCTTCTCCTGGTTAGTTTTCGCCCTATTCGTCAGACACTTTTTGATGGGATGTATACTATTATTATTATTATTTTGTAAAACATCCTTTTTCGCATCGGAAGTGGCCGCAGGATTTTCGGCGGTATCGCTCCACAAAAACAGATTGGAAGAAAAGGAGTCCGTCCCGGTAGACTCTTCCCGATTATTATTACTATTACTGTTCGTATTACTGTTGTTATTATTATTGTTGTTGTTATTCTTATTCGAAAAGTTAAAGTACTGTCGAATGCTGTGATCAAGGTCGTAGTAGTGCGTACCGACGCTGTTCCGGTGAGGATTGGTCCTGTTGTTGTTTCGGCTGTTACCCGTATGGTGCGCGTGATTCCGATAGGAAAAGAAGGAGCAGTGCTGTGGGGTCCGTTTGCTATGATGATGGTGATGCTCCCCATTATTATTATTATGAAGCACACCGGAAAAACTGCCATTATTATTAAACACCCTCGTCGTCGACTTTCGTTTTCGTTTAATCACAATTCTATCATTGGCGTTATCCATGTTTGCCGCGGTGTGTTTGAGGGAAAACACACTGTCATCACTCCTTTTTTTGCTGATCGTGCTATTGGTGTTCTCCTGTTCCGTCCCCCCTTCGCTGTCCGCCAACGCACTGAGAGACGAGCTGCTCGAAATACTAAAGCCCCCGTGACTGTCCGCCCTTCGTCGGTTTTCATTCATAGCAGTGGGGGCAGTGTAGTGATTATTGTTAAATCCAAAACTAGTCCCACTCGCGGAAAAACTATTGCTATTGCTGTTAATGTTCGTCATCCCTTGGAGCGGCGGTGTCATCGCCGCATGGGTTGGGGTCGCGCGATGCTGGGTATCGTCGTCCCCACTCAATAAACTAAAAAGATCCACCTCTGTTGTGTTGGGGTCGTTGCGGTGGGTGGAGAGTCTCATATTCATCAACTTGTTCAACTCCTCCTCGAAACTGTTCGTCTCCTCGTTATTGGCGTTGTGCGACTGCAAGGAAAGTCCTGCGGGCAAGGCCCACAGCGGCGCGGGTACTCGTGCCACCCCAGGGGTCAACTCGATCGTCGCGTTATTGTTATTATTCACTGTATTATCATTATTATTATTATTAAGAGGACTCGGCACAACAAAGCGCGTCACTTTCAGTGTTTCTAAAATAATAGCTTTTGCGTCCGGACTGATCGTGGACAGTTTTAGGAGTGCAATCGACGTAATATTATGCTGATCCGACTTACTTTCGCCGACGGTACTCCCAAAACAGAATGGATCTTCCAGCGCCGCCACGAGGTGAAACACCACTTGATACAGCAACAGCAGCGACCGACGGCACAACACCAACAGAATGTGCAACAGCCGTGTATTCTGCAGTGCCTTTCCGACAAAAATAGGCGTAATCGACACCCAAAGTGACAACATATTCGGACTAAAATCCAACACCGACAGCCCCACATTCTCCTGCAAGGCGGAGCGGCCATGCGGGGAGACGTACGACTGCACCTTGAACAACTCCAGCTCCTCCTCGACCAACAAACTCAAGTACAAACTCTTAATGACGAGATGGCTGCAGGGGAGGACGGCGCGGGTGTGGCAGTGCCGCTTCTTGTTGATGGACGTAAAGGGGCCTAAGCCACCGCGTGGGTTCGAGGGACGCTCCTTGCTATCCGCGGAGGCACTCGTGGAGGTGACCGTCTGCGAGGCATCCCGCCACAGCAGCGCCGCCTTCTGCAGTGCCGTCCCCGCCTTCCCACTCTGATTAATAAAATTCAGAAAGGTATCCTCCTCCCGGGTCATCTTGTACTCCTCTAGCATGGCAAGACACACGTCAAACAACAGTAAGCCAAACTCTCGCCAGACCGGTGGGTAATACACGGAGGAGGCAGAAAGGGCTTTTTCTAGCAAGTAGTACTCCGACAACAGCGCCCCCTCCGTCGTGAGCTCCTCAATGTTATTATAATTCGGCGGATTGGGGTAATGCTGGTTCGTGTTATTGTGTAGAATATTAGTAATGTTAGGGGGCACTGCGGTAGTCGTCGCGGGGGTCAGCCGTGGCGCGTAAAAGTGCTGCACAATGGACGTCGGCGACGCCAACTTGGTCGCCTGACCACTGTTCCCATCCGGGTAATAATAATAATTGAAATACTCGTGAATGTTTTTATTATTGTTGTAAAAGATCGGCACCCGTCGTCGGTGGCCCTCCTTCCCTTCCAACATGAATTTGGAGAAGGTGATGTGATTAATGCGGCGACGGCAGGAAACATTGAGCAGGAGCAACTCCAGCTGGTACTTGGAGAGCCGCACATCGTCCTTATCATCGCCGAGCTCTTCGGGGGTCATGATCATGTTGGTGTGCTGTTGTGAATGATTATTGGTGAAATACAAATCTCGACGAAGGTCCGCGGTGATGGCACCGTACAAGACCGCCAAGTCACTCGTGTGACTGGAGTTCCGCACCATGTACCGATACTTCTCCAGCTTGAGTTCCCGCTGAAAGTAAAACAAACTTTCTTTTTCGGTTCGTGGCATCTCTCGGTGCGCCCCGTGCTGGGCACTCAACATGATTTCACTATTCTTCAAGTCACACAGTCGGCTGAGCGTGGAGGCCGCCCGCATAGGGTGTCCATCCTTCTCCAGCCGATCGCACAACTCTAAAATATTATTTTCCTGCCAGTACAGCGGGGCAAAACAGTAACGGAGGGAAATAATCTGAAACCGCTGCAACACCGTGAAAGACGGCGGTAGTGGGCGAGAGACGATATTCTCCAATTTCCGTAACGTGTTTTGTTTAAATAACTTTCCGCGTAGCTCCCCGAAGGTTTCCTTCTTATACGCCTCCGACACACTTTTGTTTGTTTCCTCCTTTTTATTGTCGTCCTTGTTGTTCCCCCCTGCCGCCGCCTCCTCCTGGAAGCGTCGTTCGTTACTTTCTTCCATCGCCGAGACGGCCTCCTCCAAGTCGGTTAACTGTAAAAACAAGGAATGAAACTCATTTTTAGACCGCTCATTTTGAGTGAAAAAGACAGCATAATTATGAATAATCGAATTACGCACATTCACAATAATTTCCTTCGCATCGGCCAGACGGTCCGCCGCGATGTAAGAGGCGCTCACAAAGATTCTCAACTGACTCTCTAGCGAGATATTATTATTGGTGTTGGGGTCCATCAGGGTGTGGTCCACTTCCTGCACGGCTGGCCGCGGTGAGGGTTGTTGGGGCAGCAGGCTGGGCTCGCGGAAACTACCAATCGAGAGAATCGTCTCCTCTCGCTTCCCGAACTCCTCCTCCGGCCGGGCAAACGGCGTCAGCGGCGCCTCTTTATGTTTACTTTTATGATTGGGCGTGTTCGTTCGTTGCGTCACTTGTTGTTGTTTTAACTTATCCAAAGCAATCACAGAAATGTCGTTTAGCTCCTCCCACTGAAAGAGAGACTCCGCGGCGAGAGCGGCCAACGTCACAATACTCATTGGTACCTCAAGGGACGCACCATCCTTCTTGCTCTTTTTGTTATTCTTGTCACGACCCGACTTCGCTGCCGGATGCAGACAAGAAGAGTTGAACCGACTCTTGAAGAAGGGTTTATCCTTAATCTTTTTCCATAAGGCGAGGGCGTCTGAAAAGTTGTAGCAACAAACATAACTACGCATCGCCCCGTGAATCATCATTTCGTCATACACACTATTATTATTATTATGAAGTGCCTCGTGATTGGCAATCGATAACTCCGGGTAGTGCGACAGATACTGCCGGGCCGCCCCCGTGTGAAAAAACAAAAACTCCAACAAAATCGGTGAAAAATATTTTTCACTCACCTCTTGTAGCTCCTGCAGCGTCAGCGGCTGCTGTCCCTTCTTCACGCCAAACAAGGATCGCGTCAAGTGGTACTTATCCGCCTCCTCCTCTTTTTTATGTTACTCTTATTCTTATGGTTAGCGGGGTCTGAAAAATACAAGTTGGTCAACAAGGAGCGCAGTGGGTGATAGTAATACATCATGGTCGACGAGGTAGGGTCCTGCACATCGCACCACGCCTTCACGTAGCGCACAGTGCTCTCGATATCGAGTAAACTATCCTCAATGCAGTCGACTGCGGTGATGGTGTACGGCTTAAACAACATGCGGTGGTACCGCTGCACTTGTCCATGCACCGTCTGCGGGTGCGTCGCGGCACCAACATTATCCGGTGTGTTATCCTGTTTGAACGATGGCTCCCGCTGGAGGAGCCCCTCCCGCTTCCTCTGCTCCTCGTGGTGACTGCTGTTCGAGTGGGCCTTGACAAACTTTCTCAGATTCTTCTCCAAATAAAAAATGGAGCCCGGTGGGTCCGACGCGCGCCCGGCAATAATCGCCATGGTCTCGTTACTCAACAGAGAAAAGATAATTAAGTGCAGCACCGACGACGAAAAGAGCGACGGTGAAAAGATGAGAATATAATGCGTCAGACGTAAGATCTCCACCGCAATGCGGTGTGGCACCGATGCAAAACCGTAGTGTTGATTATTATTCTTATTGCCATTTGCTTTCTCCGCGAAACGGTGATCGTGGTGATTCGGCCTCGGGTGATAATGATAAAAGAAGTGCAGCGCCGTCAACCACCGTCGTAGCTCCTCATGCGTACTGTACATCAAATAGGACAAAAACGCAATGGGTAATATATTTGAAAACAATACCTCCACATTGTAGTTGCTGTACTTTTCTCGCAAGTATGGCACATAGTGGGCCATCATTTCTGCCGTGATCGTAGGCTGATGATGATTATTGTTATTATGATTCTCCTCCTGAAAAGGTCCGCTCGGTGGCGAGGTCGACCCGTCCGCTGGGTAGAAGGACTGTAACGGACTGTACCGTGCCTCCCTCTGGTCCTCCTTCGTCTCATTTCCCTTCATAAACATTTCAAACGTAAAGTGCGCCGCGGACGTCGTGGGCTTCTTTTTTAAAAACAAAAAGTTGGTGACGAGATTCACACACACTGGAAGAGACGACTGGTGATCCAGCAGGGCAAAACAGAAATTCTCATACCAGTACAACCACTCCTCTGAAATGGCCGAGTTACTGGACGGATTGGTGCTGCCGATAAACCGGTGTTGTAGAAAGAGCCAACGAAGGGGGGAGGTTTCCTCCGATAAGCCGTTTTCCTGCTCCGAGTGGCTGTGATGACGATGGTGATGAGACGACCGCTTTGTCTCTTCCTCACAGGAATCACTATTACTACTGGTGGTACTCACTTCTTCTTCTTCCTCATTATCATTCTTATCAATGTTGGTACGACTATTCCGCTCCCAGCGAAACAACCCTTCCCTCTCTTCCTCCTCCCTTATGCTATCTTTACTCACCGCGTTGGGATTGGTGCTATTGCTGTTGTGCCCGACGGTACGGCTGAACTCTAATTCCTTCGCCACGATCGCTAGCAAATCCAAACTATTCTTACTCGCTCCATCATTATTATTGTTGTTGTTGTGGTGGTGGTGCATGTCGCTGAGTGGTTTGAGTAACGGCGTCAGAAACGAAGTATTATTATTATTATGGTTCGTGTTTAAGCTGTTTCCGTTACTACTATTATAGTTGGCGCCGACGCTATTTACGTTTCCTAAACTATTGAAAAAAGAGGTATTACCGTTATTATTATTATTATTATTATTTTGACTACTCGTCTGGAATTGGGTTCGACTCCCCTGACGTAAGATATTCACCGTCGGCACGGAATAGTTATAAACATTATTATTATTATTATTATTATGCAAATACGTACTGCTGATTCCGGTAAAGGCTGTGTGATCACTGGGGATGGTCGCCGCGTCGCTGAGCGGTGACAATAACGAAACCGGTGTCACGGAGTGATTATTATTATTACTATTATGATGATGATTGGTGTTTGTATTCGTGACCGTCATCGTGGTGGTGTTCTTGCCTCGCTTCATCATGGCTGATAGAGACGTAACTTGATAAGTGACTGGACTATTATTATTAGTATTACTATTATTATTATTCGGCATCACATCATCGCTAGTTTCCTTCTTGAAGAAGTTCTGATTACTGTTGCTGTTGTAAATACTGTTTCGTGTATTCGGAGAACCGAGGGAAGACGACGTGTATCCCTGATTATTATTATTATTATTATTATTCGTATTACGACTGTTCACACTCGTCGGCTGGTGGGTGAGAGAAGTAGTAAAACTGCCATCGTAGGCCCGTCCGCTACCACTTCCCACGTGCGTCGTGCAAAAACTAAAATTACTATTTTTGTTTGGATTCTGCAAATGCATCTGCTCACTCGGCCGCGGCGGTGACATGGAATACCGCGTTGGTTGGGCCAATAAGGTTTGCAAGTTGATGGCGTTTCCATTATTATGATAATTATTATGATTCGTGAAATCCATCAAGTCTACTTTATACGACGGTGCACACAGACAGCGGAAAAAGGACAACACCGCGCTCGCCTCACCGAAACGGTCGTACAAGTAATTTTGAATCGGCACGTAAAACATATTTTTATAATTCGTATTCTTATTATTGTTAAAGTTCTCCTTTTCATTGGTTTTCGCAAAACAGTATAGTAACAAGGCGAGCAGATCCGCCTCCGAGGGTGTCTCCCAAGAAGTCACAGGACGATAGACCACATTATTATTATTATTATTATTATTATCATTTTCATCCTCCGTCGGTTGGCTCTCCTCCTCTTCCTGCTCCGCTATTTCCGGAATATAAAACGGAAAGTGTCGATGCACAATAATATTCTCCGAATCATTCTTGTACACGTGCAGCAGCAACAAGGAGGAGGCCTGGCACCACGTATAGTCCGTCTCCCTACGCTGATAATTAATATTTTCCTGCATCTCGCGACGTCGGCCGGCCGCCCCTTCCTCCTCCGTCTCACTTCCTTCCAAGTGGTACAAACTTTGCTCTATTCGCAGTTTAATTAAATCCACTTCCAACACTTCCCGTTCCTCCGGCGACAGTTGGTCTAACGGATCCTTTTTGTGGTGACGGTGGGCGTGTCGGTAGGTTTCCTCCAATGCTAGGCGATGAATGCCGGCCAAGGTCTGCAGTTGCTGCAACACCGCGTGCATCACGGAAAAGGAAATGGACGTAATATCACTCTGTGGTAAAAATGAAAACAACGCTCGCAGAATCGAATGATTGAGGTTGGAATAATCGTAATGCGGTTCGTGCACAATATAGTCTAACACCGGTAGATGAAAGGTGTTGTATCCACTCTTGCTGGTCACCCGTGATAAAAACGAGTGCCCCTCTCGTACCAGCAAGGACATGAGATTCAGGCACAGGGTCGACATGGAGGTATGCCGTAATACACCGGTCAGTCGTTGCATGGTTTCCAATAGGATTTGCTGGGTGAGGATGGTAGAACCAATGGCGTCACTCTGAACGGTTGGTGTCTGCTGCGGTTGGTGTGGTTGTGCTTCCGTGTCTATCTTATCTTCTTCCTCTCTTCTTCCTTCCGCTGTTTGGGCCCTTTTTCCTGTTCACCTTCCTCCTCATCTTGCGCTAGAAACGCAATATCGGCGGTATTCACGGAATGATAATAATACAGAACAGAAAGTAGTCTCGAGACCCATTTTCTCTCCTTCCTCCCGGGATAACAAGTCGATCGTGTCAGCGCTGCATAGGGATTGCAACAACTCACACAGTGGCCGCAGTAAGACATCATTGTTCGCCGTGGTACTGTTCCGCCTATTTTTATTTGGATGTTCCGTCGGCAGCAAAGAAGGTGACGTACCACTCGTATTATTATTATTAGTATTGGTGGCATGCTGCACTGGAAAGGAAAGTAGGCTCCACGATCGCTCCATAAACATAAAAGTAAACGATAGGTGTGGCGCCAGCCGTCGGCCGAAACACCTGTAAAACTCTGCAATAAACCACAACAGCAGTGGTCGTATCTTCTTAATCGTCTTGTGCTGCTGCGGCGACAGAAACGAAAACACCGAGTTCTGTTTATTATTATTATTATTATTTCCAGTACTATTGTTATTATTATTCATATACTGTTCACTTTCGTAATCGGAAAAACAACCATAAAACACTTCCAACAACGGCGTCAAGTACAAATCAAAATGACGTGCCGCCATCGTTTCTTTTAAAATCGATACAATCGTCATTAACAACAGGGAAAGATCTTTCTCATCATAAAAATTCATCGACAAACCTGTCAAAAAATTGGATAACTTTTCTAATAACGCACGTAACACAATATCGGGGAATAAATCAATGGTAAAAGACGAAAATGGATTAAATAATCGTTTAAAATCAATCAAACTACTTTCCACGTTATTGTTATAATTATGATGATGGATCTCCGTGGATTCCTCCTTTAAGGGATCGGCATTATTATTATTATTATGATAAAACCATCCTTCTCTTTCGTTTTCGTCTTCTTGTAGTTGGTATACAGGGTTCACCACTGTCGCCCTTGAATAATTACTATTATTGTTATTATTTTTATGATGATTATTATTATTAGTTTTCTGAATGTGCGACAGCAATCGTCCAAAGAATGGATTATACAGCGAGTTGGGATAATTATGATTATTATTATTATTGTATTGTTGTTGGATGGAGGTGGCCATGGTATAAAACTGTGCTTGTGACGACGTCAGAGGATACCCTTTCTGTGGCGGCGATTCGCCTTGCATGGTGTGGGTATAAAAACAAAGTAACGGAATGTTATAAAATATATTTTGAGGTTTTCGAAACAGCGTGGCGTACTTTTCTTGCAGGAAAGAATGATAATACCCCGTATTATTGTTTTTATAATTGGTGACAGCATTGTTATTATTATGATTTGCATTATTATTATTATTATTATTATTATTGTACATCACGTAATCTTCCTGTAAGGGCTCGACATTGTTCATGATACCCAACAACCTTAAAATAAATACTGCACAGAGACTGGTGACAGACGGTTTACGATACAATAATGCATTTAAATGATGAATCATTCTTTTGAACTCCGCCACCGACGCCGCCAACTTTTGTTCAAACACGGAAAGTAAAAATGGATAATTAATATTATTATTATTATTTCGTGTATGAAGTGCTTTATTGGGATTCTTTTCTCCATCTCCTTCCTCTGAAACACCATTATTATCATCATGATGGATGTGATTCAGCTGATAATAACAATCACTTTTCGCACTAAAATCGGTATGATAAATCGTTTTCAACACTTGTAATAACGTATTACTGTCCATGGCGCGGTTCCCCTGTACGGGATCGGTCTGGTACGGTGAAGGGTGTGAGGTCGGCCGGTCGTAGAGCATAATTAAACGTTCTCCCGCCTGTACAATACACTGTAGACACTGCAACACTAACAAAAGACGATTATCCCGTTGTTGTTTGGAGTACATGCCATTCTGCGTTGCCTGATCTTTTATCGTATTATTATTATTAGTCGTATTCGTGTTGGTTTGATTATTATTTTCATCGTTATGGTGCGGATTGCTGCCGTGCTCCCCGTCATGGCTCTGGCCGCCAAAGATTTCATTATTGCCAAAAAATGTATGTTTATTCTTCTTGCCATCTTCCTCCTCTTCTTTCCCAAATCCTTCTTTCGCTTGTCTAGCGTTAGGACTACTTGGTTTCTCATACAAGACGTGTTCCTGCTGTTCCTCCCCACGGTGCGCCTCGTCGTCAGACTCGGTTTCCTCCTCATAGGGATGTCCCCCGCCACTTCGAACACTTCTGCTATCATGGGTGTGCGGGCGAAAGTCGGACCAAAGGTCATTATGACTGACGTACGGTCCCTCGTCCCCTTGCGAACCACCGCCACCACTTCTCACCGGTTTGCGTTGGTTCACGATGAAGTCGTGTAAGTTATTGCTCATATTCTTGGTATAACTTTGTAGCGTGTTGTTCAAAATAGCGGTCGTGAGGAAAGGATCCTCGTCGACCTCGTTGGTATAACGAAAAACGGAACTCTTGTTGTCATTCAGAATAGGTAGGCTGTTGTGGTTGTTTTCAAACGCGGTGGAGCGCAGGTGGTGTCCCTCACTGTCGTCCACTGGAAGCGGATTGGCATTCCTCTCTGGCGCACGATGGCTGCCGTGATCTTTACTACTTTTATTTTCCTTTGCCTTATCGTCCTTCAATACTTTATTCGCCTCATTATTATCAGTATTACTGTTATGATGGTGGTGATGATGCAGGTGGTTAGTATGGTACTCCTCATCCCGTAAAATAATGAACTGTTTTGAAATCAGCGGTAAAAACTTATCCAACAGTAAAAACCGCTCCACCGTGTTTTGATGATTGTCCCCGTGCTCGGTGTTGTGATTTGTACTATTATTCGTGTTCACCAGATACTCCTGTGACAGCATCGTCAGTAGTCGTAGTGCGTTGGTCACCAGCGGGGCGGAGTAGGTTTCCATAAAGTTTTGATAATTAAAAATTCGGTTGTGTTTGATAAAATTCCACAATAATGCGTTTTTTTTATTACTCGTTTGCATGGCCTGACGAACAAACAAACTAAACGTATCGGCATCCTTATTCTCCTCGTTATTATTATTATTCGAGGTGAAATCACTTTTTTTCGAGGCAAAAAACAAAATCGCATACAGCACATTTAAAATTTGCGTCAAGTACAGTGGCACCGAGTGGGACAGCGTCGCGATAAACGTCGATAGTAGTGTCATGTGAAACGGATGGATACGAACCAAAGCATTACTATTCTGATTAGGATTGTTGAGGTTGGTGTCTTCCCTTTCTTTTTTCGGTTCCGTCTCCTCTTTATTTTCATTCTCGTTGTGTTCATTCTCATTATTATTATTACTATTATCATTATTATTCGTATTATTGTTGCTGGTGGAGTGCGCCTCTTCTCCCACTTCATTTTCTTCAAAATTACGCAATAACGCATACACCCGAGACTCATGCTGAATAATATTATTCAAATCCGTTAATAAACTAATAAACAACAATCGTAACTTGGGATAAATATAAGGTGCATTCAGTGGCGCGAGTTGGCGCATAATTTTAATACACTGTACCCGCACAAACACACTTTCATCGTTGTACAACATCAATAACGAATTAATAATGACTTCCTGGGCGTATAAAAACTGATGGACGTAAATATTTTTGAGAAATTTGACAATTTTTTTACGAATCCGCTCTTGTGGGTCGGAAATCGTTAAATAAATTAACTTTTTGATTACATTTTTAAACACGAAAAGATGCGAGGAGCCGCGGTGCATTTCTCGCGTAGGATACACCATCGATACCGCTAAGGTACTTAACGTATTCTGCGGATTTTGATTATTATTATTTTCCGATTCCTGGTCGCCCGCTACCACACGAAATGCGGCCGTCGTGGTCCGATAGGCTTTCCCCGCCGCCGGACACGTCATGGCATACTTTTTTGTATTATCCAAGTGCAATTGAAAAATACTCTCCGACGTCTCCCACTCCTTTTTATTTTGATTATTGTGATTATCAAAGTGGGTGTGGCCTCGCTCGCAGTCCGATAATAAAATAAACAACGATGTACTCACCGCTTCATACCGTAATAAATGGTTCGGATGATGGAAAAAAAAGGGCGCGATGAATTCCAAAATAAAGTTTCCGACATTTCGCCAAAAATTGGGAAAAAGACGTAAGACCAATAAACACAATCGCTGTTGTTGTTCGACAAAAATGCGCTGGGCGACCATACTTAGCGTGTGATGAATATTATTATTATTATTATTATTATTTTCTACCGTATACGGTAAATTCAGAGACGCCTTTACACTGGAAAAGTTGACGAAACTTTCATTTGGCATTGTTATATTATTATTAATATTATTATTATTATTATTATTACTATTTTGAATAGGATGAGGATGAAGCGTAAACGCAAACAATCTTCCCATTCGACGAATCAAATTATTTTGAATAAAATAATCAAATACATTCATTAATCGATTAATCGTAAAAATATTCGTAAAGTAATCAATGCCGATAAACACCATATCATTCTGAGGACAATTACAGTTATTATTTTTATTATTTTTATGATGAGGTGTTGTCATGTCTTCCCCCGTGTCAAAGGTGCTCATCCCAAACAACGTTAACTCTTCTATCAGTGGATAGATTTTAGAATCGCCATTCTTATTTTTATTATTTTGATGATTAACATGCTCCTCGTACGGTATGTTATGCGTCACCAAACTCAAAATAGAAAATAACTGACTATTCACGCGGTACCGCTCGCCATGAAAACTGCGATTGTTCATATTGTACAATTGAGATAATAATGGATGAAATTTCGTCCGAAATAGTAATTCAAAATAATTTGGAAAACGGCTCGAAAAGGCGGCAAAAAAGAGGGAAAAGTATAAAATCACTTCCATCACTGATTCGTTGAATAACGCTTCTTTTTTATGATGATTATTATTATTATTATTATTATGATTAAAATTCGACGAATTTTCTTTGATTTCGCGTAATGTGTAATTATAACATTGTTGAAATAATTTTAATGCCGTTTGGACCGGAAAATAGTGACCATAGAATTGAAATAATAACGGTAATAATTTTTGAAAATAAAATAATTCACTCTTTTTTATATTATTTTGATGATGGTTCATTGCGGTTAAGAATTGAATGATGTGCTCCATCGGCAGAAAAAAATCCAAACAAAAACAAAAAGTTTCATTATTATTATTATTATCGGTAGGCATACTGCCAGACAGGTTCGTAAGACTGGGTGGATTACTATAAGAAAATTGATTATACTGTTGTTTTTTATTATTATTATTATTATTATTTTCACCTTTTTTTTCGTTGTAAATGACTTTCATTACTCACCTTATTAAAAATATTAATATAACCCTGCGCGGAGGGCGCAAAAAAATTGACATTCTCCGTTGAAAATAAACGCCACTCCGGATCCACTTCTTTTTCATTATTATTATTATGACTATTATTTTCATTATAATAATGATTTTTTATGTTTTGGTCGTACGGTTGAAACATTTTAGATTCTCCTTTTATATTTAACACGGATCGAAAAATATTGCCGTTAATAATCATATTATTATGATTATTACTATTATTATACAAACAGGGTAAAAATAATAAATTATAGGAATGATAATATTTATTTTCGTTATTGTGCATCCAAACCAATCGATCCTCAAAATACATATTTTTTTCTTTTTTATTATTATAATTATTATTATAATATGTTTGACTGGTTGGTGTTGGATTAAAACTAAACCCATTCTCACTTTGTTTCGATGTATTGGAATGTTGTGAAAAATTATTATTATTATTATTATTATTATTATTGGATTGGTTTGGTTGACTACGGATATAATCTTCAATCACTACACTTTCCCCAATAAAGCTATTTATATGATTATTATTATTATTATTATTATTATTCTTTGAAAATACAACGCCGGCTAACTTCATTTTATTATTATTTTCGTTCCATAACGGCGAATGCGGAAAATCGGAAAAACTGAAAAGAGGAATTAAATTTCCGTTATGATTTAAATTATGATTATTTTGATGATTATTATTTAAATTACTATCGGTACGAATTCGTAATTTCATTGGAAATATTTCATTTTGATTATAATTATTCTCCGAGGGCGCGTGAAGAGAGAGCGACGATAACAACTGCTCCGAGTCTGGCTTTTCCATACTATTTTCATTTTCATTATTATTATTATTATTATTGGGACTGGAAGCAGAAAAGTTGAGTGTCGTGGTCCAACGCAAAATGGGAGAGACTACAGCTGAAATATTATTATTATTATTATTATAAATATTCTCAAATTTTTTATTTTCTCGCATAATTTTCCACTTTCCCTTACTACATAGTTTCCAGGCATTCAGAAACGCGCCAAAGGTGTACGTGACAACTCCTAAAACGTTAAAATTATTTTTATTTTTATTTTTATTTTTATAATTTTCATTTTTTGGAATGGGAATCGTTAAAAGTAATTTCGATAACGATATTTCACCTTCGGATAACATTTCAATATTATTATTATTATTATTATTATTTTCATTTTTTAAATCGTCATAATACCAATTAAAATAAGTCAAATGCGTTTCTTTTTTATTTTTATTTTTATGATTATTTTTGAAAGTTTGTGGCGTTGGGTCAATACTTAATGGAGACTCCGCTGAAAAACTTAACTCTGTGATATCTTCTAAGTTATTTTTATTATTATTATTATTTTCATTATTATTATTATTATTTTGATGTTTTGGGGTGCATTCGGTTTCTTTTTCAAATAAGTTAGACTCGTATATTAAATTATGATTAAATGCTAATAAATTTTGCAAAATCAGAATAAAATTTTTACTTCTTTTTGAAAATTATTATTATTATTATTATTATTATTTTGATTTGGATAACTATTTTTTAGACCATAAATAAATAATTCTTCCACCGTGGCGGCGGCAAGACTCATCACCATTTCGTTTGATTTCTGAAAGTTAATATTATTTTGATTTTTTTGATTATGATTATTTAAATACAGTAGGGCACTCCAGGATAATAATAATAACTCCACATAGTGACGATCCATCACACTATTGATATTTTGATTATTGTTATTTTGATAATTTTGATTATTATTATTATTATTATCGAAAAAAAAGGAAGACGCGGAACTATTCGCAAACGAAAAGTCTGTTTTATTATGATTCTGAAGATTGGGGCTCGTTATATTATTATTATTTAAATTATTATTATTATTATTATTATTATTTTGAAAATCAAATTCTAATAAAGAATGAATGAGTGGATATAATTTTAAAAAGGTTTTAACACCGACAAAAGAGACTAAATATGAATTTAACATTTTATAAGAATGATTATTTTCATTTTCTGAATTTTCGCTAATTGTATGAAATATAACATTATTATTTTCCACCAAATGGGACGTAAAAATAGACATAAATTCTTCTAACATTAAAATGATAGATTCTAATTCCTCTTTTCGTTTTTCTTCCAATAATATTTCATAATTTAAACTATTTTCGTCACTATTATTGATATTATTATTATTGCTACTGTCCGATCGGCTAAACTCATAAGAATTATTATTATTATGATTACTACTTTGACGACTATCATTATTAAAATTATTATTTTCTTCATCGGAAAACAATTTCGTTTCACTTTCTTCTCTTTTTAAATTATTATTATTATTATTATGTTGAAAATTATTATTCTCGCTATCCCCATCTAGTGGATAATTATTTCGATTTAATGGGTGTTGTTGTAATCGACGATAATATTGCATTCGAAAGCTAAGAAACGTTTCCATGAGTTCGACGAATATTTGAACCGCCATGACGACCACTTCCCACGGCACAAAATTAGAATTATTATTATTATTATTATTTTGATAATTATGAAGCTGTTTCATAATCGTTTTGAAGTGGTTAAAAAAAAAGATGAGTGCCTCTAATGGGGTCGAAAAAATAGAATTATGATAACTATTTTCGTTTTCGTTTTGTTGAAAAAATTGAATACTATTTTTAAATAAATATTTCATCATAAAAAGGACACACACAAAATCTTTTTTTTCCGTCAGTAGTCGTTGAAAAATAAAATTTAATTCCTCCCTAAAATTATTATTATTATTTTCATTTTGATTATTATTATTGTTGTACTGTTCCATCGATACGTTAGAAATAATTTTTAACCCTCTTTTTGCGGTTTGTGAGACGTGATTATTATAAATCACTTCTTGTAACTGAAAATCCGAGGAATTATTCCACACATAGACAAATAAATTAAAATGATGCATATTATTATTATTATTATTATGATTATTATTTTCGGAAAGGAGGGAAGAAAGAATTAAATTACTATTGTAATTACTAAAAATGGCACTATACGGGGAATGAAATAATCGATCTAAATTAATTTTATTATTATTATTATTATTTTCATTATTTTTATTGGGAAATTTTCCAAACGCGTTTAATATACAATTCAAAATAGGGTCGTAACCCTCCAAGTACGATGGATGATGATGATGATGATTATTATTATTATTATTATTTTGATTAAAGTAGGCCGACTCCTTCAGGGTGTGTAAATCCTTCATGTAGAGGGATAAGGTGGGGATGGTTTCAATATTATTATTATGATTATTATTATGATTATTGGAAGTAGTTTCGTTAAGAGAAAAATAAGTTTTTGCAATTTGTAAAATAGAAATGGACATTTTTTTTTCTTTTTTTTTTTTTTTGTAAGTTGTATAAATATATAAAACTATTGTTTTTTCTTTTTTATTTTGTTTTAGCAGATTAATGTTTTCTTGAAAACTAAATAAAAAAATAAAAGAGAGAAAATAAGCATAGAACAGTAATTTTCTTACCCTTCAAAAATAATAATAATGTGAAAAAATATAAAAATAGGATAAGTATGATTATCTTTTTATTATTACTATACTAAGAACAGCAAAACCAAAAAAAAAAAAAAAAATTCATGTGGATAGTACAACGCTAACAAACAATAATAATTAATAATATGTATTATTTATTATTTATTCCATTAATTTCTGCTTTCGATTCTCCTTTTCATATTTTCTCGTCAATTTCACGACCGAAATATGTTTTTCCTTTTCCAAGTAATTTTCCATCTCCTCGACAAAATCTGCCGTCTGGCTGACTTTACTAAAATAATGTTCCACGGTGCTCCCGGCGAGGGTGGTTTGATATAAGTAGTGACGGACACAGACGACGGTGGTGAGAAGGGAGCTGGCGCAGAAATACTTGCTGAAGAGCGCGATGCGGCCGCCTAGGGTGGTCATGTGATAATAATTATTATTATTTTTTTTTTTTTTGATTTCTATTATTGTTTGAAAAAAAAAAAAAAGAAGAAAGAAAAATGTGTTTTTTTAGCGCAAAAAAAAATGAACAAGTAAATAAAAGCACCTTGTCAACAATAATAAAAGAACCACTTTTACATTATTTTGATGTTCGATCTGTGAAAAATAAAAATAAAAAAAAAAATAACTACAATTCATATTTTTTTTTATTATTATTATTATTATTATTATTATTATTATTATTATCAATACACCTTATACGACTTGAATCCTTTCGCCTCCCCCGCCTGTCCCGCCTCGTACAACTCTTTTTCTAACTTTTGCATAAAATAACCATCCTCGCCTTTTTGAAAAATTTCCAGTTCTATTCCACGCGCGTTACATTCCGATTCTAATTGATAAAAATAATTGGAAAGGCGATTAATATTTTTTCGCTTGTCGTCAATGCGCTTTCCCTGTCGGTCCATGTACTTGGCGCCCACCACGATGTAAAACGGAATTCCCAGGACGAAGGCGAGGCCGCTAAATTTTAGAAAAATGGCGATTTCTTTTCCTTTGGGGTGGGACTGGTAGCGGCGGTACAGGCTGGAGAAGGGACTGGAGGACTTGGGGGGCATCTTGGTGTTTTCTTTTTTTTTTTTTTTTGTGGAAAAATAAAAAAAAAAAAAATAGAGAAAAGGAATGAAAATATGGACTTTTGTCAGGGTTATATACCAGAGAAATAAGAAAAAATAAAATAAAATTAAGTGAAAAAAACAAAAACAATTATATCATTTTAAATCATTGTGGTGAGTGCATAACGCTTAACTTATATAAATATTATATTAAGAAAAAGGACCAAAAAAAAAAAATTAAATTTTTTAAACTACTAAATAAAATTCCGTTTTATCATTATTTCTGATGATGATGATTATTGCTTCTTACGGAAAGAAAAGCACACCAAACTCTTATCCCCAGGTCGCTCCACTCGGCTCACATACTTTTCGGCAATATCCTTCTCCTGTTCCTCGCAGACGGCCGCAAACGCCGCGAGAGAGGCCGCCGTGGTCACTGCCGTGCGCTCCAGCTCCTCCAGGGTATTCTTCAAAATAATCTGACGTTGCGTCCCTTGCAACGCCGCCCCGTTGATGACGGTTTTAATTTTGCTGACGGCCTGCTGGGCCAACTCGCTCGAGCGCGTGGCATATAATAATAAATCTTTTTCCTCCTGGACAAAGTCAATCTTCGCCGCGACGCATCGTTTGTACGAGGCGAAGGGGGGAGACCGGATGAGACCGAAATATTTCAAAAAACGATGATTAAAGACGTTTTCGGGGGTAATGAGGGCGCCGTCGGGGCCGTCGGTCAGGTTAATTAGCTTTTTAAACTCAAACAAGTTGGAGGAAATGAAAATGGCGTCGGTGAGGGAACGAAGCGCCTCGAGTTTGACGGTGTTGACGGGGTCGATGAGACCGGCGACGCGTGTCGTCAGGGCCACATTGTGCACCGGCAGTCCCGTCCGCTTATTCACGCGAGTTTCCGGAATGTGCGACAGCACGCCACTGACATTATTTTGTAAATACAAGGTGTTAAAGTTTTCGGTCTGGGCGCGTAGGGTGAAGTTGAGGTACCACAGCACGGCGATCTGCTCACCCTGGGTGTAGAGGTCCAACTCATAACCGAGGCGGAGGACCAGCTCCATCGCGCGGAAAATGTAAGCGTTGGCGTATAACGTTAATACGGTGGCACTCTTGACGAACTCGGTCTCCAAGTTTTTGCCGTCCTCTTCCTTATTGCCAGAAAGGTCCACCCCAGGCAGCGAGGCGAGAAAGATATTCATGTCACAGGCATAACTCCTTTCCTGGAACTGACTGAAGCCATAAAAGGACTTGAGCAGACGCTGGTGGGTGAGACCGCGATTGCAGAGCATCGTCTCAATGTGCAATAAATAATTCTTGCACGCCTCGTCGGTCCACTTGCGAATGGCATCGCGGGTTTCCTCCTTGAAGTAGGCGTACTGCGCCGGGGTCAGCTTGGAGGGGTCGGACAACTTGTGGATACGGTAGCGGGTGACGGCCTCGGTCATGGTCTCATCCCCCTCGTACACCTTCAAGTACAGCGGGGCGCCATACTCCTTCGCCAGCTGGGATAAAATCTGCTGCGGCAGGGGTAGTCCAAACAAAAAAGATTCATTGTAATCTTTGCAGAAGAGAATGATAATGAGAATGGCACGGACGTGGAGGAGGGTCTTGCTCGCCCCCACCGACTCCACGTACTCGGTGACCTCCTGCAGGGAGTGGAGCTCCAGCAGAATGGCGAACTGCTTCATTTGTCGCAGCATCTCCAAGTAGGCCTCTCGCACTTCCTTATAACTGGGCGTGGGGATCGGCCGGTTCGGGGTGAGGACACTCACCCAGTGCTGCATCTCCTGCTCTCGGCAGAACTTCTCCGGGACGGCGGGGTCTGCCGTGCGATCGAACACCGCAGAGGACCACAGCGTGAGGGCCTCCTCACACAGCTGCGTGCCCTTCTCCAAGTCGGACCGACGCTTCACGCCAATTAACGTATTTAGCGCCGACAGGAGCAACACGCGTAACTGCAGACGAGATGCAATCAACTTCTTGCCCGCTTTTTCATTCTCCTCGACGGCTTTTTGCAACGTGGCGAGAAACGCCTCGTCCGACTCGGACGTGATCTCTTCCTCCATGACACGCTCCAGCTCCGGGGGCGGGTAGCTGTACTCCTCATCGCTGCGAATGGTCGTGGCAAAGACGGGTTTCATGATCGTACTCACCGTCCTTAGCACGGCACGGCAGTAGAGGTGCAACAGTGGATTCTGCGCCTTCAGGACCTCCATGCGTAGTAAATAAGGAAACACGGCGAGACAGCTCTGCAGCATGGGATAGCCTTTATAATAACTGTACTCCTTCCACTGCAGGGCATCCATCACCTCGACCACATCTTTTTCAGCACTGAGCTCACTCGCGGCCGGAATATAATCTTCTTTTTTATTCCCATCCTTTCCATTTTTTAATAATGCATCCAGCGAATACGTTTCGTTCAGGTGGAAACAGCTGTCGGTCTTGGGATCCATCACCTCCGGGGCAGAGAGAATCACTTCTTGATCGACGCCCTCCAGACACGTACAGCTCCATTTATTCTTACTTTGCTGCAATAACGTCTTGAAGTCGGTCAAGACGTCTTCCCAGGTGTCGTCGAGGACACAGAGGGGGTGTTTCTCGATAGGGATGGACATTTTTTTTTTTTTAATGTAGTTTAAAAAAAATAGAAATTTCTGGAGGAAGGAAAAGGGAGAATTATTTTTGTTGTTGTTGAAGGGAGCAGGCTCAAAGAATTGCACGTGAAAAATAAAATTTCGGTTTTCTGAAAAGTTTTTTTTATAAAGAAAGAAATAATAATAATAAAAATCCTCTATTGGTAGTATTGGTTTCTTTATCGTTTATTCAAAAACTTTGTTTGTAGTTTTTTTATTATTAATTTCTCACTTTAAAGGAGAAAAAAAGCGATAGGATTCCAATAAAAATTAAAAAAAAAAAAAGAATGACTGAACTCAAAAAAAAAAAATGTCATCGAAAAGAAAAAAAAAAAGGCAAATCATTAAAAAAAAAGTACTGAAGTGGGGGGACAATGAAAACAAAAAAAAAAAAAAAAATTAAAGACACGTTTATACTAAACTACTTCGTTACATAATTTCATTAAATATCATTTTTTTATTATTATTGCTCAAAAATATATTTTTTTTATACGTGGTATACCAGCTAAATAATAATTAAATTAAAAAAAAAAAATCGGTTTCTTCGTTTTAATTTAATAATAATAATAAAAAAAAAAGAACGGGAAGAAACATACATAGCAAACAGACACAAAAAAAAAAAAATGAAATGTATATATAAATATTTAAATAAATTTCCATTTACATTCCAGAAATAAATAAATTAAAAAAAAAAAAAGGAAGAAAAAAAAAAAAAAAAGGAGTCGTTTTCATGTAACTTCCTTTCCAAAAAAAAAAAAAAAAATACTACTTTCACTTTAAAAAAAAAAATTCATATTCTTATTTTTCCTCACTTTTATTTATTTTATAGTTTCGTTAACTCCTCCATCAGGCGATCGTTATTATACTTGACAATCTCTTTTGCCACATTTTTTTCAAATTCCGTTATTTTATACGTTCCCTCGATCGGACAACATTCCCGAATGATAGAAATCATTTCTTGTAAAGACTGACGCGTCGCCTCCTTGCTTTCATTATTATTATTATTTTCAAAATCATTTTCATTATTATTAACATTTTCGCCCAAGGCCAGGTGCACCCAAGCATCAAACTCAGTCGAACTCGGTAAATTTTTTAACAATGTATCATAATTTTCGTGTGACTGCGAGGACCACTCCGACGGTAAATAACACTGAATCACTTCCAAATAGGGGAAATACAAGTCCTCCAAGGCGACAACGACGATATCCCGGCCGTATCCCATCAGAGGAAAGTAATCGGTGTTTTTTTTATTATTATTATTATTTTGATGATTTTTATTATTTTTATTTTGAAAATGTTCGGGGGAAAGGGTGTCTCGCTTTTGTTTGGAGATAGGCGGCGGACTGTTATAAATATTATTCCCAAAGGCATCGATGGACTTTTCCATTTTTAAATTATTATTATTAATATTATTATTATTTTCAAAATTAGTACTATTTTGAAGTGCGGTGAGTCGTTGGGTAATGTCTTGCGAGTGAAACACATCTTCTCTCCAGGACTTACTGATCGTGTTGGGGTCTTCCACGAAACTGACATTTTGCATTATTTTATTATGATTATTGAGATCGATTGGTAAAAGAATGTCATCGTCTAAGATAATTTCTTTTCCTTCTTTTGGGGTACTTTCGCGCAGTAACGATTGCAGCGGTGGGACCCCACTTTCCGTATATTTTTGCATTAATGCCATATTTTCATTTTGATTATTATTATTATTATTCGTAAAAAATAAAAGTTCATTAGTGCTCTCTCGGACGCTGTCAGTGGGCTTTATTTCCGGCAAGAAGTGTGGCGCCTCTGTCGTCGACGAATTCTGATCATTTCTATTTTCATGATGATTATTATTTTCTGTAATGGTATTATTTCTGGTGTTGTTGCCGGTGCTGTATTCTTCCTCATCGTCGTCACTGACATCATCGAGGAAGGCTCTCGTTTGTTTTCTGGTTTCTCTCGCGGTGTGGACGGAGCGGACTCTGTTGTAGCTAGCGCGTAGTCCACTCTCACTGGAGACTTGCGTGAGATTATGTTTATTATTATCTTCATGGGAAGACGTTTTCATTTTCATTTTTTCCACGTCACTTTCGTTTTCTGGAACGTAATTGGTGTTGTTCATGGACTCTGGATTATTATTATTATTAAAACTCAAATTATTATTATTCTGATTGTTTTGCATCCACCGGCCGTGGTGGTCGTCCTCTCTGTATACCTCGGTCATGTGCAACACCGTCCCCACCAGAAACGTATTGTAATTTCGATACAAGTGTGAAAAATCCAAAAAACACAAGACGCCTTTTAGTAACGCAGGAATATCGGCGTCGGTGACGTACGCACAGCAATGCATACACACAGCATTCTTATTATTATTATTATTTTGATTTTGACAACAGCAGCCGTGTTGTAAGTGGTGCTGCACGGCAATATGGCGTAGTCCCTCTCGTACTTGATGTCCGTTGCGCTCGTCGGTCGCTAACACCAATTCGGACACCATTTCGAAAAACAAATTTTGACGTTGAATCGTCCATTTATTATTATTATTATTATTCGTATTATTATTATTATTATTATTTTGAGAGGTGTTGGAGTCCAAGCCGAATAGCGTGTGACTGGCATTACTGGTGTTATTCGTTGAAAATACATTATCATTATTATTTTGAGGATAATGATTGTTACTTCTGGACTTGGAGCTGACACGGACGGAGTCGTCCTCCTCGGAGGTGGGTGGGTGTGCAAAGGTGATGAAATCTTTTATTTTTTCCACATTGTTATTATTTTGATTTAATAAAAGACTCATATTGTGAGAAATTTTGATCATATCGGCGGAACTCTCACAAGGCTCTTCACGGTCTGGTACATCCTCATCATGATTATTATTATTATTATTATTATTATGATCGAACACATTTGGCAAAAAGTCGGTCCGTTCGTCTTCCCTTTTATCATCCGACGGATGCAACAATAAAAACATAATACATAGCGCAATCGATTCCTGCGGCGAATTATAATTTCCCTTCACAAAAAAAGAATACACGTGCTGTTCCAGGTTAATATACTTGTTGTGTAAGCCACAATGGCCAATGTGCATCACAATGGACGAAAATAAAAAGGAAAATAATTCCAAATCCGAAAAGTTAGCGGCTTCCACTTTTGTTAAAAATTGATGGGCGGCGACAATGACATCCGAGGCGTGAATAAAATTATGATAGGGGTTCTCATTTTTGAAAAAATCGGTTTCAATTTTTTTGAAAAAGTTATACAGTCGAGGAATCGAAATATTGTAATCCTGCACAAACTCATACCGTAACAGCACATTCATCGCAATAAACGAAAAAAGACGATTTTTGTATAATTTTAATAACGGCACGATATCAAAATCTTTTTCATTATTATTATTTTCATGATTCATAAAAATATCGATTTCACTGATAAAAGGAATATGCAATTCGTTTAATAGTTGTTGACATTTTTCCAAATCGCAATACACACTTTTCGTCCGTTCCAATTCTGAAAACGATGAAATTACATTTCGTGTAAATACAATCGGATGATAACGCGAACGATAACTGTTATTATTATTATTAATATTTTGATTTGAATTATTATTATTATTATTATTGTTTTGTCGAAATACATTGAAATGGGGTAATTGACCTTTTTGGATTTGTTCTTGAATATCAACGTTTAAGGAGGAATAAAAATTATTATTTTGAATCGTATAATTATAATTTTGATTATTATTATTATTATTATTGGTGTATGGTTGGCAAGAGATGTTGCTGAGATGACTGCTGATGACGGTCGTCGCGGAACTGCTGTCGTTAAAATTATTATTATAAAAATTATTATTATTATTATTCTGATTTCGAGATTTTGGACTCCGATAGGGGGAAAAACTTTCGGAATTTTCATTATTATTATTATTATTCGTTAAATCTTTAATGGTAAGGGCATCGATACTTTTACTTTTCTGCAGACGAAAACTGTTTTTATACATTTTATGATAATTTTGGTTTTCACCGCTGCCAGAGACAAATGGGGTTAACGCCTCTAATGACTGATTTTGATTATTATTATTATTATTATTATTATTATTATTATGATTATTATTGTTTGGGTGTGGTATGCTCTGAGGAGAGGTCGGGGGACTGAGCGGACACAAATTTGGATTATGATTATGATTAATATTATTATTATTATTATTATTATTATTATTATGGATGGGTAAGACTTTAAATAATGGGGTCGGCGGGGTGGCGTAGGGTCCTTGTTGAATATTATTATTATATTATTATTATTTTCAGATTTTTTATTATTTTGATTGCCGTATAATAAGTCGGTTTGGCGACAGAAATTTTGACTGAGAAAATGAGAATATATAATTTTACGATCTTCAAAATCGATATTATTATTTTTTTGAATATTTTTATTATTATTATTATTAGTTGGTTTGATGGGAGAAATGAGTTCTGCAGACTTCATCACCGTATTATTATTATTATTATTACTGGAAATAGAAATAACAGGTAAGCTCATTTTTTTTTTTTATATAAATATTTGTAAAAATAATTATTATTGTATAGGAGAATAATAATAGAGTTTTTCTTTTTATATAAAAAAAAAAACAGGAAATATATATATTTTTTTTTATAGAGGACAGTAATAAAAGATTATTCTTTTATGGGATGAATAAAAAGTGAATATAATTATTTTTTTTTTTTTTGGTAAGGTATAAAAATAAAAAATTTAATGTTTCTTGAATATTTTTTTTTTTTTTATTGTAGTAGTAAAAAAAGAAAACTGAAGTCGAACACAACGAAAAAAAAAATGAAGTTCCAGTTTCGTATAAAAACAGAAAAATAAAATTTAAAAAAAAAGTTTTTTTTTTTTTTCGAAATAAAAAAGATTGGGGGGTATATTATATAATAATAATGAAAAAAAAAAGGAGCAAAAATACAATAAATAAAACTCTGATAAAAAAACTCTCAAAAAATAAAAATTGAGATGTTCAATCAGAAAAAAACAAAAAAAAAATACTTTTTTTTTTATGGTAAAAAAAAAAAAAATGTGTGTGGAGATTCTTATTAGAAAAGTAATAGAAAACGACTTCTTTATTTTTTTTAAGGGAAATAATATTTCGTATAAAAAAAAAAAATTACTTATCTTTTTTTTTTTGTTTTGGGTTTGTTCTTGTTGAAAATTCTTCCACTATTGGTGAAAAAAAAAAAAAGAGAGAAAATAGAAATAAATAATAATAATTCATTCAAGTTGCATTTTTCAATGTTTTCATTAGATGATTTTTCAAAGAAAAAAAAATCAATTTTATAAAATTATATTATACAAAAATCGAGAAATAATAATATTATTATTATTCTCTCATTCATTTCCCCTCTTTACTCTTTAACGTAATCTCCTTCCATGTTTCCTTTATTTTTAATAAATATTCCATCACTAAATTATTATTATTATTATTTTCATTATTCATTAAATATTTTTTTTTCGCGGCGGCATTTCCCAAAACAATAAGTCTCGTTGGGGAAGAAATTTGAAAAAATGGATTTTTTATTTTATATTGTAAACCATCAATATAATAACTTTCCTGCGCATCACACAACACGGAACCCAAGGTATAAGGATGATAATTATTATTATTATTATTATTATTATCTATTTTATTTTGAATGGGTAGTAGACCTTTTCGTAATCGTGCTTCCGTCGACGTAAATTCACTAGTATGATTGTTATTGCAATGTTGGTAAGGATTTTCTCGTTTTCTTTTTCTGGATTCATTATTATTATTATGATTATTATTTTCTGTCATTATCGTTTCTTCTTCCTCTAATTCATGCGACGGTAATACCACCAAAAACAAAACAATTTTTTCATTTTCCTTATTGTTCGATTTTTTATTTTCCAAATCACTTTTTTCTAAAAGTTGAATGATTTCTTTTTCCATTTTGGCAATAATAAATGAATCGAACGGCGGATTGACTTCTAAACCAATTTCGTTAAAATTATTATTATTATTATTATTACTATTTTGAGAAATCCAGTCGACATCAAAAAAAGAACCGGACGCGTTAAACAATAAGTCCGTATCTGGAAAAACAGAACCGTAATAATAATTATGATGATTATTTTCATTTTTTTCATTATGATTTAAAAAACAAAATGGAAAGTTATTCAACGGGGAGGCAAACGCCTCGACAGAAATTTGAAAATAAGAATGAAATAAAATTATTATTTCCGGCGGTACCGCCGCGTGGGGGCCATGATTGTAACTGCCATCCCCGAATAATAATGTATAACGCGAAAACAAAAGACCGACGTGTAGAAAAAATAAAAATAAAATATTATTTTTATTACTTTTATTATCGGAATGAATATTTAATTCTACTTTTTGTTGATTGGCATTAAAAATAATCGTTTCGAAATTTTCCAAAACATTATTATTATTATTATTATTATTATTATCAGAAATGATTTTTCGGTGATGATTTTCCCATAAAAATAATAATTTTTTCACCGTTCGTTTCAAAATGGGAAATTCTATTTTTTCATTTTTATTATGAATCGATAAGATACAATGTTCTTCAATGTCGGTGGAGGGTTGAACGGAAATCATAAAATTATAATTATTATTTTCCTTTTTATTTTTAAAAAATAATTCTTTTTCTTCTTTTATTTTCAACGCTAACGCTCGTCGGTGTTCCACCGCTTTCTGAGCCATCTCCATACAAAACTGAGAAGCCACCTCAAAAATATTATTTTTAATATTATTATTATTATTTTCGTGTTTCTCATGGTTATGATTATTATTTTGTAAGGCGTTGAGGGCACTGACATACAAACACTGCGAGGTGCCTTTGTTATGGTAAAGATCATCACAAGGGAGAATCGCATCGAAATCATATTCTTCTCCATTTTTTAAAATGATTTCATCTTCCTGTACACGCAAAACATTATTATTTTTATTTTCATTATTATTTTCTTCCATGATATCGACCCAGTACTGTCCTCTGCTCATGGGCGCCGTGCGGAGAATTCTATACTCTTTACTCTTATTATTTTTAAACTGAACTATTTTTCCTACATCCAATGCCGACACAAAAAAACGTTGATTTTTATTTTTTTCATTTTCATTATTTTCAAAATTATTATTAAAATAAGATTCCACCTCATTAATCGACTGTAACGCCCATCGTGCGGGTAATTCTTCCAATTCTTTTTTGGAAAATAAAATATTCCATTTTTTTGCCACTTTTATCAATTCGTGTTGCATTAAATTTTTATACGTTTCCCGTCGGTGACACTCTATCGTGAAAAAAAATGTGCTTCTTGAATGATTTGTAAAATATTATTATTTTCATTATTATGATTATTATTATCATTTTCTGAAAGTTTATGTTGTTGTAAAAGTCGATCGGTACGGGAATTCGGTTTCACCGGAAATTTATTATTATTATTATTATTTTCATTATTATTATGATTTATAAACTGACATTGAGAGAGTAAGTTATTATGATTATTGAGGCTGAATTGCTGTTCGACGCCGTCTCTAGCGGGTCTGATGTCACTCATACTTTACAATAAATAAAAAAATAAAAAAAATTAAAAAAGAGAAAAGAGAGAAAAGTATTTTAGGATAATGTGTATTTTTATTTTATTAGGTTTGATGAGAAAAGAAATATAATATAGAACAATCAATGAAATGAGCTAGTCGGAGTAAATACTCGATATATACAATAATAGAAAAAAGAAAAAAGAACGAAAAGGGAAGCATACATAATTTTTTTTATCCTTTTTTTTTCACCTTTTTTTCAAAATAATTCTAAATTTCAGCTTGTGCATTATACAACGGAAAACAAAAAAAAAAGAAAATCACAATCATACATTTTTGTTACAACACAATTTATTTTATTTTTATTTTATCATACAAAATAATTTTGACACACCAAAAAAAAAAAGGGAAAAGTTACATCTAAAAATACACACAAAAAAGGAAAAAAAAAACAACGTAGGAATAACAATATATAAAATAAATAAAAAACGCCAAAAATACACAAAAACAGTATCTTTTTATTTCTTCTTGTTCCCCATATTCCGTAGTTCCTGCTCCCGCGCCACCTGTGCCGCGATGGCCTTAATGTCATTGGGTAACGTCTTACTCCCCTCACTCTTATTCGTCGTGGAGTACCGCCGTCCATACTTTCCAGCACCGGCCGCTCGCACGACATCCAAGGCGGAGGGGGAGACGCCGGTGGCACTGATGATTTCTTCTTTTTTAGGGGTGTGCGCTGCGCCGGAGGCAGGGCGGGCACTGCGGGCACTGTTGCTGGCACTGCTAGGGGCCTTACTCGTCGGAGGGGTTCGACTATTATTATTATTTGAAGTTGTATTATTATTATTATATCGAGCGGCAGAGGCAGGTCTAGCGGAGGTAGAGGGTAGCGTCGTCGTGGGCGTCGCTTTCGGGGTGCTGGCCGTCGTGGGTTTGTGGCTAGTATTATTATTATGAGCATGATTAGTATTGGTAGTATGTTTATTATTATGGGTGGGTGGTTTCTCGGCGAAACGTGGACTAGGGTTAGAGGGTGTGCTGCCGGTGCTAGTGGTCGACGGCTTCCGTCCTTCCTCCCTGGCAGACTTACCGTCGTTACTATCGGACTCGCCGCCGGTCTCTCCTTCTTTCTTGGCGTTCATGCGCGCAAGTCGTTCTTCTTTTTCCGCAATCCGTGCGACTTGCTGGTCATATCGTTTACAAAAGACGGCAAGAATGCGAAAAGCCTCATTTAACGAAAAACTGCGCTTTTTCTCGCAAAGAAAGTCGATTAGGGTTTCAATTTTTTCGTTCAGCAAGGTGTGTAGTTTTTGCGCCTCCTCCATCAGCGGATAGGCCTTGAACACAAACTTGCTCAACACACCGTTCCATCGCTTGTCTTCTGGAATACTCTGCACCAGCTTGGAGCACAGCGTGAGACGATTGTTCAGTTCATCCAGCTCGACCTTGAGCGCGGGGACGTCCACATCTCTGGCCTTATCCACCGCTGGCATCAACTCATTGCGAAACAACCCAATATCGGGCTGATCTTTTTCAATCTTTTCTACCACGTATTCCAACAAGATACCTTTTCCCTCCGTAAAACGGAAATTTAAAATATTCATCAAGTCTGAAATGGGAAACCCTTTCGCCCCTTCGTAGCGACTACCGGTGTTGAGAAAGTTGGTGAGCGTCAAAATATAACTGAGCATCTCTGGCAAGTGCTGGGAACTAAGAATGGCCATCACCCCACCGTACGCCAAGTCCAACTTCCCTTTGAGGTTGGCAACGAGTGAAAAGTACTCATTCTTGAGGTGCCACGCCTTGATACGCTCGGCGTAGTGGTCAATGTTAGTGGTCATCATGAAAAATTTCACCGGCTCCGACAGCTGTTCCTGCTCCTCCTCTGTCCAAGGGCCGCCGTGGCGCTTCTTGGCCGTCTCTATCGCAAACAAATCATTCTCCGTCGGAATCGTCTTGGCTAATCCACTGATATGTTCCTCTCCCAGGGTGAGTTCATCAAACGTACGTACACTCGCCTCGATGGTGGAGTTGGGCAACCGAAGGAACTTGAGGACGATGGCCACATTTTCCTCTCGCTTGTTGTCTAAAATCTGCAGCTGCTCTTTTTTCGCCTCCTGCTCCTCCGTCGCCTTGGGGGCAACACGGGGAAATAAATTCAGCAAGTCATTCTGAATATCTTCGGACAGCGCGAACTTCTTGACATCTTTCCAAACCCCACCGGAGTGCTCCATCGAGGCGGTGAGGGGAATATTCTTGGTCGGGCCTAGCGTCGTGCTGCGGGAGGCGGCCTTCACCCCAGGCGGCGGCGGGGGTGCCCCTCCCTTTCCCCCAGGGGGCGGCGGCGGCGGCGGTGGGGCGCCACCCTTACCCATTGGCGGTGGCGGTGGGGCCGGCGGTGGCAGTCCGCCTGGAGGAGCAGGTGGTGGTAGTCCTGCTGGGGGTGCTGGTGGCGGTAATCCTCCTGGCGGGGTGGGCGGCGGCAGACCGGAGGGTGGCGCTGGGGGTGGCAGTCCCCCTGGTGGGAGTGGTGGCGGCGGTAAACCCACTGGCGGCGGTGGCAGTCCGTTATTATTATTAGGGGGTGGTGGCGGTGGCAGGCCGCTAGGGGCAGGGGGCGGGGGGAGACCGCCTGGGGGGAGTGGTGGAGGGGGCAGTCCAGCTGGCGGTGGTGGTAAGCCACTGCTACCTGCTGCGGCGGTATTGGTAGTAGTACCATAGTGCCCTGCGTTACCGGTGTTAGGTACACCAGTACTACCTGTTGCTGCATTATTGCCGTAATAGCCAGTACCCGCCGTGCCTGCTGTTCCTGCAGCAGTGTTATTACCATAGTAACCAGTACCTGTGGCTGGTGCGCCGCTGCTACCGGCGTTGTAGTGGCCAGTCCCTGTTACCGGTGGTGGCGGTGGTAGCCCTGCTGGTGGGGGTGGCAGTGAGTTCAGAATCGTGACACTGACGCCAGTGTTGGTCATGGGGGAGGGTGGTACCGTCGTCGTGTGGGCCGTGGGCGGCGGCGGAGAGGGCGCGGAGTAGTGCGGTCCCCCACTGGCCGCTGCCTTCTCCTTATAAGGAGAGGCACCCCCTGGCATGGACTGTGCCCTGTCCCGGGCAGAGCGGTGCCCGCCGGCCTTATCGGGGGAGCGCAGGTTGGCCTGCACCATCGCGGTGATGCCTTTGCTATCGTTCTCGGTGAGACCGGTGGAGAGCGTAGGGCGGCGGTGGGACTCGGGGGCAACCCCTGGCGGTGGGCTGGGCTCACGGGTGTGGCTGGCGCTGGGGAGGCTGGCTGTGCTGTACCGTCGTGCTCGGGTGGTCGTCGTTGGCTTGGAGGTGGAGGGGGCAGTGGGGGTCTGCGGTGGTGTACTCTCCGCCCGCCGCGCTCCCGGCCCTACACTCGACCCTAGCACATCGTCGTCCTCGTCGGGGTTCTTCTCCAAATTGACAATGCTATCCCGCACCCCGAGGGCCCCATTCATCTTGTAATAATTCTGTTCCTCGGTGTTTTTCGGTTTCGTCGGGCGCAAGTTGTGGTTGGAGACGACATGCTTAAACGCATTCTCAATCCGTGACTTGTCCTTGTCTAGTCCATTTTCTCGTAAGAAGACACGCGCGTGGTCGACATTGTCGTCGGTTAGCTTCAGCGCCACGTTCACCTCCTTCAATTCTAACCCAGGGAACTCTCGCATGAGCGCCATGGCCTTATTGCTGGTAGGGCCGCCCGCCCCGCCACCACCAGCGCCATCTAGCTGCACAAAAAAGTTTTGTAGTTCCTTCAGCTGGGCGTCCGACAGCGGGGCCTGCGAGCTGGCTCGTACACGGTTCTGTGGCTTAATGCGTCCATCCTTCCCATAGAGCTGCTCTGTCTTGCTGGCTAACTTCTCCGCCGCCAGCTGTGCATCACCCTTGGTGTCATTGAGGGTACGCACCACCTCTGGCTCCCAGTCGGGTGGGAGATCCAGAAAGTTCATGAGACGCTTCACGGTGTCCTTGGTACTGTACTGCAGCGTGGTCTGGTTCGTCGGGCTGCTTTGCCGGACTTCCTTTTCACTCTCTAAAATAGCCTTCATGAGGTCCATATCCCCCTCCGCCGCAATCGCCACGTCCTTCACGCGGTCTGCGCCTACCCCGTACACCTCCGCTAGCCGCTCGATATCTTTTTTCGTAATCTCCACCTGGACGACAAAGTCCGAGGAGACGGAGGAGCGACGTAAACTTTGTAGACTGATGGAATTACCGCGGGGACGGCTGACGGAGCGACGGGCGCGACTCGTCAGTGGTGGCAGGGCGGGGTTAACGGGGATGTGCTCCGGGTGCTCAGGGGAGTTCACCCCATCCTCAGGGGTCGCACTGAAGGCATTCTCGGGGACACGTGGCTTCTCCGCTTGACCAAACTCGACAAACGTGCTACGCTTGCGGGCTGGCTGTGGTTTACGAACACTTGCCATGTACGAGAATGAAATACCTAAAAAAAAAATTATTTTTTAAAAAAAAACTATGATTAGATGCAAAAATAAAGTCGAAGAGTTAAAGGAATTCTTCGGATTATCTTTTTTTTATTTATTTTTTTTTTTCGATTTTCTTTTTTTGTTTGTTTTGTGTTGGGAAGGTTGTTTCTCTTACTATACTTATGTAAGAGCCTACGAACTAAAAAAAAAAAAGGAAAAGCGGAAAAAATAATAAAACTATTTGTGGAAAATGAATAAAAATCACAATTTCCTTTGTTTCTTACGTTAAAAAAAAAAAAGAGAGAGAAAAAAAGGTATCTTTGTTTTTGTTTTTGTTTTTAAAGTAAGTCGTCCGCAAAAGTAACAGGCATGCATTGTGAAAAATCTGGTCGTGTTATATCGATTTTAGAATACAATTATGAAGTTTAATATATAGTTTTTAATATTTTTTTTTTTTCTAAAACACAATTTTCTTGTGTGTCGTCGGTGTGGTTTTGTGTATGATTTCCACCGTGATGCTCACCGCATCCAAGTCTGTCTCCCCGGTACATGTTTTCAACGCTGAAATGGGGAAAAACAAATCGCCCCGCAAGTTCCAGTTTTCATTATTATTCTGATGATTGTCGTCCTCGATCGTCCCGTCCGCTGGTGTCATCTCCTGCGCTCGGAGGGCCATCAGGCAGGCCGGACTATCCTTCTTCTGCTTCGCCTGTGCCCAGCACGCCAGCCACCACTCGTACGGCGTGTGATCAACACTCTCCTCCTCCCCAGATGGGGTAGCGGAGGGATGCTGGATCGTCGCAGCCACCGATAGCGTGAGCACTTCTCGCTCATACTTGGTATGCACCGCGGTCTGCACGGTGAGGTCGGTCACCCTCGGAGAGGAGGGTGAGGGTGGGATGGCGGTAGGGTCCGCATACCAGCGCTGCTGATAAAAAGATTGGTGTAGTCGCATAAAGGACAGCACCGCGCTGCCGTGCTCTGCGCCGTCTAATGTCTCCACCGCAGCCGCCACGACACGCACCACCAGCGGCAACAACTCCTCGACCGCCCTTGTGAAGCGTAGGGCAATGGGGAGGGGGATGTCACACAGTAGCTTCCTCTCTGCCGCGGGGATCCCTTCCGCGAGCTCAAACGGGTGTACCTGCACTGTGTTTCCTTCACTGTAGGCCGGACTCTGCTGTAGCTTCTCCTGCCGCTGCAGGACCGTCTGCTCATAGTGTAGCATGCCAGGGAGCACGCGGGTACCGTAGGCGAGGAGCAGCGCGAATAGCTTCAGGTGTTCTCCCAACTTATCAAAGTGCGCGGCGAGGCGCCCCACGGCGGGAAGTGTCGCGAGGCAGCGGACAAGTGTCTGTAGGGCGCGTCCCTCCGCGGGGTCCGTCACCTTCGCCGCCTCTCCCACATTTCTGGGCGCTAGCTCCTCGCTGGAGAGGGTGAGGCACTCCCACAGGGTGGTGAGATCAGGGGCGGACAGCGAGGCCAGTCGCTCCGCCAGCTGCACGACACTGTCGGTCGCGATGCAGTGGTGGGCTACTGCCCGCCCCCGCCGGGTCGACGTGAGCGCGGCATGCGGGTCCTCGCTACCACCGTGCACCTCCACGCACCCGTCCGCCTCGAGCAGCGCCGTGACGTGATCGGCGAACTCACTGGCGAAGAGTCCGACCTCCCCCGCACTGAGGGAGGCGACCCCGTAAAAGTTGGGGTTGCTCTGTAGATGGTATAAAAAGTAGTGGGCTCGCAGCACACGAAGGACGTCGGTGCGGTTCTCGACCACCCCTCTCGCCACCGCGGCATTCACGGTCTCGCGGAAGTCGCTCGGGTAGCGGAGGTAGGACTCCAAGGGCAGAGGTTCGTTCAGCAGGTTTGACCACATGAAGCGGCGGGTGGGCCGGACGTACAGGAGGCATGCCTGCATCACACGCGATGTCATCTGTAATGTCTCCGAGACGGTGCAGTCCGACGACGTCACCACCGCCACCTCGCGGCTGCCGTCCTCCTCCTCGGACAGTCCGCCCGTCGGCCGCTCCGGGCAGAGGAAGCCGTGGACGAACGCCGCCGCTGGTAGACGACCCGCCACGTCGTAGGTGCACACCAGTATCAGCGGCAGGGAGGCCTTGCTGGTGGGGTGCACCGCGGGCTCATCCAACAGCTCCAGCACGCTGAGGGTGTCGAAGAGGGAGGTGCCGTGGTGGAGGTAGGCGACACCGGCAGCGAGGAAGAGCGCTAGCTGCTCGTCCTCCACATCATGATTAAGAGGGACCTCGGGGATGAAGTCACGGCACTGAAGGAGCACCCGCCGGGCGAAGCGCACCGCCAGATCTGCGGTGGGGACGAAGCAGACCGCAGGCACGGCGGCGTAGGCTGGCCGCTGCAGATACCGCAACGTAGACAGTAGCGCCGTCTCCTCCCGCGCCCTCGCACCAGGGAGGTCGACCGTCTCCATGCGCACCTGCAGTGCCCGGTAGGAGTTGCCATAGTTGAAGCGCTGCGCGGCAGGGACCGCCAGCCAGCGGCCCAGCTCGTTGGTGGTGATGAGTGGGTAGGTCAGACCCAGCAGGCGCGGTCGGGCGGTGCCGCCGTTCGCCAGGAACGGCTCACTGTTGAGGGAGGCAATACACTCCTCGAGGAAGCGTCCCTCCGCCGACCGCAGCAGGTGCAAGTGGTCCACAATGAGGTGTGTCATGCTACGGAGGATGGGGTCCTCCCGCCGGACCAAGTTGACCAGCGCGGCAGCCGACACCACCACAATGGGTGCCGATCGCAGAAGGCGGTGGGTCTCGGGCTGGGACACACTGGCGGCACGGGTGAGGTGGGCGACCTGCTGCTGCAGGCCTTCCTCGAACTTCATGCGCCACGACAGTCCACGGCGCTCCACGACGTCCTCGTTACTCGTGACGTAGAAGACGCGGTGCTGTCCGGCGTCCTTGGACTCCTCGCGAAGGGCCTCCTGCAACAAGAAGGAGAGTACAAATAGTTCCGCCAGGACGGTCTTCCCTCCGCCAGGCGGAAGGCCCACGAGCACATTGTCGCTGTAGTCCATCAGCCGCTCCACCACGTCTCGCTGTGTCGGGTGAAAGGTCTCGAAGGGAAATAGCTTTTCTGCCACGTTGTCAAGACCGTACTTGGCGAGGGTGTCGGTGACGAGGAAGTAGGACTCCTCCTCCCTGGCCGGTCGCTGGTGGAGCTCCGCCAGGGCGGGGGCAATGGGTGGCAGTCGCGTGTTCAGCAGACTCACCGCCGCACAACACTCCGCGGTGAGGTAGTGCGCGGAGCAGACCCGCACGAACACATGCGTCGGCTTGGGGTCCACCACGGGGATCACAATCGGTGCCACCGCGAAGGTTTCCTTCGCCTGCATGTACTCCAGTGGGATCTGCACGGGCTCCTGGTGCAGCAGACGGCCGGAGGGTAACTCCACCAGCACCTGCACCTCTCGCCCACCCCAGCCGTGCACCTCCTCGTTGTAGTCAAAGTCAGGGGTGACGTCCACATCCACGTAGAGTAGTCCTCGTGTGAGGGGTCGCACCGAGGCGGTCACGGTGTAGTGCGGGACGTGTCGTATGAGCGTCAGGGCGATCTCCCCACGGCGGTCATCGCCGAACTTTTGGCTGAGCCCCTCCGGCGACCACTGCCGCACCTCCTCCCAGGTGAGCCGGGTCCCTTCCAGGACCGATAGCACTGCCCGCAACCCTTTCTCGGTCGTCACCTGCCGCATCTGACGGACAGGGGACTGCACGGACCACTGCCGGTGCAATACCATCAAGTATAATTGAAGAAACTGACGTGCGGTGCGGCCGTACTCACGGATGAGGCATATTTCATACAAGGCCCGTAGGATACGCTGGGCGGAGTCTTTAATATAGACAAGCTCACTCATCAGGGGAAGACCCACCAAGTCTTTTCGACTAATGTAGCACTGCAGTAAAATGTTAATCTTCGACAGAGGCGTGTAGCGGCTATCCCGGACGGCGATGGGGGCGATCTCTAGCAAGTCTCGCAGCTGGTCTTGCTCGTCTCCTCTCACGGTGATGTGGGTAAACTCGCTGGAGAGGGAGAAGAGACGGAAGAGGTCGACGTCTTCCATGCTAGGGCTGAGGTGGGCCAGGTACACCGACATGGAAGCGCAAGTGACGTAGCAGAAGGAAGCGACACGACCGTAGGCCGTGGGGCCACACCGACGGGATTGCACATCGTACTCTACCATTTTCGCTTTTTGTAGCTCCAACAGCGCCGTGTGAATAATATTTTCCAAGTGGTGTAGTAAGAAAGGGTCGTTGGGGGACTTGCGAATGCCGTAGCGTTCTGGTACCTCGCGCATGCGAGTGTAGAGGTAACTCTTTTTCAGCCACTCCACCCCTTCTTTGGTGTTCTCGACGTGGCCGAGGACGACTTCTGCATTGAGCATGTCAATCACTCGCTTCATCATCTGCGACTCAATCGGCAGCTGTTGATTCAAGACACAGAGATAGTACCGCAAGTCCTCGGGGGTGGTCACAATCACCGCACGGCCGACGAGGGCCCCGAACCCGATACGCCCCGCACGACCGAACATCTGCAGTACGTCGAGGGCACTGAGGAGGGAGGCCTCCGCCTTGGCGCCACTGAAGACACGCGTCCCTTTAATGATGACTTGATTGGCTGGGAGGTTGACACCCCAGGCGAGAGTCGACGTGCAGACCAGCACTCGTATGTGCCCCGCCCCGAAGAGCGACTCCACCGTCTCACGCTCCTCGCGGCTGAGACCGGCGTGGTGGATGGCGAACCCATGCGTCATCAGCTGCCGCAGTCCTTGGCGGAGGTCCTTACTCGTGTCGGCGAGACACTCCCGCACGGCGGTCTCACTGGCGCTATTGGGTTGCACAAAGAAGCTCGACCGCTGTTCCTGCAGGACACGCTGCCGGAGGTACACCGCCGTGTTCTCCGTCTCCTTACGGGAGTGGACAAAGATCATTGTCTGCTCCCCATCCCTCGCCGCCGAGAGCACCTTGTCGTACGTCACCTGGTTCATCGTGATGGCCTTGCTCATGCCGCGAGTCTTCTTGATCGCACAGTAGGTCTGCTGCAAGGGAATGGGGCGATAGCTGCTGTCAAACACAAATAAACCACGCTGTCGGTCCACCTGTAGGAAGGAGGAAACGTCCTCGACGTTGGGCAGGGTAGCACTAAGGCCGACCAGGCGTACCCCCGCCTTGCCACGCAGCTGTTGCTGGAGGAGCGTACGGGCGACAATGGCCTCTAACACCGGACCACGCTCATTGTGCAGCAGGTGCACCTCATCAATAATGACGAGTTTGATCATGGAGGCCACACCGAGCTCCACCGACTTGCGAGTGACGATATCCCACTTTTCTGGGGTCGTCACAATCAGCTGTGCCTGTAGTAGTTGCTGTTGCGTGACGGCAGAGTCACCGGATAGCTCCATCACGGTCAGACCCAGCGGGGCGAGACGCTCGGTGAAAGTGCGGACCACTTCTTGCACAAGCGCCTTCATGGGCGCGACGTACACCATCTTCATGGCTCGCAGATTAATCGAAATCGTATCCTTATTGCTATTATGGTGGTTCATGTTGCACAGCTGCGCCACACGGAGCATGGCCATGGTGGCGACGTTAGTTTTACCCGCGCCGGTTGGGGCGGAGACGAGCATATTCTCATCGCTCTCAAAGGCGCAGGCATACACCTTGGACTGCATCGGGTTCAACTCCTTCACACCAGGGAAAGCGGATTGAGCCCACTTGGGGAACTCCGACATGGGCTTCAGGGCATCCTGTCGGTTGTGCTCCGCCGTCGGTGGCAGGACTAGTTCATCATGCGTCTCGTAGGTCACACGCCGGGTACCCTCTGGTACCGTCGGCTTCACACGCAGGTGTGGGGCTCGCTCATCCTCAAAGTAATACGACGGCAAGTCCAGCCGCTGCAGCCGTGGGCCGACACTGCCACCACTCCCCTCCTTCCTCCGCCTCCTCCGTGGGGCGCTCCTTCAGCACGGTCGCCTCTCGCCCGGTCAGCAATTGATATAACTTTTCAATCGCAGGGTGTTTGGCCGCGTCTGCCTGCATTGCATCCATCACCGCCGCCTTCGCCTTCTGGCTGCTGGCCCGGCCATACTGTAAGCCGTACACCACACACCAGCGAGAGTGGGTGACATCGGTAATCCAGGACATGACCTCCTCGCTGTCGTACCCGCTCAGATACGCGGTGAGCTGTGTTTCTACGGTGTAGTCGTCCTCGCCCTTGTCGGAGAGGAACTCTAATACCTTCTGGGCCTGGGCGATACACTTGTCCTCTGTCTGAGAAGGAAACAGACGGCGGAGGGAGTCTTCCACGTAATGCAGATTGCAGGCCACTTCATCAAAGGAGATACGAAATGGTTCCCCACCCTCATCGGCCTCATCGCCGAGTAAAAAGAAGGCATTGTCGCCTTCCTCAAAGGGGGATGCATTCGTTGTACCACCGCCTCGCTGGTGTGTCTCGCCTAACATGCTATCGAGCGCCCCGCCTACATCATTGACGGTATCGCCTCAAACGCGTACTGTTCTAAATTTTTATCCTTTTTCAGCTGCTTCTTTTTGCTCATTTTGTTTCCAGCTAAAAAGTTGACCTCGTCCTCCTCGGAGGATCCCTCGGAGCTGCTAGGGCCGCCGCCCACCGCCACATCTACGTCACCGCTGCCATCCTCCTCCGCCGTGTCTGCCGTCACCACGTAATCGGTGATGAGATGGCGATAGTTTAAAAAGTTATTTTCCATCTCTGGTGAAACAGGGGTGCCGAAAATCCTCTCCAGTCGCTGCTTCACGACAAGGATGTCCTCCTTGCTGATGGTGTTGTTCTGGCTGCCCTGGCCTCTGCTGCAGACCAGTCGCAGCACCTCCTCCGCCAGCTCCTCCACCTCTTCATAGTCGGTCGTGGATGGCACACACTGACGGACGTCGTAGAGTAACTTTTCATAGTGAGAACGGGTGACCTCGCTGTGAGGGGTGTATTTTGTAGGATGTGACATTTTATTTTTTTATTTTTAATAAAATTTCAATAAAGCAAAACAAAAAAATCTGTATTATACTCTATGCTTGTCGGGGGTAAAAAAAAATGAGGGGGAAGTAAGAATACTCACGGAGAACAAGTAAAAAAGCAACAATCACAGCATACGATGGTCAAGTGAGATAGGGTTATTTTTTTTTTTTTCTTTTTTGGGATAAAGCATGACTGTAATGGAATAGTTTACATAATTTTAAAGTATATATATTTTTTATTATTATTTTTTGGTTAGTCAACATCTGTCGTTAGTATGAAGAATGTACTACAAGAACAATATGATACAACACAGCGGGAAAAAAAAAAATACTCTCATTTTTATGATTTATTAAAAATGATCTGAATGTTTTTTTATTCTCCGCTTTTCGATTTGTTTTTCTCTCTTTTCTTTTACATCATTGTGTTATCACAGAAGATACGCTGATGCTATGTATTTTTCATTATTATTATTATTTAAGGTTTGTTTGTTTTTTTTTTTTTGTTTTTAACTTTTACCTCTACGAACTGACATGTACTGAAAAGTACATGGAGCGCAATCATAATAGTAGAAAAAAACACGCCAGGATACGGGAAAAAGAAAATAAGAATGAGATGCTAGAAAAATAAAAAAACAGAACAATAATAAAATCAAAAAAAAAAAAAAAAGACGCATCCCAAACGGGTATTATTATTATTACGATGATGGTTTATTGGCGCTGGGCAGCGACGACTTCCGCGGTGACACCGGCTTCATCGTGCTGGCCGCAATCTTCGACGGCGACTTCTTCCCACCAGGGCTGATGGCACTGCCGCCCCGACTCACGGGTTTACTGGCGGTAGGGGAGGCTGCCTTATTAGTAGTAGTGGTAGTAGGGTTGCCGCTAGGTCGTCGGCTACCTTTGGCGCTGCTAGGGGAGACGGGATTGGAAGTGCTGGTGCGACGGACGGTGACGGGTAGTTGCGTGCTGGAGACGACTTTAGGGCTGGCCGTCTTCTTCCCTGACGCGGAGGCCGGTCGCTTCTCTGCGCTCAAACCACGGCCAGCGGGGTGCGCCAGCGTCTTCGGTGCTACCGCTGTGGTGGTGGGTTTAGCGCTATTCTTGGTGGAAGTACTATTCTTGGAGTTGCGGGAGTCTTCCGACATCACATCCGATAGTGGCTTCACATTGGCAGCGTTCGTTTTGATATTTCGTGTCTTGGGTACATCCTTCTTGACTTCTCCCTTTTCCGTCATGCGGTCCAGCCGCTCCTGTCGCTCCACCTGCCGCTCGTGCTCCTGGGTGAACCGCTTCGCAAAGACGGAGAGCATGCGGAAGATCTCCGACAAGGATGTTTTGGACTTCTCCTCGCACATGAACACATACAGTTTGTCAATCTTGACGTTGAGCGTCTTGCTAAAGTGTTCCGTCTCCTCGAGGGAGGGGAGGGCCTTGTAAATAAAACGACCCATCACCCCCGACCAACGCTTGTCATCGGCGAGCATGCGCACCAGCTTCACGCTGTCCTGCAGCCTTGACCGCAGTGCCTTCAGCTCTTGGTTGATGGAGCCCACGTCGACATCCCTGGCCTTGTCCACCGCGTCGAGAAACTCGGACGGGAAATCACGGAGGGAGGGATTCTTTTCTCGAATCATCTCTACCAAATAGTCTAGCAAGGTGCCCTTTCCTTCCGTGTAGCGTAGATTGATAATCGCGGCGAGCTGGGAAATGGGGAAACCTTTGGCGTTCTCGCAGCGGGTGCCCTCGTTCAAGAAATTCACGATGGCGAGTACATACGATAGGATCACGGGCAGCTTGGTCGCCGTGAGGACACACTCCACCGCCTCGTACACCACCTCCAGCTTGGAGCGGAAGTCATTGACGCGGGTGTCGAACTCGTACTTGAGGTTCCAGGCACTAATACGGCGGTTGAACTGGGGGATATTCAAGGTCATGAGAAAAAAGCGTACCGGGAGGGAAAGTTCCTGAATGTCCTTCACGCTCCACTTCTTATCAGGGGTCCGCTTCTCCGCACGCTTGATGCTATCAATGTCGTTGGCGGTCGGTAATATCTTGGCGAGCGCGCTCACGTACTCCTCCCCGAGGGTGAGCTCGTCAAACGAGAGCACACTGGCCTGAATCTGCTGAATGGGCAGCCGCAGAAAGTTAAGCACAATACCCACGTTACGCTCCCTATTCTCGTCTAAGATCTGCTGCTGGGCCACCTCCTTCTTCTTCACCTCCTCCTCCTTCTTGGGGATCGAGCGGGGGAACCGCTGCAGGAGCACTTTTTGCATATCGGTGTCGACGGTGATGCGGCGTCCCTTCTCCCACACGCTATCCTTCACGTCCTTGTCCTCGGAGAGGGTGGAGACGAGAATGTTCTTGGTGCGCAAGGCGGTCTGCACCGTCTTCCAGTGTGCCATGGCGGCAGAGATGGGCATCGGTGGCGGCGGTGGAGCCCCAGCTGGCCCACCCGGCGGGGGAGGGGGCGGTGGCGGTGGTGGCGCTCCCCCTGGTGGTGGTGGCGGTGGCGGCGGTGCGCCGCTGGGTGGTGCAGGTGGTGGTAATCCTGCAGGCGGCGCTGGTGGTGGCAGTCCTGCCGGTGGAGCAGGCGGTGGTAGTCCCGCTGGGGGTGCTGGTGGCGGCAGACTAGTAGGTGGCGGCGGTGGTGCGACGGCTGGCGGTGGGGCGGCCTCCTCTACCTTTTTCACAGGGGTCGCCATTGTTTTCGTGGTCTTCACCTCCTCTTCGTCCTTTTTCTTGTTTGGGGTGTTGCCGGTCGCCTGTCCTAGGGACGAAGCCATCAGTGCCATCGTCCGTGGCGAGAGGTTCCCCTCATTGGCCGAGGTATCCGACTTCAGCTGGTCGGTGCCCGCTAAGTTCAAGGCCACGGTACTCTGTCGCCTACCAGAGGCGGAGTGGTTCGCCCGGCGCGGTGGCGTCGGTTCAACCGTCCGTCATTCACCTCCTTCTGTCGAGTCAGTCCCTTCACCACATCCTCCAGCCGACTCTTATCTCGCCCTTTGGATTCCTTGATGAAGGCGCGGGCCTGACCCAAGTTGTTATCGGTCAGCTGCAGTGCCACGTTGGCGTCCTCTATGCGCAGTCCGGGGAACTCCTTCATGAGCTCCACCGCATTCCCCGAGCTTACCGTGGAGGTGGTGATGTTCTCATTGTCCAATCGGCCGAAGAAGGCGTGTAGCTTTTTCATTTCCTCTGCGGTCAGCGGGTCTGGTTCCCGCTCCCCTTTGTGTGCGTGCAGCCCGGTGGTGCCCTCCTCATCCTCCGCTAGTATCTCCTCCACCTTCTTGTTGAGCCGCTCCGCCGCAATCTGGGCGTCACCACGAGATTGGTTCAAGGTTTGAATCACCTCTGGCTCCCACTCCTCCGGGAGATCGAGGTACTTCATCAGTCGTCGTACCATCTCCCTCGTACCGTAGTGCAGGGTGACCGAGGAGGCCGGTCCATCCATGTCTATCCCGTCCTGCTCACTCGCTAAGATGCCTTTCATCAGCTTGGGATCGTTGCCGGTCGCGCTCGCCACCTCCCGGACGCGGGTGGGGCTCACATTGTACTCCTCCGCGAGGGCGTCCACCTCACTGTCGCTCATATCGCAGACATTGACGGAGTCGTTGGGGAGGGGCTGAGAGGGGAGCAGACTAGCGGAGAAGGCGAGGGAGCTGGCCCGTGACCGCAGCGTGGCCGACCGCATCACCCGCGAGCTCGAGTTGAGCGGGGGTAGCTTGATGTCCTTGAAGTGGGGGGAGGCGAGGTCCTCCTCGGCGTCACTCTGAGAGTGACGAGAGGTGGCTAAGATTGGGGAAAGATTGTCCGTGCGGGTGGTCGCCATGTCGCCATTTCCGATGGAGTCTAACTAATAATGATAAATACTGATTGTTCTTTTTTTTTTTTTTCCGCGTGTCCTGCTATTGCAGACTTTTTCCTATTCTTCGAATATTGCAAAGTGGGAGAGAGAAAGTGTATATGATGATGAGTAAGTAGTGAGTCGTATTTTATTTATAATATCACATACTGAAAAATAATAATAGTAAAATGTTTGCTTTTATTGCGCAATATATATATATTGTATGATCAGAAAAAAAAGAGGACAATGAAAAACGATGTGTTTTCTCTTTTTTTTTTTTTTTTTTATTGTAGTTTCCTCTACCGCTGTCGATAATGGGATAACGAACTATGTATACAATGTCGTTTTTTTTTTTTTTTTATTTTTTTGCTTTTTTCTTTTTGCCTTCATTGAGCTTCTTCTGGATGCGGGCCCAGTAGGTTTCATTATCCTTCACCTTACGCAAGATGAGCAGCTGCTGCATCCCTCCGTGGGAGTTCACCAGCCAGAAGGTCAGCGCCAGCTGCGCCGCCACGAAGAGAAGATTACACAACGTAATGTGGGTAGCGGCGTATATCAGCACGGGCACAAACAGCGCCAAACAGTAAAGGAAGTAGATCACCCCCACCTGCTCCACAAGGTTCACAAACGGGGAAGAGGTCCGGCTGCGATCGAACGACTTGACGCCATACTTCTCGCCCACCACAGCCTTCACATCGGCGGTGTCGAACCCGACGGGGTTGGTCTGGTAGAAACGAGAGAGCAGCTGCTCCTTCACGGCAAAGCGGTCGTGAATGAACTGCACAAAGGCCTCTTTTTCATCCGGCGCGACGCTGACGCTGGTGGAGACGGAGGGGTCCGCCTTGGCGTAGCGGAATACCTGCGCGAGGAGGTGCACCGCGCGGGGTTGGTTACCGTTGACGAGGGACGGCTCATCTGGTCGCAGGCCAGGGCCGGCGTAGGTGTATCCCAGCGTGAGGTCGATAATCTCCTCCACATTCTCTTCCCCAACGAACTCCATCAGACCCACAATGCCGGTGGTCCTCGGGGTGAGAACGTGGTAAAACTGGGGTAAGCCTTGCTTGACCGCGTAGGCGTTCGATTTCTCAATGTTCGACTTGGACAAGTCGGTTCCCTCAGGGAAGATGAAAATACTCACCGTGTCGTTGGTGTCCTTGTAGAACTGGATCATGTCCCGCAGGTAGGATTGATCCTTCTCCCAGCTGCGGGAGAGAAACAGATAGCGGAACAGCTCCATCCCGTAGCCGACGACGGGAATCTTCTTCAACGATTCCTTCAGGACAATACGGAGGGTGGGCGCTAGGCCGTGGGCTCTGGAGACGAAGAGGAACAAGTACATCCAGTCCACTCGGGTGTGGTGGTTCATGATGATAATCTTCGCCTTGCCTTTGCTGGGCGAACGGAGCAGCTTGGAGAGATCCGGCTGACCCGTCGAGCGGTTGAGATAGTTGGCGTCGAGGTGCTGCTGACCAGCCTCGTCAACGATCGTGTACTCCACCTTCGTCCCTAGCACGAGTTCCAGCGAGCAGCAAACTAGAATGAAGAACATGTGCATGAGAAAATCTTGGAAGCGTATGATGGCAATGTACATGTGGTGGGCAAACTTTTCGCCAAACGTGTACTTCAGCAACACGGCGAGCAGCATCTGCCACGTGTAGGCTATGATGTGCCACACATAACTGGGTATGACAATAGCCAACACCGCCAACAAGCCAACGAGTGTCACCTTCATTATTGCGGTTTAGCTTTGGTTGAGGTGCGTTGATAAATAACTACTTAATAATTTAGGAAGCTGAGCGTAAAATTAAGAGAAAGTAAAGGCCTGGGTCATTCAATAATTTATTTGGAGCTTTACTCAAAAGTGTTTCCAGCATTTATTTATTTTTCTGTTTTTTGACGGATCTATTTTCTGTAAAATTACATAATAAGATTTATATACACTAGAGGAGAAAACAAAAACAAATGCTCGATAATTTTCTTTATTGTGCGTATCTGTAGTTAATCTTATTCGCTACATCCCGCTCCACCTGCGCGCGACGAGACGCCTCCTCCACACCAATCTCAGCCGAGTATCTGGCGCGAGCCCTGTCCTGCATCAACGTGTTCACCGCACGTACTGTCGCGTCCGACAAATTGCAATATTCGCAGTCAAACTGCTGGATATACGTATTGGCCACAAGACTCTTGTACAAGTGATCCTCCAGCGCCGCCACTTGCCCTTTGGATTCCTCAGGTACGAGGGGATTTCCCGTTAGCGACACCGCTCTCAAGGCGCCGCTGACGGACAACGCGGCGGGAAGGGATTGCAACGTCGTGAGACCCAATGCGTTGTAGGACAGATGAAGTTCTACAAGGGAAGCGTGAGAGGCGGCCGCCGCGACCAAGGTCGGATAGCCGCTGTCACTTGGGAAATCAGACAACCGATTTTGCTGAAGGCGCAGTACCCTCAACGTTTTATTGGACTGCAAAGCATCTACGAGAGATTTGGCCCCCTCTCTGCCACAACTATTATCGTTCAAATTCAGCTCCACAAGAGACACCTGCGGCTGGATTAAAAGGTACGCCAGCGCTTGAACACTCCTGTCGTCCAACGCGTTTCGGGACAAGTCCAGCACTTGTAACGTGTTGGTCACGACAGCTGCCTGCACTAATCGGTACAAGTGTTCGAATTGAATACGGTTGTTCGGCAAACGCAGCACCTGTAACGCGTTATACTTTGTCAGAACCTCGCTGAGCGAAGCCGCATCCTCATCCTGTAAACCAGAAGACATTCCATTAACCGACGTGTAGGTAAGCGAAAAGTTGAGCAAACCCGGAATTCTCGAAAAGAGGTTAGGATACAAATTGAGATGGACCACCTGAAGTGGAAGTTCTATTGTGTGAATATAGTCGCGTCCGATGCCACATAGCTCCGCCAGCTTTCGCTGGTCCGATTCTGTAATAAAGCTCGCTGGGCCAGTGTATTTTGTCGCCGATGCGCTGTTGGAAGCAGCAAAGCAAGGTATTTTTTGCATCCAGTCGCTCTTCGCACCTTCCGGGGCGGTCGGCGTCGGGCTCAACGTGAGCAGAAAATCGGCTAACAAATGCTCCAAATAGAGCCGTTTCCAGCCAAATGTCTTGTCACGGACGGATCCTTCAGTACCGACAAACTTGTTCAGCTGCCCCTCAGACCAGCGGGCTTCGCAGCACCTCTTCCAGTACTGTTCTGATGAGATTCGAGAAACAGCTGTCTGAAGGGGAATCTTGTCATCCCCCGTTGGTAATTTCTCCATAATACGCTCGTATAGCTCCGGTGCATCCTCGCGCAGCTCATCAATGGCGGGTGTGCGATCAAAATTATCAGCGAGAAGTTGTATACACAGAGACTGGAGGGTAGGAACAAAATAGGAAATATCCCCCTGATTTTCGGAAGATCCCTGGGCAGCACTTTCACGGTTGTATTCGTGCAAACGCACCTTGTGAAATTCATTTGTCGTGGCCGCTGTGGCCAGCTTTTTTCCTCTCATGGTGGCGTTCATCCTATACTATAGTTTTTATTTTGTGTCAAAAAGCCTTCTTAAATGGGCCTTACACAATAGAAGGGAGAGACAAAATAGATGGGATTGGTCAGAAAGCGGGCCGAGATAAATGCCTCGACGAAAAAAAAAAAAAAAAACAAGAACTCCGATGTTGACAGTCTTAATAAACAGCAGAGGAAAATACGGCAGAAATGAAACGACAATGCGGCAATCAGCAGTAAAAGCAGTCGATCTGCAGAAAACCAGCAAAGAATTCGCCACGGCCATTTTTTTCGTTTTTTCGCTTTCGGAAAAAAAAATTCCCCGAATACGTGCCGAACTGGAAAAATAAGGAAGGGAGCACGCACTTGGGTACCTTGTGCATTGGTTTTCGCACCAGCTCCAAAAAAAAAAAAATTGCCTTTGCCGAGCATCGCTTAAAATCACCTTTTTTATTTTATTTTTACCCCGCAGCTCATAATTCTCTCTTGTCACACAGCATTGGTGCAGATCCACGGCCTTCTTTCGGCGTCGCGCATTGTATTCATCATTATTTTGAGGTAAGCTACACTCTAAAACGCCTAACAAAAATGAGTCACTTTTTCAAAAAAGGAAAAAAAAAAGGGACAGAAAGCAAGATGTAAAAATAATACCATTTACCAGGTTCAGGTTTAGTGCCGCAAACGGCAGCGTGGACACAAGTGCGCAAAAAAAAAAAAAAATCAAAAACAGAAATGGATTTAAAATGAAATGGAAAAAAAAAAAAAACACAAAAAACAATGATTGAAAAATTAAATAAACAAAAACAAACAAAAAAAAGGATATTCCCGAATGGCAGAAGTAAACGCAAGAACAGGGGGAAAAAATTAGAAAGAATGCGTCCCGCGGTAAAGAAATTAAATTAATGCAACATTGGAATGGTAGGCCACTTTATATTGTTGCAATTAAATACATTTCTTTCACCTTTCTTCTTTTTCTTTGCCAATTTTTTTCCTTTATTTTTCCTTTAAAACTTCTTTCTACAAAAATATCTACACTTTTACATTCACGGGAAAGAAAAAAAAAAAAGAATCTCTACGTTGGAAATGTTGTCTCTTCAGATTTGTTGTCGTAAACAAGACGCAATTCCATAATTTAGCGACACGATTTACTCAACTTGGGGAGTGTGGTCAACACCACCAGCGGCCTCAGCGTTGTAGGAAACCTGGAAACCGTTGACCGTACCTTCGATAAACATCTCGGTCTGACCGGGTTCAACGGTAACCGTCACGACGTACTTACCGTTCTCGTTCGACATCTTGGATTTTCCGAGAGGGCGGATGGAGGAGCGGGCACCAAAGTAGCCAGTCACCGTCATCGTGTAGTTTTCAGTGTCGTTGTAGTACGCCCACTTCTTCTCAGGCTCGTTGACAATACGGAAGAGAAGGCCGTTGCCCTGGTTCTTGAAGCACTTGTTGAAGTAGGTACCCTTGTAAGAAGGTCCGGGACCGTTGGGGTGAATTTCGGCAACTCTCATGTACACCAGTTCGCTAGACGAGTTGCGGAGAATGAGGAACTTGCCTTCCTTGCCGGCGAGGTTGGCCTCAAATCCGTACTGAAATCCGGTGTTGTACGCGGTTTCAATCTCCTGCTGTTCCTCGGAACCCATGACGCGAGTGCTCATGAAGGGAGTGTCGGAGCGGAGAACGTTGTTCTCGATGGAGACATTACCGCGCATGCGGTTGGCAACAAGGATTTCCACGCTGACCTTATCGTCACCACTGGGGTGGAAGTGGATGGTGGACTGCTCCTCGCCGGTGACGCGCTTGCCGTTGAACGCCTTGAGCACGAATTCACCAGAAATATTGTCGGCATCCACAATGTGTAGTAACTGCATGGTGGTGCTTTGAGATCTCAGGTAAACGCCGGTGCTGTTCTGACGGATCTGGACACCTTCGTTAAATGCGGCAACAATTCTCTCCTCGGCGGCCTCGGCCTCGCCCTGGGTGGGGATATTGGTAGACGCCAAAGAACCCTGAAGCTCGGAACCTTGAATTTCGAGCTGACCACGGAGGGAGTTGGTCACATTCGCGATGAGGAAGCAGCCACCATCGCCGTCGGGGAGGAATCGGAGGGACATGGGCTCGGTCACCTTTTGGCCGTTGATGGAAACCACGGCGTGCTCTCCATAAACGTCGTTGAGCTGGACATTTCGGCTGAACATCAAGGAGCAGTTATCGTTCTTGAGGTAGAAGTTGTCGTTCTCCACCTTAACCTTGAAGCCAGTGGAAAGACCGGTGGAAATAGCATCCTCGATTGCCATTTGGTTATCGTCGCCCATCATCATGGTGCTGGAAAGGTCGCCGTACAGAAGACCATTTTCGTATCTCAGCTTGCCTCTCATAGTGTTGGCAACGGTGATGAAAGCGAAAACGCTCTTCTTGCGGTGAGCGAGATGCAAAGTGGCAGTGGTGGGGGCATTCTTACCCTTGAAATGCGTCAGGGTATAGCTTCCGCAAATATCGTCCAACTTATCGGCGATCATGACTTCTTTAAAAGGCAAGGAAAATTAAATGAAAACTACTGTGAATAATGAAGAGAGAAGGAAAATAAATATATAAATAACAAAATAATTCTCAGTAAACAGATAAAATAAAATATCCTCAGCGCCGAGAGGGGGGTGCTTGTTTGAAATGTTTGGCCGCCGCGGATATGCTTTGGGGGGTCGGCCTTTCCGCCCTTCCGGAGGTGCCCGCGCCCTCGGGATCCGGCGCATTCGGCCGGCGGGCCAACCGGGCGCGCCTCCCCGGGCCGGGAAAACGGAGGGGCCGCCGCCCGTGGGCGGGAACCGAGGGGCGCCGCAAGAGGGGAGGAAAAAAAAACTCGCGGGGCGCGGAGAACCGCGCGCGGGACCCTCGGCGGCTGCGCCAAGGCCACCCCCACACACCCCAGGACAAAAACACCAAAACAAGCACGAAACCATCACCCCGCCTCCCTCCAAATCTTTTCCTTATCCCTAGTTTGTAGTTTCCAAGATGGCATTTAATACGAAAGCAAAAATGTGGTGGGGATCCGTCTCCTCCAAAACCGAAAGCGCTTTTGGCGTGAAGAAAAAGCGTCATGTCGCCCACGAATACTACGACAATCCCAACGCCCCGTCCGAACGCCCCAGAAGTATGCACAACGTGGGCAGCATTAGACGTCAAAGTCAGAGAAATATGGCCCAACACGATAGCGAAGAAGACGAGAACAACCAGAACAACGACGTTCAGGACAACTACCCTCAGGACAACAATAACATGCAGGGAGGCTACAACGCTGGGTACGATCAGAACAATCAAGGGCAGGGATATCAAGGTTACGACGCGAACGCACAGGGTGGCTACAATCAGGGCTACAACCAAGGCGGCTATGACGGTAACATGCAAAACGCCAACTTTCAGGGCGGATACGGCGGATATCCTCAATAAGTGTCATCCTTTCGAGACACATGTATATATTTTAATATTCGCTGAAAAGAACAAACTTGAAAAAAAGAAGTTCATCAGCACAAAGCAACATAAAGGAAGCCTTGAAAGTTGCGTAAATATTTTTTTTGTTGAAAATGTATGTAGTTGTTTGTTCCCTTTCTATAATATATGAAAATTGCTATTTACGTGTGGATTAACAAGAAAAAGGCGAAAAAAAAAATATTTTAGCGGTATTACAATTCAGATAGCATTAGTTTAAGTATTTCCCCTCCCGTTTTATTTTTATCTGGATGTATACTTTAAATACACCTTTTGATTTTAGCAAGTGCATTTGATCCTCAACCGTCCTCGTGGTCCTTTGTCGCCGTTATTTGCAACTTTGCTCTCCTCCTTTTTCCTAAATTTCAAAAAAGAATACACCGTCAATACACACATGGGACGAGGATTTGGTCGTGGTGCCAAAAGCGTCGCTATTGTGACACATGCGCAGGTGAAATCGGCGGGCAAAAAGACCCCCCGAGGTCTGAGGAGCGTCAGACAGAAGAAAAAGCAACGCTATCAGAAGCGGGAGAATTCGCAGGAAGATCTTGAAAAGTCTTTAGGCGTGGGAGCACCCGAAAAGGCGGAAAAGAAGACCCTGACGCAGCAAATTGCCTCCATCAATGTTCCCCACATCGTCGGGCGAAGAGAAAAGGGGCTGAAGCGTTTGCGCAAGCAGGTCATAAACGCGGTGAAAGACGTGAGACGCCGCCACAATGAAAAAGCTAAGCGGAAATTAGAGAAGCAACTGAAGCGGGAAGCCCGTAAGAAGAAGTAAAGCGCCGTACATCGTTTCTTAAAAGTGTCGTTTAAACTAAATTCTTTGATATAAATCGCATTAATTACGAACAGTAGATGTTGCATTCCGCTAAAAAGCTGGTAACACTTTTGATGCTCTTCAGATTTCTACCCCGTTAATCCTCTCTTTCTTTTATACCCAAAGCAATAAAGTTTCCTTTTATTCCATCGTACGCCGCACTAACTGGTAGACTTCATTTGACTAAGAAATGCTCTTGCGTAGAAAAGTGTTAGGTTGTACGTTTGTCACCTCACAAACGTATCAAACGCGACAAACCAATACCGGAAAGTCTGGCGACAAGGTGGAAGACTCCGATGACCCCGCGGTTGTCCTTCGACGTCTCCAGCAAGACATCAGAGAACGTTCCAACGTTGCCCGTGAAGCGGTTCCCCCGCCACCGCCCCGTCGCTCAGGAAAGACCGACTTTTTTTCGAAGCCAGGTACACTAGAAGGAAAGGACGCAGCTGCCGAGGCGGCAAAAAAGAAGACTTCAAACCAATTCTTGAGAAAACTGAGCGTGATGGAGGAAGAAGCGCAGTCACCCACCTTTCCTACATACGACGCCGCGGCAGAGCGACGCAGACGCACGGTGGAAAAGAAGATTAAAGAAGAACGAGAGAAGTTAGTCGTCTTCCGTGATGTTGGAATGGACTTGGACAAGCCGATACTCTCCCGAGATGTGTTTCTAGTCCTGAAATACTTTCGTTATGGTATCGAATTCGCCATCGACAATGAGCTGGAGCGCATGCTGCGTTACTTCAATGAACACGCGGTGAACGAACTCAAAATTATCCAAGATAGTAAGTTAATGCGAGGCCCGCCAACCCTCTCCCGCAAGAAATCCGTACAAGTCGCCTCTTCCAACAGCTCTAGGAGAGACAGTTTAACGCCGCCCCTCGCTACTGGTGAGGGTCGCGGTTTTCAGGTGTTGTCCCATTTCCCCACTGTACGGGGCTGTCTGTTGCAGCAATTCGCAACGCCACCGTCCCCCTCTGTGGTGAACACATGCAAAGAGGTGCTGCAGCCCCCTACCCCCGCTCAGTCCTTCTTTTCTCCCGCGTCTTTGAAATTTCGGGAGAGCCCCGCGGCCTACGACATCGCAGACGAGTCGCAGTTTTCCACGCTTTCCCCGTCCGCCTTCCGCCGTCCCGCCGTTGTGATATTTTCCCAGCTAGGCCAGAAATTCGGTTCCCGCGCGGATCAGGAATGGAGGGAGTTGGCGTACAAGACGATCTGCCCTACCGTCTTGCCCTATATCCGTACAAAGGAGCCGGAAAACGAAGGCACGGTCCCGAAAACAGTCAAGGAGCCGCACCAACGAAAGCCAATCGACGTGATTTCACTTCGCTCCGTGGATATCTACAAGTACAAGTGGGTGCACCGCCTTTACATTCGTCGCTTTGCCAACTCTCTTGATATGAACAGCGTGCCGGGCATAATGACCGCGAACTCCACTTACGTCGGTACGCGGCTGTTGGAACCATTTTATAGTGTACTCGGACTGCGCAACTACCTGTTGCCACAGGTCATGTTGGTGGATCACGAGGGCGTTATCCGATGGCTGAGTGCCGGCTGTCCAGACCGTTACGAGGCGGAGCACTTCCCCAAACTCTTGGCGCAGTTAGAAGCGGAGTACTATCAAAAGATAAAGTAGTGTCCCCTTACGAGCAAATGGAAATAATCACATATAGTTAAACAACCATAACAGTAATGAAAGGTAAGTCAATGGAAGCCAGCGTTTTCCCGAGTGTTTTTAGCGTCCTCATTTCATGTGTCAGCTTTAAAAGGTGTAGATATTGCAAAAAACAGACAACTTCATTCCCTCTTTCTCTCACTCACTCTCTTATCGTAGCGTCCTAGTGGAAAAGGAGGAAAAGAGATAAAATTCGATTCCCTCTTGTTCCTGTTTTTCTAAACCATTGTTTTTCCATTCAAAGAACTTTTTTTTTTTTTTGTAGTATCTTTTTTTTTTTTTTTTGCTTTTTTATTATTTATTTCACTTTTTTTCAAAAAGAAAAAAGCTTTCTGCCAGTTGTAAAACGAAGGAAAAAGCACGTAGAAGAAAGCCTTTTTTTCAAACATTAAAAACTAAAAACTGTTAGCGACAACTTTCGATGGACGGTGGGAACCACGCACGTCGGTACTCTCCTCTCCACGGTCCTGTGGCAGAGGCCTCCCCTCCCGTCCCAACCGCTCTGAGCGGTACTAGTAGAAAAGGCAATGCCCCCACGCCAACCCAACCCGGCGGCAGCAAAGAAAAGACTGCCGCCAGTGTTGTCACGAATACGAACAATAGAACCCCCGGCCGCGGGAACTCTACTCCCGTCCTGTCCACCGTCTACAACGAGACGGACGAGCAGGAAAGGAGTTACCACTTCTCCGCCGATGAAGCCGACCCTGACCACCCCAACGTGGACACCGACGGCAAACACCCCAACAGGGAAGAGGAGGAGAACGATGCCAAAAGTAACGCCAACAACGCCGACTTGGATATGTTTGATATCGAACTGCAGCGTGACTTGACGGCGCCGAACAATAACAATAACAACGGCAATAACAATCCGAACAGTAATGGCAACCCCCTCAAGTCCTTCCGCGGCTCCCCCAGTCTGTACAAGAGCACGACGCCGCCCATGAACATTCCCGGAAAGAGCTCTCCCTCGCTATTCAACAACAATTACGAAACCATGTCCAACATCTCCACCATAGACCCGAAGGATACGTCCAAGATATTGGCCAAGATGGTGCAGGAGTTGACCAACTATAATAATGCGAGTGGTAGTAGTGCCGGGAGCACCGCCAACAGCGACCTGGAACATCTTCTTATTCTTCGACAGTTTTTAGACAATGCAGAGGCGCAACGAGGGCTGAACAGCGGCAGCACAAACAACAGTGCCGTCCTCAGCCGTGCCAACCTGCTGTCGGCCTCCAATCCCATGATGATGTACAACCCGCTTAGCAATAGTCGAATGTCACCTCACAGTCACTACTCCCGTAAAGAAATGGGGGCAACCAACCGGAACGGAAGAAACACCATAGACACGGAGGTGAGTGACTCCCTCTGTCGTCTACCACACAATAAGAACAGCACGAACAATAATAACTATTATAGTGGCCCGGAGACTTTCCCAGCGGATCGCTACCAAAGACCGTCCAACCCCGCCCAGGCTCCTCGCAACAATAATAATAATAATAATAATCGGAGGAACAGCTTTCCTAACAACACGTACGCTAGCGCTGGTAACACCAACAGTAGCAGCGCGCTGTACCGTATCTCACCTTCTCAGCGACACGCCTCCCCGTCTTGCCCGCAGCGTAATAACAATAACAACACGACGATGATGCATGCGAGCAACACCATCAAGCCCAGGGCGGTGAAGCCTCCTAGCACCTCCAGCAACCCTCCAGCCCGTCGACCCAATAACGGTAATAACAATATGGCCATGTACACGGCCAACAATAATAGTTACAACAACACGAACATTAACAATAATAATAATAATAATAATGGGAGAATGCGGTATACCAAGAACGTAGCCCCCAGCAATCATAGTGCCTTCTCCGAGTGCAGCGGCGGTGAAACCCGCAGCAGTTTCAACGCCAAAAACTTAAACAATACAAATCACCATATGAACTTGAACAGTGACGGTAGCACCGCCTTGCCCACGCCGAACAATCGCAACGACACCGCGGATACCTCCATGACGAACATTGGGGAAACCAACAGCGACATCACGAATCACAACAACAATAATAATAATATGAACGTGGATGACAGTCTATTTTTGCGTTTTCGGGCTGCCTCGTTCAATAATAAGTTTGTCAGTGTTAGCAATGACGTCTCCTCGTCTGTAAACGAGTAGTCGTACGGTTCCTTGTTCTTTTTGTTTTTGTTTTTGTTTGTCCTTGTTTTTTGTTTACCTGTTTCTTTCTTTTTGTTTGTTTTGTTGTGCATGTGTGTGTTTTTCTTCCAATTCAGAATTAAAAGTTTTTTTAAAAAAAAAAAATCTAATTAGACAAAATCCACTTTCTTTCTATTTATATAATAATGACAGGAAAGATAAGTTGGAACGGTAAAAGTTAAAAAAAAAAATCAGAAGTCCTGAACCCAATGACGCGTCATTTTCTTTTTTTGTTTCGTTTTCTGTGTTTTAACCCCTATTTTATATATTTTTCATTTTCCGTGCCCAAAAATCTTTAAAAATTGACAAAAAAAAAAAAATAATAAAGCATTCATCTTGTAACAATACGAAATCTATACAAAAAATAAAAAAAAAGTACACTAAAAAAAAAACTCATAAAGAAATAAGAAAAAAAAAAAAATATAGCTCACTTCATTAATTCATTTTTTTTTTTTTCATCATTTTTTCACCACGCTAAAATTTATAATAAATAGAAGAAGAATACGTATAAAAGTATATATGTATATATATATATATATATATATACCTTTCCATATACCGAAAAAAAAAAAAAGAAGAATAACTTCAGTGTAAAAAATTACTAATGTTTTTTTTTTTTTTTTTATCCATTACTTCTAAAAATAACTCAATACATTTTTAATTTTTTTTTTTTTCAGAATATTAAAAAAAAATATATATATATATTCAATGAAAAACTGATAACGCACAAAACAGAATTAAAAAAATGAACTCCTCCCATGAACCTTCCTTTCCTTTTTTTTTTTTTTTTTCTTAACCCTTCCTCAAAAAAAAAAAAAATAGGAAAGATATTTTCAAATTTTTTTATTAAAATGTCCTCCAAATTTGCTAAAAACTTACTCCTCAAGTACGGCTGGAAAGAAGGGGAGGCCCTCGGCAAGAATAAACAAAAACAAAAACCACACGAGGAAACTGAAAAGGATAACCATGAAAATGAAAATAGTGATGAAGATACCGGCGGTATGCATACGTATATCCGGGTCGTAAGGCGGGACCCCAAATGTCTCGGCGGCCTCGGCCACGAGAGTGATCCCTACACCACGCTGTACAGCAAACTGAACCGAAAGGGGAAAAACAAGGATAATAATAATAATACTGTCGCCCAGGTGCACACGGAGCTGGATGCGGTGTATGGTGAGATCGGGGGTAGGGACCGGAAGCGGGGGAGGGACTCCAGCGATAGCGATAGCGAAGAAGAGGAGAAAAATGAGAAACTCACTAAAAAGAATAAGCAGGAGGAAGTGTCTTCCTCTGAGGACGAAACAGAACGACAAACAAAAAAGCAAAAAACAAAAGTAAAGGAGGACTCGTCTTCTTCTAGTAGCAGTGATGACGATGACAGTGAGGAGGAAGAAGACAACAATAATAAGAATAAGTTATTATCCGATGAGGAGCTCTTCCGCCGGTGTGGCGGGGTGCGGTTAGGGAGGGCTGGCCGTCACCGCTTCTTCGATGGGAAACTGTCGAGGCTGGATAAGAAACATCAAAAAGAAGAATGATAATGATACTAATAAAGAAAAATATAATCGTGTAACTAAATATAATATTGTTTTATTTTATTTTTTATTTTTTTGTATGAATTATAGAGGGAAACACACAAAATGGGAAATGTACTGGGTGTTTATTGATTTGATGCACTTTTTCTCTTATTTTTTTTTTAAAAAAATCTTTCACGAAAAGCCAAAAATAAAGAAAAAAATAACAATAAGGAATGTTTTGTTTTAGACACAACAGTCTCTTATTACAGAAACTAACCAATGATGGTACCAGAAGCATTTTAAAGAAATCTAAAGGAGCGAACATTAAAAAAAATGTAGCAGAACTATTCTCCGCCGAAGCAACCACCGCAAAATCTTCACCCAAAAACAAAAAAGAGGAAACCAAAGAAGTGAAAGAAGCAAAAGTAGAGCCCACCGCCACCCTAACTTCTTCCCTATCCAATAACAATAATAATAATAATCATACTATTCCCTTTTCTATCGATAGACTCTCAGAACAGCTCACCACCCTCACCAAGCAGACCACCCAACTCTCGGAGCAGCTCTTCACCCTCACGCAGCAGTACCGACAGGTGGAGCGACGGCTAGCATTATTAGAGGAATGTTACCGGAATGAGTGGAAGACGGGTCTGAGTGCGGTGCAGCAGGCCGTAGGGGCGCTACAACTGCAGTCGCGCTAATACAGAGGAGCTGATGGGACAGCTGGAGAGTAAAGTATTATTGAAAAGAAGAATAATCATAGTGTTAATAATAATAATAATAATAATAATAATAATGAGGAGTGGGAGAAGAAGGTGAAAAAAGAGTGTGAAGAGATGATTCGAACGGAAATGGAAACTTTCAGACAAGAGATGCAAAAATCTAAAAAAGAAGAAAACACAACCGATAATAATAGTGATACGAACATTAATAATCATCATCATGTGGAAGGTGAAATAAAATTACTAAAACAAGACGTGGAGTCCATTATGGCAAAGTTATCCCTTTATCCATTAGAACTCTTCACCGCCCAGCGCATCGTCGACCAGCTACCACCTCAAAATAATAATATCAATAATAATAATAATAATGGACCGTCGCTGCTCACTGCGGAACAACTTTCTAAATTATTACGCACCAGCCAGTATTTACCATTCCGTGGGGTCGACGGCAGCACGCATGTCGCCTCCCAGCAAGTCCTCGTCACAGGGGTGCCACCCACCTGGGGGGCCTCCGAGGTGCTAGGATTGATGAACCGTACGACCGACGGCGGCGCCACCAACTGCGTCGTGCGACGACAAAATAATGATCATCAGAATAATCATAAGTTTTCGGAAGGGAAGGAAACACCTGTGTTTGCTTCCAAAGCTCATAATAATAATAATAATAATAATAACGGCCCCGCTATGCCACCACCCAGTACGGTTTATACCAATAATAGTAATAGTAATAATAATACAAGAGGATTTGAAGTCACCTTTGCGACGAGTCAATGTGCTGTCAAGGCCATATTAGAACTGAATAACTGTGAAATAAAAGGCAATAATAATAATAATAGTAGTCATTATAAACTAGTGGTGGAGCCTGTGGTGTCGGTGGATATTGTGAACTCCATTAAGGCGTTGGAGTTGGAAAGAAAAAGGGAAAAGAAGGAAAAATAAATTTTAATCATTCACATTTTTTTTTTTTTAAACCGTGTACAGTACTCTTTTTTTAATAATAATGATGGTCCAACAGATGGGTAGGGATAAAGAACATAATTATTATTAGATTTTCTGTGCATTTATTCCTCTCCCTGTTTCTTTTTTTTTTTTTTTTAATAGTAATATTTTTTTTTTTCGGTTTGTTTTGATTTTATTTTCTAACTTTTTTTTTTTTTTACTATTATTATCATTTCTGTAGAATAAAACAAAGAAAAAGAAAAAGAAAAAAAATGAGCAAGAAGAAGGCCGACGCAGCGGAAAACGTCCGCGTCCTCGTGCGCTGCCGTCCGCTCAGCGAGAAGGAAAAGAACAACGGTAACACCTCCTGTGTCGACCTGGACATTGCCCAGCACACCGTCACTGTCAACCCCGTCGTCGGTAACCCCGACCGCTTCACCTTTGACGCCACCATTAACAACACCTTTTCCCAAAAAGACATCTTCAATCAGTACATTATGCCCTTGGTGGACAGCGTGCTCGATGGCTTCAACGCGACCGTGTTCGCCTACGGTCAGTCCGGTAGCGGTAAGACCCACACCATGACGGGTGTGATGGGCGATGAGGAGATGGAGGGTGTAATTCCTCGTTGCTTCAAGTACATTTTTGACCACGTGAAGGAAACCAAAGAGGCAGAGCCCAATAAAGTTTTCTCCATGTATGTCTCCTTCGTGGAATTGTATAATGGTAAGGTTCGAGACCTGCTCGCCGCGAAACAGGTGACCCTCGACGTACGTGAGAGTAAGGATAAGACCTTCTTTGTGCAAGGCGTCAACATTCCCCAAGTGAAGTTCCCGGAAGAAATTATCCGTCTCATGGAGGAAGGCACCGACCGACGACGGGTCGCGGCGACGGAGCTCAACGCCGATAGCTCACGCTCCCACAGTCTCTTCACCTTGGTGATCGAGTGCAGCGAGACGCTAGAGGATGGCTCCGCCCGCAGTGTGACCAGTAAACTCAACCTGGTCGACCTGGCCGGCTCGGAGCGTCAGGGGAAGACCGGCGCCTCTGGGGATACCTTGAAGGAAGGCTGTAATATCAATCTATCCTTGTCTGCATTGGGTACCGTGATCGATTGTATCGTCAAAGGCGCCCCGCACGTTCCCTTCCGTAGCAGTCCGCTTACCATGTTGCTAAAAGATTCCCTCGGTGGTAACAGCAAGACGGTCATGTTTGCTAATATTAACCCCAGTGCCAACAACGTCTCGGAGACCATCTCCACCCTCCGCTTTGCGGATCGTGCCAAGCAGATCAAGAACAAGCCGGTCGTGAATATGGACACCAAGGATCAGAAGATTGCGGAACTGACGGAGATGGTGAACGAACTGCGCACCAAGCTGGAAAAGTACTCCACCGGTGGCACCCTCGGACTGGAAGAAGAAGTGGAGCAGCTGCGAGAGAAGGTTGGGGAGCTCGAGGTGAACCTCGACAACGCCGTCAAGTCGCGTGAGGCCGACCTCGTCGACTTTGAAAACTCCAAACAGCAAATCATCGAGGAGCGTCAGACCTTCAACAGCCGTCTGGTCGAGATGGAGGAGCAGGTCTCCCAGCTGCAGAACGACTTACAAATTGCGGAGACCAACGCCAAGGACGCGCAGTCCTCGCTGGAGGAAGTCTTGCAGCTCTGTGCGCAGTACCTCAACGACAAGAAACCCATCGCCACCGTCGACGAGCTGTCCGCTATTCTCAAAGATAAATCCTTCGGTGGCAACAGCGCCGAGTCCTCGCAGCTCAAGACACAGGTGGAGACGCTCACGGTGGAGAACAAGTCCCTCAAGAAGGATTACAAGGCCCTCAAGAAGGATATGGAGCAGCAGCTCAAGAACGCCAAGGAGGAGGCGCAGGCGGCGGAGTCCAAGATGAAGCGCATGAAGAAGGAGCTGCAGGCCTCACACGATGCGTGGGAGGTGGAGGCGGAGTCCGACGCCGCCGCGGATGGTGGGGAGGCCAAGGAAAGGAAAGAAGAGCCTAACCCGCAGAAGGCGATCAAGGCCCTCAACGACGACTACTCCCGTCGCCAGGACGAACTCATTGCGGCCATGAAGGTGGACGACAATGGCGCCACCGCGATTAAGGCGCTCAAGAAGGAGAATGAGGAGCTTCGTCAGCAGCTGCTCGCCAAGCCTAGCGCGATTGCCGGCGCTGGCGACAGCACTAGCGGGGCAGAGGTGGAGGAGATCCGCAAGTCGCTCCAGGATGTCCAGAAGGAGCGGGATGGTTTGTATGAACAGCTGTCGGCCGCTAGGGAGGAGGCCGCGGAGGCAGCGAAAGCGGCGGCAGAGGCCAATGGAAAGATCAACGAAGTCCGTGGAGAGTACGAGCGCAAGTTGGCCACCGCGTCTAGCAGCGCGGGGGAGGTCGACAAGCTCACCGCCAAGCTCAAGGACCGCAACGACCAGCTGGAACAGATGCGCACGCTACTGGACAAGCAGAAGGCGCTCATTGTCAAGAGTAACGAGAAGGCGGAGTACTACCAACAAGAGGTGAAGGAAGCCAACAAGAAGACCGCCAGCACCGAGGAGAGGTATCGTGCCATGCTGGATGAGAAGGACGCCCAGTTCCAGAAGGCGGTCAGCGAGCGGCTAGAGGAGTACATGACACAGCGTAAGGAGGAGGAGAAGGACCGCAACACAATCGTCAAGAAACTGAAAAAGAAGATTACCAAAATGCAGGACAACATTGCCGAGCTGGAACAGAACTTTGACATGAAGGTGTGCGAGTGCGAGGAGCTGCGGGAGCTGCTGAGCGAGCAAAAGTTACAGCAAATGAAGTTGGTTCGACGTATCGACAGTACCGCCAATAATGCCAACACCAGCGCCGATGAGGAGCTCGAGGTCGAGGAAACAAAAGAAAAGATACAGAATGCGTTAGAGCGAGCAAAGGAGGAACGGAAGAGAAAGAGTGATATGTTTGCGATGGGAGAGGTGAAGAACGCAAAGAATAAGTAAAAAAACAAACAAGCATGTATCTTTCTCTCTTTTGTTGTTGTTGTTTTGTTGACTTCTTGTGTATTATTCTACTTTTCCTCGTAACAGGAAGGTCCCAAACAAGAGAGAAAGCATGGATGAAAGAGAAAGTGAGCATCCAGCAAAAAAAACAAAATGTTTTTGTTATTGTTCTTCTTCTTTTTGAAGTGCTTTTCACCCTTCTTGTTTGATTTTTTTTTTTTAATTAATATTATTTCATGACTGATTGAAAGAAGAAAACAATTATAACCCTTTTCCATTCTCTCTCTGTATATGTTCACGCCTTTATTTTATTTTATCTGTTCTAACCTGGATAAATGTATATGATACCGTTTTTTTAATATATATAAAATATATTTACTATTCCAAAGCATGTATTTAAAAAAGTGTTTTCCATGTATGAAATTGTTTTATTTCTGTTTAAGATATATATATATACTAGCCCCCAATGTTTTCATTTGATATTGAACAACAACAAAAAAAAAAAAAAAAAAAAAAAAAAGATGCGTGTTTTGCTTTTTCTCTGTCTGTTGTTGTCTGGAGGTGAATAAAAACGTAGTACAGCTTATTCTCTTTACTCTCTTTTTTTTTTTTTCTTAAAACAATAAATAAAAGGAATAATAAGTAAATCATATTCATTCTTTGCAACGATACAAAATGGTCTTCGTGGTGCTCTTCACATTAACGTTAACAAATGAGGAGGACGAGCGCGCCTTCCTCGAGGCCTTCCGCAAGCTATCGGAGAAGGTACGGCTGCACGAGCCCGGGGCCCTCACCTACGAGCTGCACCACGAGCTGGACGAACAGAAACAGCCCAAACCGTTTCACTACATTGTCGTCGAGCGCTACGTGGACGACTACTCCCTCGAGGAGGTCCACAACAAGAACCCCTACCTGGCCGAGCTGGTGGCCGTGCTAGGGAAGATGAACGAGGGCGGCGCCAACCGGGCGACCTTTACCCTTCATCAGTACGAGAACAGCACGGCGGAGCGGTCCCTGCAGCAGCTGCCGGCCCTCACGCTGGAGAGCGTGCCCCCGGTGAACAACCCGCTGCTGGAGAAGGGCGTGCTGGTGCTGGGTGGCGGTCGTGTCGGGGTGCATGCCGACTACGTCGAGGAGGCCACCAGACTGGGGGAGCTCATTGCCACACAGGAAAAGCGTCCGTTGGTCTATGGCGCTGGCACCGGTGGGGTGATGGGGGCGGCGGTGAAGGCTTGCATCGCCAAGAACGGCACCGTTATTTCCGTGATTCCCACCGACCTGCACCCACCGGAAGAGCTAGGCGCGGTCGTCTACCACACCGATACCATGTCAGAGAAGAAATCCATCATGTTTGCGCACTCGGATACGATGGTGGGTCTGCCCGGTGGCGTCGGCACCTTTGACGAACTCATTGAAGTGATTGCGTTATTTCAGTCCGGCTGTTATCGCCCCAAAATTGGTTTACTCAATGTGCATGGATTCTTCGATGCTTTTTTGAATTTTCTCAAGTGTCTGATTCGGGATGGTTTCTTGGATGAGAGTGTGTTTTCGATTATGGTGATCAAAGACACCGCGGAGGAGCTACTGACGGCATTAAAAGAGTTTGTGCCACCACCGCCCAGCAATAAGTTAGTGTGGACCCACAAGCCGTAAGGAACATCAAAAGAAAAAATTACGTTATGCTATATTTGTGGTGCTATAAAGTGCTCCTTTTTCCATTATTATTATTGACATGCAACTGTCAGTCGATCTATCGAAGGTATCGTTCTTCTGTCAGCTGTTTTGCTTTGTTTACTTGACCGGATGTACACTCTTGTGCTCCGAAAGAAATGGAAATACCTTCCCCCACATTGTTTTCCGATTTCGCAAAACCATTTAGATTCTAAGAAGCAGAAAAACACAAAAATGGTCTTCGTGGTGCTCTTCACATTAACGTTAACAAATGAGGAGGACGAGCGCGCCTTCCTCGAAGCCTTCCGCAAGCTGTCGGAGAAGGTACGGCTGCACGAGCCCGGGGCCCTCACCTACGAGCTGCACCACGAGCTGGACGAACAGAAACAGCCAAAACCGTTTCACTACATTGTCGTCGAGCGCTACGTGGACGACTACTCCCTCGAGGAGGTCCACAACAAGAATCCCTACCTGGCCGAGCTGGTGGCCGTGCTAGGGAAGATGAACGAGGGCGGCGCCAACCGGGCGACCTTTACCCTTCATCAGTACGAGAACAGCGCGGCGGAGCGGTCCCTGCAGCAGCTGCCGGCCCTCACGCTGGAGAGCGTGCCACCGGTGAACAACCCGCTGCTGGAGAAGGGCGTGCTGGTGTTCGGTGGAAGTCGGCCTGGCGTCCATCCTTCCTATGTGGAGGAGGCCGCTAACCTTGGTGTGCTGATTGCCACGCAAGAAAAGCGTCCGTTGGTCTACGGCGGTGGTACCGTTGGGGTCATGGGGGCCGTGGCCCAAGCCTGTCTCGCTGCCGATATCCCCAACCCCCATAACAAGTCTCAGACCGGTGGCACCGTCATCTCCGTCATCCCCACCCCACTGCAGCCACGGGAGGTCGCGGGGGAGATGATTGGGACTGTGGTGTACTACACCGCCACCATGTCGGAGCGCAAGTCGATCATGTTCGCCCACGCCGATACCGTTGTGGCGCTCCCTGGTGGCGTGGGTACCTACGATGAACTGCTGGAGGTGGTCACCCTTTTCCAGTTGAATAGTTATCGTCCCAAGATTGGTTTGCTCAATGCGAATCAGTTTTATAAACCTTTTTTGGATCTATTGCAGCACACCATTGAACAAGGGTTTGTGGATAAGTATGTGTTGGATTTTATTGTGGTGCGCGACAACGCCGCGGACTTGTTGCAGGCGCTGAAGGAGCTGGACCCGCCGGCCTCCTGCAAGGAGCTCACCTGGACTCACCGACCGTAAATCATAATAATCATTACCATCGGAAAAATATATATTAAAGTATCGTTTTGTTTTTGTTGTGACCACATAATAATGTTTTCTTATTATTGTTGTTCTTTCGTCAAAAAAAAAAAAAAAATAGGATTCACTCCACCATGCACATCTTTTTTTTTTCTTTTTTTTTTTTTATAACACAAGCACAGACACACACACATACATATACTTACTTTAGTAGAAAATGCTATCCCCGCTGGATATCGCCCGGCGGCACACCACCTTGGCGGTCAACAAGAGTTATCCCTTACTCAAACAAATCCTACAGGAATGGAAAACGTACTCGGAGGAGGTCCCGCTGCAGGCGAAGCCACACTACGCTGCCACACTGCACATCAACGTTCACCGACCTTATCAGACCGAAAAAGAGAAAGGCACGCATGTGTATACCAAATCGGTGCCGATGGACTTGTGGACCTCCGTGCTGCCGTGGGAGGTGCAGCGGGGGTTGTCGCTCGCCCACCTGTCCCTGGATAAAAAAGAAACGAAAGTGTTCCGGAAACGAATAAAACAGAAATAAAAGAAGAGGAGGAAATAGAGGACCCACTAGGTGTCGTCTCTCCGATGGCTGGAAAAGAAGACAAAAAAGAGACAAACACTACTCATCATAATAAGAATCCTCGTCCCGTGCCTGGCATGCTCTTTCTCATGGATACCTCCAGTGGTCTACAGTTTTGGTCTGGCGCTATTTTAAGGCCAATCGACGTCTTGTACATTGCCCCTGTCGTCCCGTCCGCCATCCACCACGCGGCGAGTCCATCCTTCGCGGCACTGCACCGCCAGACCCAGCACGAGCGGGTCGTCGATAACTATACCTCGCGAGAGGTGATACAACGTTATTTTCCGTCGAAGGAGTTTTACAGCTTGGAGGAAGTGAGAACGAATCCTAATGAGAATAATGACGACGATTTGGTTTCTTTGTCAAATCCGCTGATGGAGTGGCGAGTGCTGTCCAACACGCATTTAGACCCCTTTCCGCCGTGTGATGAAGCATTATTAGCGAAATTAGAAAATAATGAAAATCATACCTTAACGGTGGCGCCGGGGTCGTACGACGCGAAACGACTTCTTTTACAAAATGAAAAAACGGTTAATGAATGGAAAAAAGGAAAGAACCACACGACCGACTGTCCTAGTCCAGCCGCTCGTTATATTATTGAGACGGAACGCTACACCCTGCGGGACCACCTGAAGACCGCCTTGCAGGAAAGTAAAGCCATTGCCACACGAGAGTTATCAGACCGCAAGGAGAAGGATTCTATTTTTGGTGTCATGGACAAAAAAACAAAAAAAATAATCCTGACAATAATAATACGGTGACACTGGCCGAGGATGAGGCGACCGAGGTATCGTTCCACATGACATGGAGTCCGCGACTAGAAAAAGATTTAACCGACAAGGCGCAGTTAAGTGTTTTTTATATTCAACAATTAGAACATGTCATTCAACACTACTTGGAGGAATTAAACAAACCCATTTACAAAAGCGGACCTGTGACGACGGCACAAACGGAAGAAAAAGACGGAAATGAAAAAAAAATACAGTTTTGGCTGTCGGAGCACGAAAGTGTGTGGATGACCCTAAAGGAGTTGAGACTATTTCAGCAAGAACAAAAAGAAAAAGAAAAGGGAAAGAAAAACGAGAACGATGCAGAAGAAATCCATCACGAAGAAAATAATGAAAATGAGAATGATGACATCGTAATGAAAACCGAAACCGAACTAGACCTACAAGAAGAAAATGATAATCATAATCACAATAATGCCCTCACGCTGTCGGCCAACACCCTCGCTCGTTACTCCAACGCACTCCCTGGGATGCCTCTCTTACCACCAGTCGACTACAATCTATTTGACTGGTGTATCCGCCTTGGCTTGTGCACCCAAAGTGCCATCTATTATTATTATCCTCGCATTTTTCAGGAGTGGCGCTACGACTTGCGGGAGATGATCCAATACGAAAAAAATAATGAAAAAAATAAAGAAACGTTACGGAAGAAGTTATTGTTGGAGACAGATCCGCAAGCGGTGTCGGTGATGCAGCAGTTAGTGGAGGATCCTTCCTTACAGCTACCGGAGGAGCTCGTGCAGCTGGTGGAGACGGTCTTGTACAAGCGAGAAAAATTGCAATTATAATAATAATAATTATTTATTTTATAATTTTTACATAATTTAACAACTAATAAAAAAAAAATACTGTGCAACGACAAATAAATAAAAAGAAAAAAGCAAATACGAAGTTTTGCATTTATTGCATCCTCTTTTCAAACAATATTTCTCTCTCTCTCTCTCTCTTCATTCTTCTGATTTTTTATTTTAAGAAAATAAACACAAACAATACTATTATTATTCTAGCATGTCACGAAACATCAAGCACGATGCCCCGTGGACCACCACGATGGATGAATTGCTTCTCAGTGGCATTAGCAAATACGGTTTGCAGCATTGGGAGAAGATTGCATCCCTACTACAAAATAAAAAGACCGCCGCCCAGTGCCGCGCCCGGTTTGAACACTACTTGGATCCTCGACTGAATCTTAAAACACCCTTTTCCTACGAGGAAGAGGTTTGTTTATTAGAAACGTTTGCGATTTTTCCAAATCAGTGGAATATTATTGCAGAGCAAATTAACGCACTTCAAAATAATAATAATAATAATAATAATAATGTAGGGTATGTCCGCCCCGCGTGGCTGTGTGAGGAAACTTACAAAAAACTAAAAATGGAACTAGACTACAAAAACAGCGAAGACAGACAAAACTTAACGTTAGAGGAATACATTCAAGAAAAACAACAACAAGCCCAGCAACAAGTCTTGTCCACGACGTTTGAAGAAAAAGCAGCCGTACAGAAAAGTTCTTCCAACTTCCAGCACAACGCCAACAGTGATGACGAAACGTTACAACTCGCCATCAGCCGCCTCGCCAACCAAGATCAAAAAAAAGGATTGCGAAAAGAACGAAATAATAAATTAAAGGAAGCTAATTTTTTAGCGAAATTAGAGGCCAATCGCGAGGCGATGGACTCCGGGACGCTTTCCGAGAAACAAAAGAAAAAGTATGCGAAGGCATTAATGGAAGATGAACGAACGCTTTCTCTGCAAAATAATAATCATGATGAGTGATGAAATAGAAAGTGAGGATAATAATTATAATAATAATCATCATCATAAGTTTGAGCCAATCGAAATAGAGGACGGAGAGGCGACGAGAAAACGAAGAAAAATTGTAATGGACGATTCCGTTTTTTTGACGGATAAAAAAGATAAAAATAATAATAATCATTTATTAAAAAATGATCCAAAAGTCAATTTTGATTTGTTAGACCAAATGACAGAAAAGAAAACTGAAAATAATCATTTATTAACCGACCATAATAAAAATAAACATAGTGGTTTATCGTTTCATGCACTTTCTTCTCATATGGAAAGTGCCTTGGATATTGACTCTATTTTTAACGCTCTTCCGGACGTCACCGAGAATAATAATACTAAGAATAATAATAATAATAAAAGAGAACGAGAAGAAGAAGAGGCGACGGTGGTGTCACTTCAGAACCATAATCATAATAATAATATTCATAATCATTTGAATTATAATAATAATAATAACAATTTCGATAATTCTGTGGTGGAAAAACGGGTAAAAGTAGAAACCGAAACTACTTTTTATAATAATAATAAAATAAATAATAATAATAATAATAATTTTTCCTATTCGGATTATTTTCCAACGACGGAAACACAAAAAAAAGAGGAAATACACTTTATGGAGTTGGCGAAAAAAATGATTCACATTGAAACCGAAAAATTATACAATCAAAATAATAAAAATAATCAAAATAATATTTCACCGGAAGAAATAAATATCATTAAACGAAAACTAGAAAGAGCCATTCAAGAAAGTCATCTAGGCCTAAATGATAATAATGAAAACGAAAATAATATTAATATTTTGAATCATTCTTTTTATAAAAATGTATCCTACGAGAGTTCCACCTCCTTTTTAGAAAAGGAAGTACAAAAAAATATTTCAGAACTAAAAACGAAAATTGAAAAAAATTACGATAATCTTCGAACTTTTCTGTCTATTTGTTTTTTAGAACCCCTTCCACACGATAACACACTTTCCTCCAGCGATCACGCCATGGCCATCTTGTTGAAAAAAAATGAAAATTTTTTAAATCAAAATAATCATCATAATAATAATTTTAATTTAATCACTATACATTATATTATGGCATTATGGGAAAAAGAACTGTCCCGACGGGCGACGGAGGAAACTTTTTTGAAAAATTATTATCAAACCGAAAAGAGCGAAAATGAAAAAACTATTAAAACAATTAAATGAAAGATTATTATTCTCGAAACAGAGAGAGGAAGTGCTGCAGGCACAGTACAGGGCCATGATGGCGAAATAATATATACTATTATTATTAAAAAAAAAAAAGATTATTATATAATTTAGTTTTTTATTATTATTATTGAAGGTTGAAGGAAAACAGAGAGTGAGTAAAAATATAAAAACTTCATTTCTTTTTTTCTCTATTTTTTTTTTTTAAATAATAATAATAATTAGCAAAAAAAAAAAAAAAAAAATGATTCAATGGATTAAAAAACAAGTCCACACCCCTTTAGGGCCTATCTCCATTGTCTACTTTGGAGTCGACCAAAAAAATAATAATGAAAATGAAAAAAATGAAAATAAAAATAAAATTTCAGAACATTATGAAAATGATGCCTTAGAGGAGGCGGAAGGTCTGTTAGGGGCTGTCCTATGGAACAGTAATACCACCGCTACGGCGTACTTGTTAGCCCATTATTTTCAGAAAAATGAAAATAATAATAATAAAAATATTAATTATCAAGTGATTGAACTAGGGGCTGGGGTAGGCATCCTCGGTATCACCCTCGCCAAGCTCAATCAAAATAATAATAATAATAAAAATATAAATATAAAAGTGATTATTAGCGATATTAAAGAATTATTTCCGTTAATGGTCGAAAATATAAAACTAAACAAAGAAGAGGAGAATTGTTTGGCGGTGCAGTGGCGGTGGGGGCCGTCCCCGGATATCTCGTATAATCCCAAAAAAGATGGACTGCGTTGATTTCCAAAAATAAAAAAAATGAAAATGATAATAATAATGTAACGCCGCTAAAGGTAGTTTCTGATTTATTATTGGAGCTGTTGGAAACGCCGTCGGAAAGTTTTTCACAGTGTATTCCATATTTTGAAAATGAATAATAATAATAATAATAATAATAATAATTTTTTATATACTGTGTTGTGTGATGCCCTCTACGGCAATCCCAGTGACTGGAATAACTTAATCTACACCCTTTCCGAGATATTTCGTTATTATTATAAAAATAAAAATAAAAGAGAAATAAAAATTATTAATTTTTGCGAACAGCGCGTAGAAAATGTGGAAATAAAGTTTTTAGAGTTGTTGGACACACATAACGAAAACAAAAAAGCATTTTTGAAAAAACATAATATAAATAATAAAAATGAAAATAATAATAGGAATGCAATTGTCAAAATAGCAGCCAATGCATTATTAGAAAAGAATAATAATGATATCAACGCCATTCGCCGGGAAGACGTACTTTCCACGGTGATTACACTGCAATCCATCATTTTTGAAAATAATAATAATAATGTTTATTTTTGGCAGTATAAACGAAGTGAAATTAAAAATAATAAAAGTGACTTGGGAATGACGATTTTTGTGACGGAGATGACATGGGAAACGACGACTTCTACCGAAAAGGAACGAAAGCGACCACGAGAGGAATAAAATAAATAATTATTATAAATGCTATTTTTTTTTTTTTTAAAGCGATTAACGAAATAAAGTAACATCCCTTTCCTTTATTGTATGTTTGTTTGCAATGCTTTTCTTTTCTTGTACTAAAAATATTAATAATAAAAAACATTTCTTTCTCTTTTCTTTTTTTTTTCCGATAGCTTTCCTTTTCTATTTTCTCTCTCTGCTATGACCTCAGAGTATTATTACTGCAATGACTGTCACGCAGTCTTCCCTCTCCCAATAGATCCTCCTAATAAAGAAAATAATATTAATATTAATGCTTATCATAAAGAATATAAAATACAATCTCTATTACTTTCGACTGATCATAGTGCCCACTCCGTGTCTCTTTTCTCCGAGGCGGCTCCGTTCTGGACGAAACAATTTTTAAAAAAAACGAGTCCCATGATTTTGCATTCCAAAATAGAAAATGATTATATCAAATTAAAACGAAATGATCAGCAAAACATAATTCACCACGCCGTCCACTTTCACGACGAAATTGAAAAAAAACGAGAAAAAGTAAAAAATTTATTAGATGAGATTGAATTATTAGAAAAAAAATCATTTCTGCAACTCACCACACAAAAAGTGGTGTTTGAGTCTAATTGGAATTATAAAAAAGAATCCGATTTGATAAAAGAAATGAATATTATCCTTAAAGCGGTGGAGACGATGAAACAACATGCAGCGGTGCTGGGCCCAAACAAAAATAATAATAATCATAATAATGAAAAATTAGACTATCTGTTTCAAGATTGGCTACAGACGGAGCAACAAGTCAAACAAGAATTATCCTTTTTAGAAGAAAAAGAAAGAGAATTAGAGCAGGAATGGACGTTTTATTTTAAATCGAATTTTGTGGCGCCGTCTCTGGTAGAAAAGGAAAAAACACTAAAAGATATGATTGATCAACGACTTCAAAAAAAGGAAATGGAAAAATATGAAAATAATAATAACAAAACTAATAATAATAATAAGATGGAACCCATCGGGTTAGAAATCCCAACGTTTTCCAAGAAAGAATCCAGTTTTCAAAATAATTATAACAATAATCAAAATTATCATAATAATAATAATAATAATAATGTGAGTGTGCCTAGTACGATATACCCCGTCTCCCAACCTCCCGTCAGTGAGGACGACTACACGTTACGTCAGAGTACATTAGAAAAAAAAGGGCAGTGGCTGAAGGACCGGTTGGAGGCCTTTATGGTGGAACTGGAAAGTGTAAAATAATAATCATCATTAATGAATATTATGAATAGTATGGATACGGTTTGCGCCGTTGCTGGTAGAGTGTGTGTGGGGGTTTTTTAGTTTTAGATTGTATAGATCAACGAAAATTTTTATTTTCTTTGTTTTTGATTTTTTTTTTTTCTTCGCTCACCGTTTTTCCCATGTAGTTGTTGCTGTTCGTACCTACTTTCTTTCTATTTCTATTTTTTTTTTCTTCTTTTTTTTGTTTAGTTACTGTATAATATTTAATCACACTATTAGAATAATAATAATAATGTTCCGGCCCACCACCGTCCACCGCAGTGGTGTCCTCGCGGTCTGCCTCGCCAACGGTGCCCTTTTATTTAACCACTACCTCCAAACCTCATCGAGTGGTTATCTATTATTACTAAAAAGTGGTGTATTTTTCAAATTGTGTCTTCCGACAAATCTGCTTTCTTCCATTTATGGCGATCAGCAGGTGTCCAGGGTGGCAAACGCCTTGCCAGAGCTGAACGAAACCTTCATCACCTACAAGAAAGGCATGCAACACCCTCGCACGACGGTGTGGGAAAAAAAAATGATTACGCAAAAGTTACGCAACGACCGGGAGCGCATTTTTCACACCTACCGAACCAGCAACTTTAGAATGTATATGCCATATGTACTCTCCGCTAGCACTAGCTTGTATTGTCTGGCGGGCGGCCCGGCGCAGGAGGTGTATACTTTTCTACGGGAGCAGGCTGGTCTGACCGACTTTAGCGCTCCGTGGGCAGTGCCGGGTGTGCTCGACCCTACGTTACTACTCGCAATGGGCCTCACCGCGGTCAATGTCAATTCCCATCTGAATCGTCGGAAAGGATTTAATAAAGATTTTGATCGTATTATTGCAGTGTTGAAAAAGCTAAATTGGCTGTGGATGATCTCCCTGATGGGGGTGACCGTTGGCTACGGCCCTCTCTTCCCAGCGTACGTGGCGCCCGTGTGGTTGGGCATGAGTCTCGTGCAGTGTCTCAAGAATCAATTCCTCTGTGTCACCCCAGGCCGTCGCTTGCTACAGGTCGACGACTACCCCCCTAGTCACGGGCACTACACCGAGGCCACCGCAGAGGCCCACCCCTACCGCCTCCTCTTCTCCTCTACCGACGGCACAGAGGGGATGGACCGGGACCGCATGTGGGCCCTGCAGAAGAAGGCGCTGGAGTACGAGTGTGATGTACGACTCTACAAGATGGCACGGCGGCTGGGGGTACTGGGGGACGAGGTGGCGGAGCTGGAGTATGAGGTGGACAAGCTGAAGCGGAAGCGGCGGGTGGTGCGAGAGAGAAAGCAAAAAGGGATAGAGGAGGAGGAGGACGTGTACGACGCCAAGACGTATGCGTATCGGTACATGGACGACTTTCACGTGCAGCAGCAAGGGGGGTCGCCGGAGGTGGAGAATAGAGATACCCCTTCGGATAGAAAGTGAACATAAATAAAAAAAAATAAGGGAGGGAAGTTGGACTTCTTTTCCTGTGGATTGCTTCTCACGCACGTTTGACCAATGCGCAACGTCTTTTTCTTCACATCTCTCTATACATTATCAAATAAAGAATAAAAAAAGTGAAAAATAAAAGACTATTGTACATTTACAATTTGAATCGATGCATGGACGCAACACTCACATACATACCGATCTCTCTCTCTCTATTTATCGGGGTACACAAATAGACAACTCTTTTCTTTTTTTTTTTTTTTCAACGATATTTCATTTCTTTTTTTACTTTAATTACTCTTTTTCAACTTTATTGAAAACAACGAAAAAAATGAATCGAAGGTTCCCCAAGGCCGTTCTCCTCGGTGCCCTTCTGCTCACCTGCCTCGCCCCGACCGCCGTTCACGCCGTGGCTTGCAATGTTGGTTACTGTACCGCGTGCTCAGCAGACAATGTCTGTTCCACGTGCAGGGAAGGTCGCACGGTCTCCTCCGACAAGAAGGCCTGTGTACCGCTCATCACGGACTGTTCCACCTACAATACCAACGGCACCTGCAACACTTGCGTCTCAGGAAGTAAGCCAAGCCCCGACGGCACCCAGTGCTTTGTTTGCGGTGACAGCACCTGCAAGTCGTGTTCCGCCGACAACACTTGCGCCGTGTGCACTTCCAGCGCCAACTACCCCAGTGGCGCAGCCTGCAAGGCCTGTGCGTCTGGTACGAAGCTAGCCACCGACGGAAAGACCTGTGTCGTCTGTCCCAGCGACTGCACCTCGTGTGATGCGGACGGCAAGTGTCTCACGTGCTCCTCCGTCAGCTACTACGTTGTGGACGGTGTCTGCACGCGCTGCAGCAAAATGGTTTCCTTTGACCGTAAGAGCTGTATCGACTGCAGCTTTTTCTGCAAGTGTAACGTCGCCAATAAGTGCATTGCCTGCCCCGTCAACTACCAAATTCTCAAGAGCGGAGACTGTCAGAACTGCGCCAGTAGTGCCTACGCCTCCTCCGACTATAAAAAGTGCGTCACGTATCCCTCCGGTTGCACAAAGGCGGATGATAACGGAAAGTGCACCGTGTGCTCTTCCTCCACGCAGACGCCCTCCGTCGACGGCAAGCCATGTGTCAACACACTGCCCGCCTGTACCGCACACTACGCGAACGGCACCTGTGCTACCTGCGGTGACGGTCTTGCCCCTTCCGCAGACGGAAAGTTCTGCATCAACTGTGACGTCAATAACTGTGACAAGTGCTCCGCCAACGACGTCTGCGCCACTTGTAAAACAGGCTTTATCTTGAACGCAGCCAAGACAACCTGTATTAAGGAGATCACCAGCTGTACCGCCTACGACGACGACGGCAAGTGTACTCTGTGTTCTGCTGGCGTTCCGTCTCTCAGCGGAACCAGCTGCGTCACCTGTGTCATTGACAATTGTGACAAGTGCTCTGCGAACGACGAATGCGCTCAATGCACCACGGGCCTGATCCCGAGAAACGACAAGAAAGCCTGCGTGGACGAGATCACCAGCTGCCAAACCTACGACGACGACGGCAAGTGCACTCTGTGTTCTGCTGGCGTTCCGTCTCTCAGCGGAACCAGCTGCGTCACCTGTGGTATTGACAATTGTGACAAGTGCTCTGCGAACGACGAATGCGCTCAATGCACCACGGGCCTGATCCCCAGAAACGACAAGAAAGCCTGCGTGGACGAGGTCACCAGCTGCCAAACCTACGACGACGACGGCAAGTGCACTCTGTGTTCTGCTGGCGTTCCGTCTCTCAGCGGTACCAGCTGCGTCACCTGTACTATTACCGATTGTGCCAAGTGCTCTGCGAACGACGAATGCGCTCAATGCACCACGGGCCTGATCCCGAGAAACGACAAGAAAGCCTGCGTGGATGAGATCACCAGCTGCCAAGCCTACGACGACGACGGCAAGTGCACTCTGTGTTCTGCTGGCGTTCCGTCTTCCAGCGGTACCAGCTGCGTCACCTGTACTATTACCGATTGTGCCAAGTGCTCTGCAAATGAGGAATGCGCTCTGTGCACCGGAAGCCTCGTCCCCAGTGCGGACGGGAAAACCTGCGGAACCGAAATCCCCAACTGTCAAGCCTACGACAACGCCGGCAAGTGCACCTCGTGCTCCGTCGGCGTTCCGTCTTTCAATGGGATGAGCTGCGTCACCTGTGGCATTGACAAATGTGACAAGTGCTCCGCAAACAACGAATGCGCTCAATGTACTGGTGAACTCCTTACCAGCAGCGACAAGAAAGCCTGTGTGAAGGAAATCACCAGCTGTACCGCCTACAACAGCGACGGCACGTGCACTGCGTGCTCTGCTGGCAGTCCTTCCACCGACAAAAAGATCTGTGTCAAGTGTCCTGACAACAACTGTGTATCGTGCTCCGCGGACAACACCTGCGATGGGTGCCAGGGCACTTACCAACTCTCCAAGGACCACACGTCCTGTCAGACATTTGTATCTGGCTGTGCGGAGTACGACAACGCCGGTTGCGCCAGCTGCCCCGACAATAAGGTTCTCTCCGTCGGCATCCCTATCAAGTGCGTCTCCTGTAATGTGGATAATTGCGACAAGTGCTCCGATGACGATGTGTGCTACACCTGCAAAGAAGGGTTCTCCCCGTACCGCCAGAATGCCGCCTGCACGAAGACGATCGATAACTGCTTCTCCTACGACGACAACGGTCTGTGTACTTCCTGTCTCGGACCTCTACTCGGGCCGTACCTGGAGGTGTCCCTCGATGGGAAGTCTTGCATCTCCTGTGAGGTGAGTGGCTGCGACAAGTGCTCCAGCACCGACTATTGCGGCCGATGTGATGCTGGCCTCACCGTCTCCGCGGACGGAAAGACCTGCGCTGCTTGTGCCATCAAAGAATGCAACTCCTGCGAGAACCTCGACAAGTGTCATGCGTGTTTGAATGGTTTCTCCGCCACCGTCGACAAGACGCACTGCGTCACTTCCGTGCAGAACTGCGCCGAGCACACCCTTGACGGGTGCAGCAGGTGCTCCACAGGCTTCCGCAAAGTGAACGGTGAGTGTGTGCCCAACTCCGCTACGCCGCCTCACCCCGCCGAGAAGAAGGAAAGCAAGGGTGCGCCTTGGTGGGCATGGCTCATCCTCGGCCTCGGTCTCGCCGTGATTGTCGCGGCCGTCATTGTAATCGTTCTCTGTGTCCTTCGACGGGCGGCGGCAGCGGCAGCAGCAGCAGCGGCACCTTACGGAGGAGAGGAAGCGGCCAAGGGCAAAGACAAGGAGGAAGGCAATGAGCCCGCCGACAGTCACTCTCAAGGCACACCATACTGAAAATAACAAAGTAAAACGCAGTAGACGCGAAATTATTTACCCTCTTTTTTTTTTTTCTTTTAAAAATGCTAACTTCTTCCCCTCCCTCTCCAACTTTTTTTTTGTTTTGTTTTTATTATTATTAATATTATTTTCGCCCTGTGACAACGATGATACGCTCGATTCAATAAATGGAGACTATAGATTTTAAAAAAAACGACAATCCCATTTTGATTACAACGCCTTTTTTTTTTTTTTTTGTATGTTTGTTTGTTTCGTTATTTAATAACTATCAAAACAAGAAAATGTTTTTTATATATTTTGTTTACGGAAAAACACTGTCGACCTCCCTTTCGAGAAAAGAAGAAAATGCTAGACGAAGCATAGTAATTCTTCTTGAAAAAAAAAAAAAAAAAACAATAGAGAAAAAAGAACTGATACCTTAACTTATGTCAGTTCAACCACTTTGAAGGAAGGGATGGACACAAATAATAAGAATAACTGCCGAGCCAAAAAAAAAAAAAAAAAATACTGTTGACCTCCCTTTCTTACAGGACATTGTGAAAAGAAAAGAAGAAATTACTAGACGAAACATAGTAATTCATTTTCTTTTTTTTTTTTTGCTTTTCGTCCCCCTCGGCTCCTTGTTCTTTATTATTATGTGTGTATGGGTGACTTTTTTCCAAAACAAAACAAAAACAAAAATAGTCAACATGGTATAAATAAATAAAAATAAAACCAACAACTTTTTTTTTCAGTTTAAGACATCTCAACATGTCTGCGATAAAGTACCCCCCAGCTAGAGAGTGTGTGTGACCCTCATGTGCTTTCACTTTCTCTCTCTCTTGTTTGTCGGACACGGAATAGATAATTCTTTTTTAATTTTGTTTTTCATAAAGCTCTTTTCATTTTATAATTTTTTTTTTTTTAACCTTTCATTATTTTAATTCTTTTTTTTTTTTTTTTTCAACTATAATAACAATAAACAAAAAAAAAAAGTAATTCGCAAAAGATGAATCGAAGGTTCCCCAAGGCCGTTCTCCTCGGTGCTCTTCTGCTCACCTGCCTCGCCCCGATCACCATCGACGCCGTGACCTGCAATATTGGCCGCTGTACCGCGTGCTCGTCCGACAATATCTGTTCCACCTGCAAAGAAAACCGCGTGGTCTCTACTGACGGTAAGGCCTGCGTACTACCCATCGCCGACTGTACCTCCTACAACCAAAACGGTACGTGCGCCGCCTGCGTCTCGGGTAAGATGCAAAACCTCGACAAAACCAAGTGCTTCGCCTGTAACAGTGACTCCCTCTGCAAGTCGTGCTCGGCCGATAATGTGTGTTCCTCCTGCGCCTACAGCTTCTACTACCCCGACGGCGCGGGCTGCAGCTCCTGCTCGTCTGGTACGAAGCTAGCCCCCGATGGGAAAACCTGTGTCACCTGTCCCAGCGACTGTGCGCAGTGCGATCTCAATGGTAACTGTCTCTCGTGCTCCTCCAGCAGCAGATACCTCGTCAACGGCGTCTGCACGCTTTGCAGCGATATGGTTTCCCTTGACCGTACGAAATGTGTCGAGTGCAGCTTTTTTTGCAAGTGCAACTCCAACAACTACTGCGAGGTGTGCACCTCACAGTACGAGTACGCCGTGAACGGGGAGTGTGAGTACTGCAAAACTGGTACATTAACCTATGGCGACTCCAATACCTGTGTCAAGTGTCCCTCCACCTGCAGTCAGTGCGATGGGACAGGCAAGTGCACCAGTTGTAATAGCTATGCAACAGTCCTCACTATGGACGGTGCGGGGTGTGTCTCCCCGATCCCCTCCTGCACCGCGCACAAAGCCGACGGCACCTGTGCCGCCTGTGCTAACGACCTCATCCCTTCCTCCGATGGAAAGTACTGCGTCACCTGTGACGTCGCGAGCTGTGCCGCGTGCTCCACCAACGACGTGTGCGCCTCTTGTAATGCTGGCTTCACCCTCTCACAGACGAATACCTGCACTGGTTCCGGCAAGATCGATGGTTGTGCGGTACAAGCAGGCACCGTCTGCACGGAATGTGTCGAGGGAAAGAAACCCAATCTGCTTGGAGATCTCTGTTTCACTTGTGGTATTGACAATTGTGCCAAGTGCTCTGCGAACGACGAATGCGCTCAATGCACCACGGGCCTGATCCCGAGAAACGACAAGAAAGCCTGCGTGGATGAGATCACCAGCTGCCAAGCCTACGACGACGACGGCAAGTGCACTCTGTGTTCTGCTGGCGTTCCGTCTTCCAGCGGTACCAGCTGCGTCACCTGTACTATTACCGATTGTGCCAAGTGCTCTGCAAATGAGGAATGCGCTCTGTGCACCGGAAGCCTCGTCCCCAGTGCGGACGGCAAAACCTGCGGAACCGAAATCCCCAACTGTCAAGCCTACGACAACGCCGGCAAGTGCACCTCGTGCTCCGTCGGCGTTCCGTCTTTCAATGGGATGAGCTGCGTCACCTGTGTCATTGACAATTGTGCCAAGTGCTCCGCAAACAACCAATGCGCTCAATGTACTGGTGAACTCCTTACCAGCAGCGACAAGAAAGCCTGTGTGGCCGAGATCACCAGCTGTACCGCCTACAACAGCGACGGCACGTGCACTGCGTGCTCCGCCGGCAGTCCTTCCACCGACAAAAAGAGCTGTGTCACCTGTCCTGACAACAACTGTGTATCGTGCTCCGCGGACAACACTTGCGATGGGTGCCAGGGCACTTACCAACTCTCCAAGGACCACACGTCCTGTCAGACATTTGTATCTGGCTGTGCGGAGTACGACAACGCCGGTTGCGCCAGCTGCCCCGACAATAAGGTTCTCTCCGTCGGCATCCCTATCAAGTGCGTCTCCTGTAATGTGGATAGTTGTGACAAGTGCTCCGATGACGATGTCTGCTACACCTGCAAAGAAGGGTTCTCCCCGTACCGCCAGAATGCCGCCTGCACGAAGACGATCGATAACTGCTTCTCGTACACAGATGACGGGTTGTGTGCTTCCTGTCTCGGACCTCTACTCGGGCCGTACCTGGAGGTGTCCCTCGATGGGAAGTCTTGCATCTCCTGTGAGGTGAGTGGCTGCGACAAGTGCTCCAGCACCGACTATTGCGGCCAATGTGATGCTGGCCTCACCGTCTCCGCGGACGGAAAGACCTGCGCTGCTTGTGCCATCAAAGAATGCAACTCCTGCGAGAACCTCGACAAGTGTTATGCGTGTTTGAATGGCTTCTCCGCCACCGTCGACAAGACGCGCTGCGTCACTTCCGTGCAGAACTGCGCCGAGCACACCCTTGACGGGTGCAACAGGTGCTCCACCGGCTTCCACAAGGTGAACGATGAGTGTGTGCCCAACTCCGCTCCGCCGCCTCACCCCGCCGAGAAGAAGGAAAGCAAGGGTGCGCCTTGGTGGGCATGGCTCATCCTCGGCCTCGGTCTCGCTGTGATTGTCGCGGTGGTCGTCGTGGTCGTCGTCTGTGTATGCAGACGACGGAAAGCGGCTGCCGCAGCCGCAACGGCCGCTTCTCCTTACGGGGAGCCAGCCAAGGGCAAAGGAAAAGACAAGGAGGAAGGCAATGAGCCCGCTGATGATAACTCTCAAGACACGCCGTACTAAGGTCACCCGAACATAACAAAGTAAAACGCAGTAGAAGCGAAACTATTTACCTTTTTTTTTTTTTTTGATATTAATTTCCTCCCCTCCCACTTTTGTTTTCCCCTATAATATATGCTGAAACGATCGATACGACAAATGGTAATCAAATCTACACAAGAAACCAATTTTCATTTCGATTTCAATGCTTTAAAAAAAAAACTGTTTTTTAACTAATCACTATCAAAATAAGAGAATGCTTTTTATATTTTATTTACGGAAAAATAAGCGTTGACCACCCTTCCTAGAAAAGAGATGATGAGAAAAAAAGAAAGGAAAGTACTAGACGAAACATAGTAATTCCGTTTTATTCTTATCATTATTCCCTTTTCCTGTTGGGTGCTGGAGGATCAACCGGGTAGACAAACCGTAATGATGCAAAAAAAAAAAAAAAAGAAGAAAAGGTAATGTAGAATCAACGAAAAAAACAGAATTTTCTCCAACTTTCGTACGTTCCACAACTTTGAAAAAAAGACTCTTTTTATGTTTGCGCTTTGTGGATGAAGGGTGTCAACCCTCTTCCCCGAGAAGAATGACAAGGAATAAGCACAAAAGAAAGTACTAGACGAAGCATAGTAATTCTTTTGTTTATTTGTTTGTTTGTTTTGTCTTCTTGCTCGGCAGATCAGAAATGTCGAGCGACAAAGTGTCTAACCACTAAACTAAGCACAATTCAACTGAGTGAAAATAAGAAAATTTGTTTTTTTTTTTTTTGGTTTTTTTTTTTTTCCCCCTCTACGTGGTTTTTTTTTTTTTTCTTTTTTTTAGTTTGAGACTCTCAAATGACTGCGGTTGAATACCTTCACAGCTGGACAGAGGTGTGTGCCCCTCTTTTGGTTCTACTTTCTTTCCCTCTCTTTGGACACGAATAGACAATTCTTTCGCATTTTATTACCTTAAGATATTTTCGTTTCTTTTTTTAAAACTTATTTAATATATAAAATAAAAAAAATTCATTTCCATAAACCAAAAAACAAATAAATATATATATATATATATACAATCTCGCAAAGATGAATCGAAGGTTCCCCAAGGTCGTTCTCCTCGGCGCCCTGCTGTTCGCCTGCCTCGCCCCGACCGCCGTTCACGCCGTGGCTTGCAATGTTGGTTACTGTACCGCGTGCTCGGCGGACAATGTGTGTACCACCTGCAAGGACGGCCGTATCACCAACGACGACGGAACGGTCTGCATGAAGCCCATTGACTATTGCAACCTCTACAATGCCGACGGCACCTGCAAGAGTTGCGCCTCCTCCATGAAGCCCACCCCGGACGGTACCCAGTGCCTCGCCTGCAAAGTGTCCAACTGCGCCTCATGCTCGGCGGCTGGGGTCTGCGCCCGGTGCTACAGCGGGTACGACTTGGTGGCGGGCAGCTGTGGAAAGTGTGCCTCCGGTCAAAAACGCGCGAGCGACGGTGTCACCTGTGTCACCTGCGACAACCGCTGCACCCAGTGCTCCCCCGCCGGCACCTGCCTCGGCTGCTCCTCCCGGCTCTACTACCTCACCGCCGCCGCGGAGTGTGAGGTCTGCGCCGGCTCTGGTGAGTACGGCTCGCTAGATGGGAGCAAATGCGTGACGTGTCCGGCCAACTGTGAACGATGCTCCGATAATAGTGTTTGTGTCAGCTGCTCCATGCCGTCGTACGCTATTAACGACGCGAAGAATGACTGTGCGAAGTGTGCCGACGGCTCTCACCCTTCCTCCGACGCCTCCAGATGTGTATCCTGTGCCATCAGCGGCTGCAGCAGCTGCGACGACGACGGTAAGTGCATCACCTGTACCACCCAAGGTGAAGTTCCCTCGAAAGATGGCTCCGCGTGCGTCACCCCACTGCCTTCCTGTACCTCGTACAACAATGACGGCACCTGTGCCGCCTGCGGTGACGGTCTTGCCCCTTCCGCAGACGGAAAGTTCTGCATCAACTGTGACGTCAATAACTGTGAAAAGTGCTCCGCCAACGACGTGTGCGCCACTTGCACCACTGGCAGTCCATCGGTAGACGGAACGAGCTGTGTCACTTGTGGAATTCCCAATTGCAAGACGTGCTCCGCAAACAACGAATGCGCTCAATGTACTGGTGAACTCCTTACCAGCAGCGACAAGAAAGCCTGTGTGGCCGAGATCACCAACTGTCAAACCTACGGCAGCGACGGTAAGTGCACGACATGCACCACTGGCAGTCCTTCCACCGACGGAATGAGCTGCGTCACCTGTAATATTGACAATTGTCAATCGTGCTCCGCGGACGGCATCTGTGGGGAGTGCCTCGGTAATTACCAACTCTCCAAGGACCACACGTCGTGTCAGACACTTGTCACGGGTTGTACGGAGTACGACAACACCGGTTGTGCCAAGTGCGAATCTGGGAAGGTGGTTGCCTTCAACACCGGTACTTGTGTCTCCGATACCATTGGTTACTGCGCCGTGTACCTCTACGACAAGTCCTGCAAGACTTGCAAGGAAGGCTACGTCCCCACGCGGCTGGGGGCCTCCTGCATTGCCACTACCGTCATTGACAACTGCAACTTTTACAACAACGACGGTACGTGCGACAGCTGCGGTAACAGTAAGAAACCCTCCCAAGATGGAAAGAGCTGTGTGACGTGTTCGGATTATAACTGTCAAGTCTGCTCCGCCGACGACGTCTGTGCCGCGTGTATCACCAACCGAGCGCCGCCCGTGTACCTCAGCGGTGGCAACTGCATCGCCTGTGCCTATGGTCAGGTGGTCTCGTCGGACAACACCTGTATTGGCGGAACTCTTCCACTCTACTGCATTCTGGCGAACGCGAACGGGGAATGTGTCGCCTGCAACAAGAATGGACTTCTCAACCCAGAAACACACCTCTGCGCCAAATGCCCAAGACGAACCTTTCCCTCCTCCACCGGCAAGACCTGTGTGGCCTGTGACTACACCTGCGGCCAGTGCGACGACGACGCGAAGTGTTTCAAGTGCTCCAAGGCAGGTCAAGTGATCGATGTGGTGGCAAATGTGTGTAAGGACTGCGACGCCGGCACTGTCCTGTCGACGGACCCCACCACATGTGTGGCGTGTAACTTCCCGGGATGCAGCGCGTGCTCCAACCAGGGTGTCTGCGTCGCCTGCTCCTCTGCTTTGCAAGTCCCCTCCGACGATGGCAGCGCATGTGTCGACAAGATCCCCTCCTGTACCTCGTACAACGCAGACAGTACTTGTGCCGCCTGTGGTAACGGTCTTAAGCTATCCTCTGATGGTAAGTACTGTATCACCTGTGACATCGATCACTGTGCCACGTGTTCCGCCAACGACGTGTGCGCCACTTGCACAACGGACTACTTACTCACCTCTTCCAATACGTGCGTCAAAAAAATACAGGACTGTGAAGCCCAAGAAGGCGATATTTGCACAGCATGCGGAAATAACAAGCACCCCTCCGCCGACGCCAAGGCTTGTGTCACTTGTGCGATTGACAAATGTGACAAGTGCTCCGCAAACAACGAATGCGCTCAATGTACTGGTGAACTCCTTACCAGCAGCGACAAGAAAGCCTGTGTGGCCGCGATCACCAGCTGTACCGCCTACAACACTGACGGTACGTGCTCTTCGTGCTCTGCTGGCGTTCCGTCCCTCGGCGGTACCAGCTGCGTCACCTGTGCGATTGGCAACTGTGACAAGTGCTCTGCGAATGAAGTGTGCGCCCTATGCAAGTCCAACGATGTCCCCTCCGAGGACGGCAAGTCCTGTCAGACATTTGTGTCCGGTTGTGTGGAGTACGACAGCAACGGTTGCAGCAAGTGCTCCGACGGCAAGTTCCCCTCGCAAGGCGGTTACAGCCAAGCCTGCGTGACCTGCAATATTGGTTACTGCAGTGCCTGTGCGCGCAACGACATCTGTAACACCTGTAAGGACGGCCGTATCACCAGCGACGACGGAACGGTCTGTGTGAAGCCCATCGCCTCCTGTGACATTCATAACGCAGACGGCACCTGCAAGAGTTGCGCCTCCTCCATGAAGCCCACCCCGGACGGTACCCAGTGCCTCGCCTGCAAAGTGTCCAACTGCGCCTCGTGCTCAGCGGCTGGGGTCTGCGCCCGTTGCTACAGCGGGTATCGTCTCGATGGTGCGGCGTGCCAGCCGTGCGAGGCGGGCACCTCCTCCTCCGTCAACGGCACCCAGTGCGTCACCTGCCCCGACCACAACTGCGACGCCTGTGTCGCCGACGACGTGTGCGGCGTTCCCGTCTCCAGAAGCTTCTTCCTGCAAGGCCCTCAGCCGCTCGCCTGTCCGGCTGGCTCCACGTCCACCACGGGCTACGACACTTGTGTCAGCTGTGGCATCCAAGGCTGTGCGGCCTGCTCCGCCGCGGACGTCTGCGAGACCTGCACCACCCAAGGTAAGGTCCCCTCCGCCGACGGCAAGGCATGTGTTACCTCGATCCCCTCCTGCTCCTCGTACAACAGTGACGGCACCTGTGCCACCTGCGGCAACGGTCTTACCCTCTCCGCCGACCACCAGCACTGCGTCACCTGTGACGTCGCGAACTGTGCCACGTGCTCCACCAACGACGTGTGCGCCACTTGCACAAACGGGGCATCTCCAGCCGCCGCGACCGGCTGTCCGTTCTACGTCGAGGATTGCCAGACTCTTGGCGCGACGAGGTGCGACGTCTGCAAGGGCGACAAGGTCCCCTCCGCCAATGGAAAGAAGTGTGTCACGTGTGGGATCACCGGTTGTGAGAAGTGCTCCGACAACAATGCGTGCGCCACCTGCAAGGACACCGCCTTCACCCCCAGCGTCACCGGCGCCGTGTGTGTAAAGAACATCCTCAACTGCCTCACCCTCGACGACGCCGGTGTCTGCCTCTCCTGCGTCTCCGCCACCATGAAGCCCACCCCGAACGGTAAGAGTTGCGTCACCTGCGGCATCGCAGACTGCCTGGCGTGCTCGACCGCGGAGGTGTGCCACCGGTGCCAAGGGACGGACGTGGTCCCTGCCGCCGACGGGAAGTCCTGCGCCCCCTGCGGCGTGGAGCACTGTACCGTCTGTCAGCACGTTGGAAAGTGCGGCAAGTGCAGCCCTGGCTTCCGAGAGGCAGACGGTGAGTGCGTTCCCATCCCCGCCGAGAAGAAGAAAAGCAACGGTGCGCCTTGGTGGGCATGGCTCATCCTCGGCCTCGGTCTCGCCGTCATTGTCGCGGCCGTCATTGTCATTGTCGTTTGTGTATGCCGACGACGGGCGGCGGCAGCGGCAGCAGCAGCAGCGGCACCTTACGGGGGTGAGGAAGGGAAAGGGAAAGACAAGGGAGAACATAATGAGCCCGCTGATGATAACTCTCAAGACACACGCTAAGTGAAAATAAAGAAAACGGATGAAGAGGTACGGAATGAGATAATGAAGAGAAATTAATGGATATCAAAAAAAAAAAAAAACAATAAATAAAAAAAAAAAACTAAAAAGAAACAAAAAGAGAACAGAAATCCAACGCAAAATATCCATTTTTTTCATTTTTCAAAAGGGGCCGATACCAAAAAGATAAAAATAAAAGTAGTAATAGTTTTGTAATTTCTTTTTGTTTCGTAACCCTTTGAATTTTTTTTTTTTAATTAATGCTATTGATTCGAGCGTCTTCGGATAAATCAAAAAGAAAAAGAAAATAACTACCGTGAAAGCTGAGAATAGAATTCGTTCAAAAGTTAAAAAAAAAAAAAAATATGACTTTTTTTTTTTTTTTGTTAATTCTTTGATCGGAAGGAACGCTTTCAAGCCAAACTCATTGATGGTGCGAGCGTGAATGAGCAACGGCTGTTGTTGTTGTTTTCTCATTTTTATATATATAAATAAATGTGTGTGTGTTGTTGATAAGACGAAGAGGAAAGAAGATACAACGAACCACATGATGCTTTTTTTTTTTTTTTTAACATGAAAACGTTTTTTTTTTTTTTTTAATCGGCAAGACGTGCGTCTTTTTTTTTTTTTTCGGTCGTTAAAAGTAATAAAAACAAATGAATTTATCAGTACGATAGGAAAAACAAAAAAAGGAAAAGGGAATAGCCAAATATGAAATGGGCCCTTTTTTTTTTTTTTTGATAAATAAGTAAATAAAAACCACTTAAAGGAAAAAAAAAAAAGGATAATAATGTGAATTTAACTTTTATATATATATTTTTTTTTTTTTTTGGTGGCACACTCTTGGAGAGTGTTACGATAGCGATTATTTGTTGTTTATTTTTAGTGTTTCCATCTCTACCCCATTTTTTTTTTCCCCCACTTAGAAAAAGGAAAAAAAGGCTAAAAAAAAAAAACAACTCGTCATGTGGTTTATTCTCTGCTCACTCCTCCTCCTATTATTTCCCCCTGCAGCGCTCGGGAATGTTACTCCAACCACTGCGCCGACTGCACAGGAGACTTCTACGATTGTAAAAGGTGCGAGGACGGGTACGACTTCCTCCCTGACACCACCTGGAAGACGTGCGGTATCTATAACGTGCCACACTGCATCAAGTATTACTACCGTCAGGGTGGCTGCGAGACCTGCGAGGCCCCGCTCCTCCCCTCTGAGGATACCCGCAGCTGCAATGACTGCAGCGCCGTCCCGCACTGCGCCGTGTGCAACACGACCAATCAGTGCACCACCTGTGCCAAGAGTAAGTCCTACGTGCTCGTCGATGATGAAGCCGGACGGCAGGCCTGCGTGGAGAGTCGCCTGGGGTGCCTCGTGTATGCCCTGGATGGCCGGTGTGTGCAGTGTAAGGCGCTGTACTCCCTCCAGGAGGACGGCAGCTGCACCTTCTGTCCAGTGGAGCACTGCACGCGCTGCCAGCGGGACTACCACTGTGATGCCTGCACGGAGGGTCGCCGGCCCTCCCCGGATGGGTACGAGTGCCTCCCGTGCCAGGGAGGGCAGTGCGCTGCGACCACCCTGCGGGGCAACCGGTGGCTGTTCCTCCTCGCCGCGTGTGTGCTGGGGGTGGTCCTGGTGTGCGGGCGCTGGCGTCGGCACGGAGGGAAGGGATAAAAGTAGAAGGAATAATTAAACGTTTTTTTTTTTTTTTTTCGTTTCGTTTTTAAAAAATCTTTTTTTATTTTTATTTTTGAGCCGATCACTAGCTTTTATATTATATTTATGTGAACTGAATCTCTAACTATATTTCAACTTTATGTTTCCAAACTAAAAAAAAAAAAAAAAAGTGTAATTGTCGCAAAATATTTTTTGGGGGGGAGACCTTTTTTTGTCGTGGACGAAACCAGTAGCGGCACCTGCCACTTCCTCTCTCCATCTGTGTTGTTGTATAAGAATAGAAAATTCTTTTTTTCGTTTTTTCAGCTCTATTTTATCAAAAAAAAAAAAAAGTTATCGAAATGAACAGGAAACCCTCCAGAACCATTCTCATTGGAGCTTTTCTGTTTGTCTGCGTCGCCCCTCACGTCGCCTCTCTTGTCTGCAAGGATGGTCTTTCCCTCTCCTACGACGAGGACGAGTGCCTGACCTGTAACATCCAGGGCTGCGCCTCCTGCGACGGCAACAATGAGTGTGCCGAGTGTACCGGTGACCTCTTCCTCTCGTCCGACTACACCGCCTGTGTGGCTGAAATCACCGACTGTGATGCATACAACAAGGACGGCACTTGCCTCGAGTGCAGCTACGACACCGCCCCCTCCGACGACGGCAAGCAGTGCCTCACCTGCCCCGCCGGCTGTGTGCGGTGCTCCTCCGCGGATGTCTGTGTCACCTGCGACAGCGCGTACAAGTTGGTCGACGGGGAGTGTGTCCGCTGTGATACTAACATGGTCGCCTCCGCCGACGGTTCCACTTGCGTCACCTGCCCCTCCAACTGCGGTAAGTGCTCCGATAATGGTGTGTGCACGACGTGCACCTACAAAACCAGCCAACTCACGCCGACGGCAGACGGCTGTACGCCGTGCTCTTCTGGATACACGGCTAGTCTGGACTACTCGGAGTGCATCGCGTGTGACATCCAGGACTGTGCGCAGTGCTCCTCCGCGGGGACCTGTGCCGTCTGCGACTCTACCCAGACCGACCTGGTCCCGTCCACTGACGGCAAGGCATGTGTTAACCTCATCCCCTTGTGTACCGAGTACAACGCGCAAGGTGCCTGCACCGCCTGCAGCGGCGACCTAAAGCCCTCTGCGAACGGTCAACTGTGTGTCAAATGCGACAACCCGAACTGTAAGGCCTGCTCTTGGAATAGTTTTTGCGCCACCTGTGAAAACAACTACAACCCCACGCAAGACGGAACGTGTCAATCCGGCATCACGGTCACGGATTGCGTGACCCAAGAAGGCGCCGTCTGCACGGAATGTGTCCAGGGAAAGAAACCCAATCAGCTCGGAGATCTCTGTTTCGCATGTGCCATGTCCGGCTGCGCAGCGTGCTCGGAAGACAACAAATGCGAAACATGCACTACCGGCGTCCTCAGCAACGACAAGAAAGCCTGTGTGGCCGAGATCACCAGCTGTACCGCCTACAACAGTGACGGCACGTGCACTGCGTGCTCCGCCGGCAGTCCTTCCACCGACGGAATGAGCTGTGTCACATGAGCTGTGTCACCTGTCCTGACAGCAACTGTGTGTCGTGCTCCGCGGACAACACCTGCGATGGGTGCCAGGGCACTTACCAACTCTCCAAGGACCACACGTCCTGTCAGACATTTGTATCTGGCTGTGCGGAGTACGACAACACCGGTTGCGCCAGCTGCCCCGACAATAAGGTTCTCTCCGTCGGCATCCCTATCAAGTGCGTCTCCTGTAATGTAGATAACTGTGACAAGTGCTCCGATGACGATGTCTGCTACACCTGCAAAGAAGGATATTCTACGATTGGGAACGGTGCCGCCTGCACGAAGACGATCGATAACTGCTTCTCGTACACAGACGACGGGTTGTGTGCTTCCTGTCTCGGACCTCTACTCGGGCCGTACCTGGAGGTGTCCCTCGATGGGAAGTCTTGCATCTCCTGTGAGGTGAGTGGCTGCGACAAGTGCTCCAGCACCGACTATTGCGGCCAATGTGATGCTGGCCTCACCGTCTCCGCGGACGGAAAGACCTGCGCTGCTTGTGCCATCAAAGATTGTCAATCCTGCGAGAACCTCGATAAGTGTCATGCGTGTTTGAATGGCTTCTCCGCCACTGTCGACAAGACGCGCTGCGTCACTTCCGTGCGGAACTGCGCCGAGCACACCCTTGACGGGTGCAACAGGTGCTCCACCGGCTTCCACAAGGTGAACGGTGAGTGTGTGCCCGACTCTGTCGAGAAGAAGAGGGATAACGGGGCGCCTTGGTGGGCATGGCTGATCCTCGGCCTCGGTCTCGCCGTGATTGTCGCGGTGGTCGTCGTGGTGGCGGTCTGCCTGTACCGACGACGGGCGGCCGTGGCAGCAGCAGCAGCGGCACCTTACGCTGGAGCGGCCAAGGGCAAAGACAAGGACGAAGGTAATGAGCCCGCCGATGATAACTCTCAAAGCACACCGTATGGAGGATAGAAAGAGACGGCAATACAACGCGGTAGAAGCGAGTTTTTTTAAAAAAAAAAAAATATTTATTTCTTCTCCTCCTTATATAGCCGATTTTTTTTTTTTTCCTTATTCTTCATAATATTATTGAACTGTGCGAAACGACGAAAGGGGATCATATAGATACCTATATGGGTTAGCCAACGCGTCAACAGCATTTTAATTTCAGCGCCTTTTTTTTTTTCCTTTTAATTTAATAAATATCAAAATAAGAACTCTTTTTTTTTTTTTTCACGTATCCTCTACGGAAAGAACACGGTAAATCTCCCTGAAAAGAGACGGTGAGACAGAAAAAAAAAAAAAGGAAAGTACTAGACGAAACATAGTAATTCTGTTTTATTCTTATCCTTATTGTCTTTTCTTGTTGGGTCCGGAGGTTCAACTAAGTAGAGAAACCGTAAACAATAAAATCCGGAAAATAAATATAGCGTTGTAACGAACTAAAACTGAATTTAAATAAGAATAGTAACTTTTCCCGTGCGGTAGCGTTTCCCTTTTTTTTTTTTTTTCAGTTTGTGACCGTCAAGTAAGTGTGATAAAATACCTTCACAGCTGGACAGAGGTGTGTGCCCCTCTCTTGTTTCTACTTTCTCTTTCTCTCTCCATCTCTTTCGACACGAATAGATAACTCTTTCGCATTTTATTCCCTAAAGCTCTTTTCGTTTCTTTAAAAAAAAAAAAAATCATTTCCATAAACCAAAAAACAAATAAAAAAAAAATATATATATAATTCCATTTCACCAAGATGAAGCGAAGGTTCCCCAAGGCCGTTCTCCTCGGTGCCCTTCTGCTCACCTGCCTCGCCCCCACCGCCGTTGACGCCGCCTGCGCCCTCGCCAATTGTCAGTATTGCAGCTCCACAGAGGTCTGCAGCAGTTGCTACTATGGGTACGGGCTCGCCGGCAACGGTACCCTCGAAAGCCAAGCCTGCGTCACCTCCATCAGCTCTTGCAACAAGTACAACCTCGACGGCACCTGTGTCAGCTGTAACTATGGCTACCAGGTCACCAAGGACGGCAAGGCCTGCAAGTCGCCCGTGACCGGCTGTGTGGAGTACGACAACAGCGGTTGCAGCAAGTGTTCCGACGGCAAGTTCCTCTCGCAAGGCGGTTACAGCCAAGCCTGCGTGACCTGCAATATTGGTTACTGCACCGCGTGCTCCGGCAACGATGTTTGTTACACCTGCAAGGACGGTCGCGTTCTCTCCTCCGACAAGAAGGCCTGTGTACTACCCATCACCGACTGTACCTCCTACAATCAAAACGGCACGTGCGCCTCCTGCGTCTCGGGTAAGATGCAAAACCTCGATAAAACCAAGTGCTTTACTTGCGGCAGTAGCTGCGCGTCGTGCTCTGCTGAAAGTGTTTGCGCCAGCTGCAGTTCCACCGGCTACTACCTCAACGGCGCGGGCTGCAGCTCTTGTGCGTCTGGTACGAAGCTAGCCCCCGATGGTAAAACCTGTGTCACCTGTCCCAGCGAGTGCGCGCAGTGCGATCTGGACGGAAAGTGTCTCTCGTGCTCCTCCAGCAGCAGATACCTCGTCAACGGCGTCTGCACGTACTGCAGTGGGTCCGTAACCGCCGACGGCACGGGCTGTGTCGACTGCGACTACTCCTGTGGTAAGTGTTCCAATGACGGCAAATGCGCCACCTGCGATTCATCCTCCGACTACGTCCTTAACGGCGAGTGCAAAAGTTGTGGCTCCGGTTTACAAGCCACGTCCGACTTCACCAGTTGTGTGTCCTGTAACATCGGCAATTGTAACCAGTGCGACGACAGCGGTAAGTGCATCTCGTGTTACTACGGCTCGCAAGTCCCCTCTGCCGACGGCAAGGCATGCGTTACCCCGATCCCCTCCTGTACCTCGTACAACGCAGACAGCACTTGTGCCGCCTGTGGTAACGGTCTCAAACTATCCTCTGACGGAAAGTACTGCGTCACCTGTGACGTCGAGAACTGTGCGACGTGCTCCACCAACGACGTGTGCGCCACTTGCGCCCAGGGCTACTTCCTCTCCAAGACGAAACAGTGTACCGCCACGATCGCGGACTGCGTGACGCAGGGCGCCACCGGCTGCACGGAATGTGCCGGGGACATGAAACCCTCCCTCAGTGGCGGTCAGTGTGTCACTTGCGAGATTGACAATTGCGATAAGTGCTCCGCGGACGACGAATGCGGCCAGTGTGGCGGCGGTCTCTCCACCACCACAGCAAAGGATGCCTGCGTGACCCCTTTCCCATTCTGCGCAACGCTCCTCGCCAACGGCACCTGCACCGCGTGTAAAACCGGATGGTCCTTCTCCGAGGATGGCACGAGGTGTGTTATCTGCGATGTCACCAACTGTGATAAATGCTCGGATGATCACTTCTGTTCCAAGTGCGGATTCCTCCGGACGCCCTCCAAGGACGGCTCCACCTGCGTATACACCGTCACTAACTGTGAGGAGTACGACAACACTGGTTGCACCAAGTGTTCGGGTGACTTGGTCCCCTCGAAAGACAGGCAGTCCTGTGTGACCTGCAACGTCGGCCACTGCGAAGTGTGTTCGTTCAATAACTTGTGCTCCTCGTGTAAGGACAACCGCGTCGTCTCTACCAACGGAGACGTCTGTCTTGACATGACCAACCCTATTTCGGGTTGCGGGTCCTACAATGCCGACGGCACTTGCGCCAGTTGCACGTACGCCGGCACTAGTAAGAAGCCCTCTTCGGATGGAAAGTCCTGTGTTACATGCAGTGACTTTAGCTGTAGCACGTGTTCAGCGGACGATGTTTGCGACACCTGCTTATTCAGCGGCACGTATGTGGACGGCACGGGCAACTGTGTGTCCTGCAGCGGTGGCAAGAAACTGTCCCCCAACGGCAAATCCTGTTTTGATTGTCCCACTGGCTGCGCAACGTGCTCCGACAACGGTATCTGCGCGTCGTGCACTTCATCCAGCCAAAAGCTCACCTCGGCGAAGGACGGCTGCGAGGACTGTCCGACCGGCAGTCTGCAGTCGGCGGGTTCTGACCAATGCGTGACATGCGGTGTCACCAACTGCAACAAATGCTCGGAGAGCGACTTCTGTGCCGTCTGCTCCGGCTCATACGTCCCCTCCGCCGACGGCAAGGCATGCGTTACCTCGATCCCCTCCTGTACCTCGTACAACGCGGACGGCACCTGTGCCACCTGCGGTAACGGTCTTGTCCCTTCCTACGATGGAAAGTTCTGCATCACCTGTAACGTCGCGAACTGTGCTGGGTGCTACACCAACGACATGTGCAAGACGTGCGACCAGGATTACTTTCTCACGCAGACGAAGCAGTGCACCGCCACGGTCGAGGATTGCGTGACCCAAGAAGGCGCCGTCTGCACGGAATGTGTCCAGGGAAAGAAACCCAATCAGCTCGGAGATCTCTGTTTCGCATGTGCCATGTCCGGCTGCGCAGCGTGCTCGGAAGACAACAAATGCGAAACATGCACTACCGGTGTCCTCAGCAGCGACAAGAAAGCCTGTGTGAAGGAAATCACCAGCTGTACCGCCTACAACAGCGACGGCACGTGCTCTTCGTGCTCTGCTGGCAGTCCTTCCACCGACGGAATGAGCTGTGTCACCTGTCCTGACAACAACTGTGTATCGTGCTCCGAGGACAACACCTGCGATGGGTGCCAGGGCACTTACCAACTCTCCAAGGACCACACGTCCTGTCAGACATTTGTATCTGGCTGTGCCGAGTACAACAACACCGGTTGCGCCAGCTGCTCCGGTGACAAGGTTCTCTCCGCCGGTCTTCTCACCAAGTGCGTCTCCTGTAATGTTGATAACTGTGACAAGTGCTCCGGGGAGAATGTCTGCTACACCTGCAAAGAAGGATATTCTACGATTGGGAACGGTGCCGCCTGCACGAAGACGATCGATAACTGCTTCTCGTACACAGATGACGGGTTGTGCAGCCTTTGCAACACCCCTCTGCTCGGCGAGTCCTCCGCCACGTTAAAAGTGTCTCTCGATGGGAAGTCTTGCATCTCCTGCGAGGTGGACGGTTGCGACAAGTGCTCCAGCACCGACTATTGCGGCCAATGTGATGCCGGCCTCACCGTCTCCGCGGACGGAAAGACCTGCGCTGCTTGTGCCATCAAAGATTGTCAATCCTGCGAGAACCTCGACAAGTGTTATGCGTGTTTGAATGGCTTCTCCGCCACCGTCGACAAGACGCACTGCGTCACTTCCGTGCAGAACTGCGCCGAGCACACCCTTGACGGGTGCAGCAGGTGCTCCACCGGCTTCCGCAAGGTGAACGGTGAGTGTGTGCCCAACTCCGCTCCCCCCACTGAGAAGAAGAGGGATAACGGGGCGCCTTGGTGGGCATGGCTCATCCTCGGCCTCGGTCTCGCCGTGATTGTCGCGGTGGTCGTCGTGGTGGCGGTCTGCCTGTACCGACGACGGGCGGCGGCAGCGGCAGCAGCAGCAGCGGCACCTTACGGAGGAGAGGAAGCGGCCAAGGGCAAAGGAAAGGAGGGAGGCAATGAGCCCGCTGATGATAACTCTCAAGACACACCGTAAAACGAAAACGATAATGCGAATAGAAACGAAAGATGCTTTTTTTTTTTTTTTTTCATTTTTAATAATAATAAGTATCCCCCTCCCTCTTTTTTTTTTTCGTTTTTTTACAAATATATATATATACACGTTTATTTTGAGCGTTGTTTTACTGTTTTCCGATCAAAAGAGATAAATGGAAAACATGATTTTTGACGTAATTTTATATTGAGATTTCTTTTTTTTGTGTGTTTGTGTGAAATTTTTTGCTGTTTCAAAAAAAAAAAAGGAAATGTCGTTTTCGCACGTGTTTCTCTTGTAATTCGAACTTTTTTTTTAAGAATGAGAAAAAAAAGAAAGTTAGAAAACTGAGTTTCATACCAGTTTTTTAACGTTCTTTTCTTCTTTTTTGAAAAAAAAGATGCACTATTCAACTGCATTATCTTTTTTTAAAACGAAAAAAAAAAAAGATATTTAATTCTAATCTGTTACGAAAAAGAAAAATTCAAAAACAAAAAACAACTTCACTTTCCTAAATTCTGATACGCATGGATTTTTTTTTTTTCCGAAAAAGTAGATTATATGAATTGATCTTTAAGGAAAGAGGAAAAAAAAAGACATAACAATAAAGGTAAATATTAAAAAAAAAAAAAATTATTAATAATACTTCTGTTTTTGTTTTTTAATTGTTTTTTTTATATTGCACGTATTTTCAGTCGTGCCGGCAAAAAAAAAAAAAAAAAGACAACTGTAAGTTTTCCAGACCCAACATGGAAATTACGAAAAAAAAAGTAGAAAAAGAATACTGGTGAAAACTATATGGAAGAAAAAAAAAGAGAGTAGAAACGAAGTTTAAAAGGCAAAAAAAAAAAAAAGAAACTTCATAATTTTCTTTTATAAGTTTTTACTGTAAGCTTTTTTTTTTTTTAAGTTTTTATTTTTATATCAAAAAAAATATTTCAAAAAAAAGGTTAAAAAAAGAAAATGAATAATTTTTTTTTAAAATCAAAAAAGTATATACGCAAAAAAAAAAAAGGAAAAAGGTTAAATAATGATTAATAATATTGGGTCTAAAGGAAAAAAAAAAAAAGATGAATGATTCCCATTCTGTTTTTTTTTTTTTTATTGTTTATTTGTTGTTGTTGTTTTTTACTTTTCCTTTCTCTATCTTCTTTTTTTGTTGTTTTAGTAAGCAGAAAAAATAAAAGGAAAAGAAAAAATGAGTACAACTAGTAAAAAACTTTCCCCGTTAGTTGACATTCAAAAGAAAAACGATAATACTAATACTAATAATAATAATAAACACGAGGAAGATGAATTTTCAAAAAAAGAAAAGCGAAATAGTATACAGGACGATCCCCAAAATAAAAATAATAATAATAATAAAAAGAGAAAAAAAAGTGTTCCCCACGTAAAGGCACTCGACACCCGTCTGGTCGCGGAAGTACAGGAACAAACGAATCAAAATAATAATAACAGTAATCATAATAATAATAATATAGTAGCGCGTGGGACCTCTCCCCGCCGTGTAGCGGCCATCACGCCAAGTCAGGACGAACGGAAAAAAAGAAATAGTCTATTTTTTTCCACTAATAATAATAATAATAATAATAATAATGATAGTGGACTGAAAACTTCTCAGAGTTTTGTCAATCCCCGTCGACGGAGCAAAACAAAAAGTGACTTTGATTATACTAATCAAAATAATAACAATAAAATTTTTTCAGCGACGATTAGCGCACCGTCGTCTTGTCGGACGTATTCGAAAAATAAGGAACGGACGGCAATTCATTTTCCTGGGGTCCGGGCAGCTTGGTTTAATAATAATAATCAAAATCAAAATAATAATAATAACACCGTTTTAGACGTTGATGGAAGAGAGGAGGACGGAAGACGACGGGCCTCTACCTCTGTGGGGAGTACGAGTTATTATACGAATCATCATCATCATAATTTTAATTCTACAATGGAAGGAGAAGGCGGTAGTCGGAAACGACTAAGTAGTGTGACGACCCCTCACCAACAAAATAACAATAATAATAATAATACTATTTTTAATAATAATAATAATAATAATCAAAATTTTTCGAGCACGTTGGGGCCGCTCCGAGGGAGTCCCTATCCTACCGATATTAATTATAATAAATAATAATAATAATAATAATAATAGTATTTCGTTAGAAATTGAAGGAAAAGTGATTACACCCACGAAAATAAGAAACGAACGGAACAAAAACAAAAATAATAATCAAAATAATAAAAATAATAATAATAATGCCGTTAGAAGCAGCCCAAACAGTAATCCAAGTCCTAGCAGTAGTTCTAAATTTTCCAATAATAATAATAATAATAATAATAATAGTGCCGTCAGTACGCCCTCTATCCATTCCTTACTCTCCAACACCCTCACACCGGAGGTACAACGACACCACACTTTGGCAAAATATTCTCAAAATAATAATCATCATCCTCAAAATAACAATAATAAGAATAATGAACGATTATCTTTTTCTGGATCGACCTCCTTACTAGAGGAACCAACATCACCATCACAAAATAAAAATAATAATCAAAATAATAATAATAAACTCACCGTCAGCTCGAGGCAAAACTCCCCGAACACACCTCTTATCATCCCTCATCCACCACTCCTGCCAGACCCTAACAATCATCATTATAATAATAATAATAATAATAATAGCAGTTTTAAACGACAAAAGTTGCCGATTCCAACATAATAATCAAAATAATAATAATAATACTAGTTTGGAAGTTTTATTACAACATGCGCCGCCGTTCACGTCGGAGGAAATATTTCACGTCATGGCCGTTTCCCCATCGATTCTTATTTTAACGGAAAAAGAAAAAGAAGAATTAAAACAATTTTCCTTGCCGATTTATTATTTGGGCCAAAAAAGTCGAAAAAAATAATCAATAATAATAATAATTCGTATTTATCACCGCCAATGTCGTTTCGGGCGGTCACGCCTCAAAACAGTAATAATAATAATAATAATAATTTTGATTACATCAGTGAAGAAAACAGCGATATCCTCTACTTGGACGTCTCCTCCGATCATTATCAAAACAACAATCATCATCATCATAATAATAGTCATGAAGGAGAATATTATAATAGTATTATTGGAGAACACGTTTACTACCGGTTTGAAATTCTTTCCGTCGTCGGCGTCGGCACGTACAGCACTGTCGTCAGCGTTCTGGATCATCAAAACAATAATAATAATAATAATAATAATAATAATAATAATAATAATAATAATAACGTAAAGCATTAAAAATATTTCGTCGTGGGGTTTTATTTTCCGAAGCCGCGGAGGAAGAGCGACACATGCTACAATACATTCAAGAACATCAAAATCAGAACAATAAAAATAATAATTCTTTTATTTTTAACTCGATTGGTTGCACGTTGTTGGAGTATTTTACCTTTCGTGATTTTCCTGTTTTAGTGATGCCACTCTACGGTAGAAATTTAAAATTATTTTTTCGAAGAATGGAGTCAAAATTATCAAAATAATAATAATGATAATGAAAATGAAAATTATAAAATCATGCTAGACACGGTGCGGTCATTGTTCTCACAGGTGTTAGGGGCTCTCACGTCCTTGGAGACGATCGGCGTGCTGCACGGCGACCTCAAACTAGAAAACTTAGTCCTGATCCAAGAAAATAATAATAATAATAATGTGGAATTACCATTTCTATTGGAGCAAAACATTGCCCTCGTGGATTTTTCCAACGCCAAACGTTTTCATAATAATTCTGAAAACTCTGAAAATAATAATAATGAGTGTGTGTACCCCTTGCAGGCCCCCAACTACCGTGCGCCGGAGATCTCACTCCGACTGCCTTATTCTTTTCATAACGTGGACAGCTGGAGCGTAGGGGTTTTAATACTGGAAGTTTTACAAATAGTATCCTCCACTTTTTTTCCTCCAAATGAAAATAATAATAATAATAATAATAATAATGAAACCGTGTCGCAGCCATCGCCCTTTTCCCTTTCATTGGAGCTCAATAATAGTTATCATAATAATTATAATGTATTTGCCGCAGAAAGTGAGGGGGATCGACTATCCTTATTCCTATCCGTACTGAGTCTTCCCAACCCTAATTTTTTATCGCTCGTGAAAACCTACTGGAGAAATTTTAAAAAAAATTTAAATAATAATAATAATAATAATGAAATGAATCATAGTGAAAAAAAAGAATTAGACGATTTGGCGCAATTGTGGCGATTATTTTTGAAATTATTGGGGAATAAAAATTCAGAATTAAATCAGAAAAATGTAGAAAATGAGAATCCATCCGAAAGGAGTCATTTTATTTTGCAATTAATCTTTCCTGAAAATAATAATAATAATAATAATAATGATAATAAAAAAGATGCATTATTATTATTAGATCTTGTGCTAGGGTGTCTCTGTTGGGATGCAGGGGAGCGGCTCACGTCTACCGAAGCCTTTCACCACCCTTTTTTCAAAACTAACGAAAATAAAAATGAAAATAATGATAATAAAAATAATGGTTATTATTATATTGAAACACATCCGCTAACAAAGCAAAACACAATCCTTCAGCAATCGAAGCACATGACATTCGGTGCTTCCTGAAAAAAAAAAAAAAAAATTATAATAAGAATAAAAAAAAATGAATTTTTTTTTTTATGTTTGATTTTGGAAACACCATTTTTTTTTTTTTTTCGTTCCCATGTTTATTTCTGTATATTAAAAAAAAGTGAAACACATTCTTTTTCTTGCTTAATCACTGCAAAACAAAAAAAGCAAAAAAAAAACACTCTTATTAATTTATTTCCAATGTATGTGTATTTTTCCTTGATTTTCATGATATAATATAAAATATCTTTTCCTTTTCCTCTCTTCCAAAAAAAATAGAAAAGCTCTTTTTTTCTCCCGTTCTAAAAAAAAAAAATGTCCGATACGATTCACAACACCGACTACCTGACCCCCCGCACCCCTTGTCTTACGTTCCTCACCTCACAACACGCTTTACAGCAGTACATCCCAGACGGCGGCTTCCTTCTTCACAACTGGCTACAAAATGAAAATATTTCCATTATTCTAAATGAAACTAATAATAATAATAATAATAATTATACAATAAATGATTTGATATGCGGTGTGTTTGACCTCTCTCAGTGGACGCACAACCGGAATGTCACGGACACCAACGCCTCCGTGTTGTTGTCCTTGATGGATCCTATTTTTTATGATAATACTGAAAATAATAATACAGTGGAAACCATTGTGAAAAAAAAAGTGCACGCGTGGGTGTATGGGGTCACCGGTCTCTTGTCTTTTTTGGTCCTCGCGTGTCTTATTCTTTTTCTGATTTCTATTTTCCGTCGACGAAACAAAAAACAGAAAAATGCGATCAAACGGGAACGTTTTCTACAAAATAACGAACTCATCAATCAAAGTAAACGAAACTTTCATCTCTCTGCGGGGGCACTACCGCCGGTGCAGGGCAACGCGCCTTTTGCCAATAATAATAATAATAATAATAATAATCAAAGTTTTGTGCCGTATGGAAATAATAATAATAATGAGGCAGCGAGCTTGTATCAAAGTATGTTGAATGCATCTCTCACTAATTTTAATAATAATCAAAATTTTAATAATTATGAAAATAATAATAATAATAATTTTTAATAATAATAATAATAATTCAATTGCGGCGCACCCTCATGAACCATACTACGAAGGAAACAGACTCACCAATAATAATAATATTATTCAAAATAATAATAATAATAATATGAATTATTATAATAATAATAACAATGACGACAGCAGTTCGCTTACCACCACAACAACAACTTCGTCGTCTTCTTCGGATGTCACTTCTTCTACGGAGTATCCCTCTACCATAAATAATAATAATAATAATCAAAATAATAATAATTATTATTATAATAATAATAATAATAATAATCAATCAGAGGAGCGTCACACGCAAGTTCATCAAAACAGAGGGACGACCGCCCCGCCATCCCCGGTGTAGGAGAAAATGAAAAAAATTATGTAACATCACTACTTCTTTTATTTTTGTTTTTGCTTTCTTTTTTTTTGTTTTTTTGTACAAAAATACTTCACGTTTCCATTTTATGTTTGCTTTTTTTCTGTTTTTTGTTCTTTTTTGTTAATTTCCCCATCGGACGTATATGTAGCGGTGACTTCACCTTTTGTAAGAAATTATTAATTTATTTTTTTATTTTAGTTTTTTTTCTTACTGTTAACCGCAACGTACACTTCATGTCAATTTTTAGTTTTAATTGTTTTCCTTCTCTTTGATATTCACTGTTTTGAAAAAAATGAAAAAGAGAAAAATAAAATTTTCCATATTAGTAGGACTGTTGGTGTTGATACTACACTGAAAAAAAAAAAAAGAGAAATGAGACTACTTTTATTCTCTCTCCTTTTCTTAAAAAAAAAAAAAAAAGAGAATCACTAAAAAAAAAAAAAAAAACAGAACCAAATAATAATTTATTATTTATTATTGGCCCCTCCATCACATATAAATAAAAAATAGAAACAATAATTATATATTATACTCATTTTCAAAAAAAAAAAATGGCCGAGGAATACTATTACGACGATGAGGATTACTACGATGCGGAGGAGCCATACAGCGCTCCTCACAATTTCCTATTATACGACGGCGCCCGACAAACCGACGTCATCGATAAAAACTTCTTCACCACGGTGAGCGAAACACACACCATCGATAGCGTCTATCACACCATTTTCACGAAAGAAGTAGAATCCATCAAAAATATTACGACTTGCAATTGGACGACATCGGTATTATTATTAAAAGAAAATAATTTCAACGTGGATTCGACACGGCGAAACTTTTTTTTTGGGTGTCGATAATGCCAAAACGGATTTATTACGGAAAATTAAAGTACCGAGGGAATTCGCGTTTTGTGAGGAACCGCAGATAATCGTTGGCCTACACACACCACAACATGATAATAATGAAAATAATGAAGATTGCGGGTACTGTGGCTGCCCTATAGAGCGTGACGACACCATCGCGTGCCTCTCCCGCTGTCGCCACCCCTTTCACGCCGACTGCTGGCGGGAGTACCTCAGCAATAAAATAAACGATCCCAGTGGGGACTTGTTGCGAGTGCCGTGCATGACTGCCGACTGTCCTTGTCTGCTTTCCTTCCAAGCAATTCACACCCTCCTGGTCGAGGATCCTGCCCTCCCACCAGCGGAGCGAGACAACAAGCAAAAACAAGTGTTAACCGCCTACCTGGACCCGTACGTCCGGCGTCACAAGCGACTGACGTGGTGCCCTGGGGAGGCCTGCCAGGGGGGAAGCGTGATTAGCATTCCTGCACAGGTCTCTCTTTCTACAGAGCGCTGCACCGGGGTCGTCTGCCGTCAGTGCCACACCCGCTTTTGTTTTCACTGCGAGGCGACGAGTGAGCGTCTTCGGGCACTGGACAGCATGCGAGGCCAGGTGGACACCGCAAAAAATAACAATAGTAATGAGGAGCAAGAGGAAAGTATGGCCGATGTGGTCCTCCATACCCCCTCCCGGTGTCAGTCCCTCCGTTCTTTTCAGCTACACGCTAACAACGACGGCGCTAGTCTCTATGCCATCCTCTCCACCTCTCTGTACTGTCCCAGCTGTAAAACCCGCATTACCCGTACCACGGGTTGTAATCACATGACCTGCAGTCAGTGCCGGTACGAGTTTTGTTATGTGTGTCTGGGGAAGTGGTCCGAGCATGCCAACGGGAATTATTATAGCTGCGCCAACGCGGGCGGCGCGGGGAGCAACACCGCGAATCGATTTTTGGAAATGAATTTGAAAAACATCAATGAGGGGACGCCGGCGGAGCAAAAACTAAACCGATTCGTGATCAATTATAAGAAATATTCCAGTCACTTGGATAGTTTGCAGCTCGACCGCCGTGCCCTGCGGCGGCGGGTGAAGGAGGTGCGTACATTACAGTTCAACACCGATGTCGCCGCCAGAGAAGGCGTCAGCGTGCAGTCGGTGCTCGACCTACTGGACTCCCTCGACCGCACGTTACAGGTGAGTCGAAAGATTTTGGCCAACAGCTATGTGGAAATTTTTGAATTAAACATTGTGGAGTTTGGAAGCAATAATAATAATGATAGTGCGAATAATGAGGGACGAAGTGTGGATGAGCTCATTTTATTTCGAAAAGGTTTGTTGGAGAGTGAGACCGAATATTTATCCAAGTTGTTGCGATCGCTTGTCACCGAGGATGTGTACGAGGTGGTCCTGGGGGCAGGTAACCTCATCACAGAGACGAAACAAAAAATAACGAAAACACAGGAAAATATTAAAATTGTGCTCGCCGATTGGAGTTAATCATCATAATAATCATCATACTAAACTACATGGACACACTTCATTTTTCTAAAAAAAAAAAAAAAAAAAACGTTGTCAGGAAAATTAAAAAAAAAAAAATTCGAATGCTTGCCATTATGATCACCACTCGTTGTTTCAGTGTGTATATATAATGACTGCCTATCCTAAGCCGATAGCCCCATATCTTGTTGTTGTTGTTGTTGTTTTCTCATTTTTTTACTTCCTCTATAATAAAATGAAAAAAAGATCAAAAAAAAAAAAAAAAGACTTTACAAGGTTGAATGCGGTGTCTCCACTTCCCCTCTTTCTCACTATTTTTTTTTTTTTCCAAGACAGTAAACTAATTTTTAAAAATAGATAATAATAATAAAAAAATTGGAGTGAAAGCTCCGTTTCTCATAGATGCAAGAGTCGTCTCTTCTTCCCACCAAAAAAGATGAAATCCTCCTTCCTAGAAAGTGTCTTTCTCTCTGGCAACAGTCCGGCGGATTGCACGTTGGCTCCGTCGTCTTCGCCCCTCATCACACTAATCATTCCAACAAAAACAATAATCAAAATCAAACTAATAATAATACGAATCATAGAAGTTATTATCTCGCGGAGATCACTGGCATCCAAGGTGGCGCCAAGACGGTGACGGTGAGCGCGGTGTGGAGTGAGGTTGGGGTAGAGGATGAGACCGTGCATGGCGTCCTGGACCTCCTACCGGTGCGGTGGACGACCACACCGAATAAAGAGGCTTATCTCTCTCTGATGGACCGACTGCTGGAGCGACGGCCGTGGGAGGGGCTGGCGCGACTGCCACTGCTGCAGTCTTATTTGCAGGAGATTGGACTGAAAACAGAAATAAATCATAATAATAATAATAATAAGGAAACGAAAAAGGAAAGGGTTGTCAAAACAGAACCAATGGAAGAAGAAAAGAAGGCACCGTTTCGTTTTACATATGTGTCCGCGCAATACATCAACTACAATAATTTTTTTAAAATTTGTTTCGACAATGTGCATTTATTTCTGTTGTCGATTCACAAAAATAATAATAATAATAATAATATAATAATAATAATAATAATAATAATAATAATAATAATATAATCATTGTATTTGACGCGTATCACGTGCTAGTCCGCTTTCACTTGTATCTGTGTTACTACTACCACGACAGTGCTAACACAATTTTAATGGATGAAGAAAACGACAATAAAAGTGAAAATAAAACTTCTTCAACTGCTTTTGGTGCCTCGGAAACAGAAGTGAAAAATAATTATTATATCACACTATTGGACGATTTTTCGTACGTGACGGGTTTGAGCCAATACGCCTCCGTAAAAGTGGATTTTTATGTATTGGTGGAAAGTTTTGAAACGAACGAGGGTAAAAGTGAAAAAATAGAACTGCTACAACAGCAAATAAAAGAAATGGAGAAAACGCCTTCTAAACGGCGAAAGCTCGAAACGACCGCGAATCTATCCGAAAATGGTGAAACTCTATTTCATTATCAATTGTTCAATATTCAAAAAAAAATTAACAATGACGAGCACATCAAAGTTTCTTCCCTCATCTTTGAGGACCGAAAAGTAATTGTCCCCGCGAGTCTTCCTCAACTCGTCTTGTTGAAAACCATACTTCTCACGGAAACACAACCACAAACTATAAATAATAATAATAATGAGATCGACGGGACGGTGGTGGAGCGTATTGCCTTGGGGATGCTCTCCGACGCCTCCCTGCAGCAGCTGCAAGGCACGTACGGCGACCACTCCAACTTTTCCATCCTCGCCAACCACGGCAGTCAGCGTTGCGATTTGAAAACACTTTGGAATGTATTTGACGATCAAACCAACTCGACGGTACAGAATGATAACTTTGGCGCGTTTTTTCCTGTTTTTGCCGTCGCCAAACAAATTGTAGAAGATTTTGTGTCGCTTTGGATGCAGCAAAACACAAATAATAAAAATAATCCTCATCGACTGTTTCCGCGCATTTGCTTTCTCCTCCCAGGCGGGAACGCCCACCAGGCCAGAAATGACTTGTTCTTCCGCCGACTGCAGCACTACTTTTCCCCCCTGACGCTCCTCCGTCCGGCCGCCGAGGCAGAGGCCGTGGTGAGGCGGTGGGGTCAGGGCGGTGGTCTCTTACTGCTGTCTATCCAAGAGGCGGTCACCTTCCTCGGTGGGGCGCACCTCTTGGCGGATAGTGTCATCACGCTAGGCCGGGGGGCCTCGGCGTGGTGCGCGGCGAACAGCTATACCAGCCCGCCTGAAAAGAAACAGTACATGTTTGCGGTGTTTTCAGAAATGGAAGTCCTCCCGCCGTCGTCGTCGCTGCGGACGCATCGGTTTCACACGTTTTGCCCAACAACGCTTTCCGCCGGTGATGCGGAGCGTTACGAATCCTTTTATTCTCTTTTTCTACAGTATGAACAGCAAGAAGGAAGGGCGCCGCCTGCCAGTCATAAGCGTAGTCCGTATAAGGAGGGAACCACCACAACGACCACTGTCACGCGTGTACCGCCGTCCGCCCCATTTGGGGAATCTTTCAAGCTACTGCGTCAAAATTTCAAGTTTTATCAGTACCTCGATCATCATCATCATGGTGTCCAGTGGAAGAGGTGTATGGACTTTTTGCGTAGTCTTATTTTACACCGAATTGGCGGAAATAATAATAATAATAATAGTCAGAAGGTGTGTTTGGATGAAATTGTAAATTAACCAAAAAAAAAATAAATAAATAAAGGGCGATGCCCACTGAACAGAAATATTCATTGTTGAAGCTCCTATCTTTATTATTAGTATTATTATCCCTCTTTCGATACCTCTGTAAACAAACAAAAAAAGACTGTGTGTGAACATCACCGTCCCTTCTCTCTCTCTCCCTCTAGCATTTCTTTTACCTTTTACCCTATTAGCATTCCTTTCATTATTATTATTATCATTATTATTTATTGATTTTGCGCCCATGGACGAACAGTACGACGCGATTGTCTGCGGGACAGGACTGGTGGAGTGTGTCCTCTCTGGTCTGCTCAGCACGCATGGCTACAAGGTGCTGCACGTGGACCGCAACCCCTACTACGGCGGCGAGAGCGCCTCGCTCAACCTGGAGCAGCTGTACAAAAAGTTTAACAAGGGCACCCCGCCGGAGTCGCTGGGGAAGAGTCACCTCTACAATGTCGATCTCATCCCTAAAGTGCTCATGTGCGCTGGGGAGTTGGTGAAGATATTGCGGGCGACGGTCGTGGAGCGGTATAGCATGGAGTTTCTGCTGCTGGAGGCCTCCTACGTGATGAAGGACGGCAAGATCAACAAGATCCCCGTCACCGAGACGGAGGCGCTCAGCTCCCCGCTGATGGGTTTTTTTGAAAAGCGAAAGGCGGCCAAGTTCCTCGAGTTTGTCTCCAAATACAACCCCCAGGACCCCAAGACGCACAAGAGCTACAACCTCCGCACCATGACCTTCGAGCAGCTGTGCAAGGACTTTGGCATCGGCAGCGACACCATCACCTTCGTCGGCCACGGCATGGCGCTGCAGGCCAACGACGACTATCTGCGCCAGCCCGCCTACGACACGGTGATGCGCTGCAAGCTGTATGAGGACTCCTTCAACATGTACGGCAGCTCCCCTTATGTCTACCCCCTCTACGGCAGCGGTGAGCTCCCCCAGGCCTTCTCCCGGCTGTGCGCCGTCTACGGTGGCACCTACATGCTGCAGACGCCGGTAGACAAGGTGAACTTCGGGGCAGACGGGAAGTTCGAGTCCATCGAGTGCGGCGGGAAGAAGGCCACCGCCAAGTTCGTCGTCGGCGACCCCTCCTACTTCCCCGACCGCGTGAAGCCGGTGGGAAAGGTGATTCGCTGCATTGCGATCCTAGACCACCCCATCGCCACCCTCAAGCCCTCCTCCAACTCGTGTCAGATCATTATCCCCCAGAGCGAGCTGAAGCGCAAGAACGACCTCTACATTCTGCAGCTCTGTGGGGACAATAAGGTGTGCCCGGAGGGAAAGTACATTGCCATCATTGGCACCGTCGTGGAGAACCTCAGCAACCCCGTCGCGGACATCCAAGCCGGACTCCGGCTGATCGCCCCCACCCTCGAGACCTTCGCCTCCGTCTCCGACCTCTACGAGCCGCTGGACGACGGCACCAACAGCAAGTGTTTCGTGAGCAAGAGCTACGACGCCGCGACACACTTTGAAAGCGCAGCGGAAAATATTTTGGACCTCTTTCAGAGAATTCACGGAAAGCCGTACAGCTTCGAGAACATCAAGAAGCCTGGTGAGTGACGGGCAAACGGTGTTGAACGAGCTCACTTATTGCAAACCATAAAATAAAATAAAAATGAAATGAATAAACTATCGTAAAGTGAACGGGTCATTGGTTGGTTTTGATTCCTTACCCCGCAAGAATGAAAAAAAAAAAAAAAGTAACGAATGTATGTATAAAAAAAAAAGAAAAAAAAAATCATCGTGTTGAGAAACAAAAAAAACATACGAAAATGGTTTCCCCCCGGTCAGCCGTTTTTCCCTCCTTTTGGCGGCATGGGAAAAATTTCAACAAACCCTCTCTCTTTCTCTCTCTCTCCTCCTCCTCCTCCTCCAAACAAGAGGGACGCCCCTCAGCAAACCCCCTATGGGCGGGGGCATTTCAAAAAACTTGGAGAAGTTGGGTATCGATCCCAATACCTATCGCATGCTAAGCGATCGCTCTACCATCTGAGCTACATCCCCTCGATGGTGCGGGGGTTTTCCACCTTGACAGTCGGAAACTAAAAAACAGCTTTACTACGCTAGGCAGAGAGAAAAAAAAATAAAAAAAGAGTTGCTCTCCTGGAAACGTGGAACTCCAGGAAAACAACTGAGGTCGATCATTTTAACTCGTTTGCCAACTAGTGGCATATCAGGAGTTACTCTGATAAGAACAGTTTTAAAACATGATCTTAGCTATAAAGCCGAGAATATGTACCAGTTAAAATGTAGAGCCCAGTTCAGTGCAAGAAATCCGTTAAAAGCTGGGACCTAAAAAATCGGAGCAACCGTCGTATACCAGGCGGAGTGAGGCACAGGGGATGTAGCTCAGATGGTAGAGCGATCGCTTAGCATGCGATAGGTATTGGGATCGATACCCAACTTCTCCAAGTTTTTTCCCTTTCCACGTTCCCGCCTAAAGCGGGGTATGGCGTCCAAACGAATCATGGGCTGAAAGCCAAGCGGGCCTCACTTCGAGCAATCCCTTTTCGGGCGGAAAAAAACGCGGCCGGCACGAGAGCCAGCCCCACCTCATCAGGTCCGACGGCGCCCCGCGCGGATGAATCCATCCCGGCGGCATGTCAAATCTGTGTGGCGCCAACGGACGTGAAACCAGAACGGGCGTCCAGTCCGATAAGGGCGCGCCACGGTTCATCGACAGCACGCTTGGGAGCGACACCGTTTTCCTTTCAATGCCTGCCGGGTTGACGGTTAAACATCCGGACGTTCGTCCGCCCCGGGTGTTTTTCTCCACAGCGGTCTTCGGCTTCAATCCGCTTTGTTATTGGAAATCGGTTCGGTGGAAATCCAAAACACCAAGCGGAGTCGGGGCGAAATCGCCGCCGCACCCGTTGCGGGACAACTGTCAGGGTGGGTGAAGGGCCGTTTCACTCAGGACAACCTTGGGCAGCGCCGCCTCCAGCAACGGGGCCAAGCCCGCCCGCAACCCGCCAACCACTTACACACGGTGGGGGGACGGCGTGGCTGGCGAACCGCCGCGGGGCCCAGCGCGGAAGGAAAAAGGACCCGCACACAAGAGCGCAGCGGCGAAAAGGGCAACAGGGATCCTCGGACACGCGGACGCCGTGGAGATCGCGTTTCGAAAGTGAGTGGATGGTGTGTAAACATGGAAAATGAACCCTAAAACTAAGTCGTTTGATCGCGGCGGACAAATAAACACGGAACTGAATTGAATGAAGCAAGTGTCTGTTGCGCTTCCCTCGCTCTTTTTGAAGGCGTGGAGGTGAACAGGGAAAAAAGGGAGAAAGGAAGAGGAAATATGGAACTGCGACACAGCCGCATCACAACGGCGCGTTCAAAGTGGTCAAAATACCTCTCTTCACTTGTTGAATACACTTTTCATCATTCAAGAACAATTTGATGTCTGCGCCAGTAGGAAAAAAAAAAAAAAAGACGTTGTGTGATTACTCGCTACTACTCTTTTGAGCTTGTCACCATTCTAAGGTACCCTTGCTTTTTATTTTCGTCTCGGGACAGCTCGTACAGCTGAAAGTCCTCCTTGTCGGTGAATTTTGTTAGCGCCCTCCAGTATTCGTTCCAAAGGTGATTCAGCCCGCATCTCAGGAGACTGCGATAAGATTCCTCACATTGCGGGACATTCGTTTTTGTTTCGATATCGGCGTTTTTCTCCATACAAGACAGGACGTTGAGTTTCTTCGTTTGGCACAGTGGGTGCAGTGCCGCGTGCTGTAATAGTAACTCTTGATTTTCTTTTGAACTCATACAACGAACGTATGGAAAGTGAGTCGACTTGCACAACTTTTCATTCAGTTTGTTTTTTGTGTTGATCTCGTAATTGCTCGATCCATCGACAACTATCAGGTTTTTCTCCTGTAGACACGTAGTGTACTTGTCTAACTCTTTGTGACAAATGTATGCGTTCAGGTTTTGCCTTAGCATGTGCTGATTGTACAACTCTTCGCTATCTCTGTTTTTGTCGGCTCCCCGGTTAGATATTTCCTCTTGTTGCTCCCTTTTCCACTGTTCAAACATGTCTAAAGAAACTTGCGAATGCTTCGTGGTGGCGCTTGATTGGCCCCATGACTGCGACATCCTTCAGTATATGCTAGAGTGTTGAAGAGAATACGTTGAAGTGTCCGTGCCAAAGCGAAAACAAAGCACACCAATGAGTTCGCCCACACAGCAAAGAATTCGTTCCTAAAGGAACAGAAAGGAAGAGGGGGGGACGTGTTTTATCAGCCGAAGAGGAGAAACAGAAAGCGCAGATTCCTTCTTCTTTTTCCCCGGAAACAAATTATAGTTTTGTGTAGCGAAATATACATTCTATCCAGCACGTAAAAAATAATAAAAAAAAAAAAAAACATTCTTGAACTAGTTGCTTTCGTCGACCCAGATATCAGGCAACGGTGTCACCCACCAGAAGGAAAAAGGGAGGCGAGTTATGCGAAACCCGCTCACGTGCACAAGGTCAACGAGGAATGCGCGACATGGAGAGCACCCGTCCGTGTCGAGGTCCGCTCTGGTGCGGTACGGAACGCCATTTGGAGGAGGCCGCAAAACGAAATCAGAAAGTTTTTTACAATTATCTAGCAGGTCATTTTGATCCTCGGACCCGTCCTTTGCTTTCGTCATCGACCAGAGAGAAGAAGGGAAAAGGGGACACCCGAGAAAGAACGGAGGAAAATAGTTTTCGCGTACCTCGCTGAGATTATTGCACATCGGAATCGTCAGCTTTTGGGAAAGAGAAACAGAGAAGACGGTTTACATCGCATCGTTGGTCATTATACGTTTAAATTCTTCAAAACTCAACTTCCCATCGCCATCGGTGTCCGCTTCGCAAATCATTTCAAAGGCTTGCTCCGTGGACAAAGAGCAACCCAACTTTCCCATCACATATTTGAGATTAGAAACTGTTATGAACCCGGTATTTCCCAAGTCGTAAAGCCGGAACGCCCTCTTAAGCTCTGTATCTTTTTCGTCTGGGTCGTTTAGCTTTGCTGCCACCAACGTTAAAAACTCAGGAAAATCGATGGAACCGTTCGAGTCGAGATCCGCTTCTTTCAGCATACTGTATAGTTTGGCCGGCGAAACCCTCTGGCCGATAGAAAGGAATATTTGATTAATGTCTTCTACGGTGACGCTCCCGTCGCTGTCTTTGTCAAAAACAGAAAACGCCGCTTTGAGTTCGGCTATTTGCTGGAGGGAAAGCAAGTCCGCCATATCGAGCTATTCTTAATGGGGAGAGGGAGGGAGAAATCGAGGTACTGGATTCCTGGCGGGGGGAGAACAAGCTTTCCCGCAGCCCATTAAAAGGGGAATCGAGGGTCAAAAATACCGCCCGCACGCCACGCGCGCGGAAAGGGGGAACCCCTTAGCCCGCGCCGATTATGCGACCCGCACTGTCGCGAACAAAACCGGGCGCCGACAGCCGGCCAACAAAAAGCACCGCCGGCGGCTGGAACGCCCCGCGAGCGCCCGGCGCGCATTCGGCGAGCGGACGAGCAGGGGGCGCGCCCCCGTGGCGCGGCGGGAAACCCCCGCCCCCGGCGCCCCCACCGCAAGCCGCCGAACCCGACAACACGAAACCCCGCAAGCCCACGCGGCGGCGCACCGAGAGAGCGCGCCACGCGGAAACAAAAAGAGGAACAGCGCCCAAAAAAAAAAGAGAAAGACCGCTGGCTAACCGAAACACCTTTGCTCAAAAAACGCCTCACACAGCATTTCGCGCCCCCGGGGACTACGGAACGACTTTTAGGGGAAGATTCCCTTGCCGCCTGTTGTCCGGCAGGGTGGGCAACTCCTAAAAGGGAAAAAACTATAAAATTCCCCGCTAACTTCACCGTCAGGGAACAGTAGTGACACAAATTTTCCTCTTGGAGCAGAGCCACCGCTTTCCGTCACTTCTCACGTTAAGCAAATAATAAAATGGTATTATCATAAGGGAAAGAAAGTGAAACTCAAATTAAAATATTGATAATCACGACGCCAAACAGAGTTTAGTTCGCCAAAATGCCCCTCCGTTCGTCCGGAGAAGTTCGCCATAAAAAAGGGGTGGTGAACGAAATAATAAACAAATGAAAGACAGAAGGTAAAACTTTTATCCTGCGCTTCATTTACAGTATTTTCATTCCCGACGTCGTTATTTCGAGGCATTGTGGCACGAAGTTGACTGAGCGGACGAACGAATGGATTGTTCATAATAATTCTGTAATTCGATTACTATTACCAAAAATATAATAATGATAAATAATAATAATAATGAAACGAATGTGAAGGGAGAGAGAGAGAGTAAATTAATTATTTCAACAAAACTTCGCCTCTTCATTACGAGACGGGGCGCGTAACTGTTTCGAAAACAATAATAATAATAATAATAATAGTCACGATAAATAATAATAATGAAACGAGTGTGAAGGGAGAGAGAGAGAGTAAATTAATTATTTCAACAAAACTTCGCCTCTTCATTACGAGACGGGGCGCGTAACTGTTTCGAAAACAATAATAATAATAGTCACGATAAATAATAATAATGAAACGAGTGTGAAGGGGGAGAGAGAGAGTAAATTAATTATTTCAACAAAACTTCGCCTCTTCATTACGAGACGGGGCGCGTAACTCTTTCGAAAACAATAATACTAATAGTCACGATAAATAATAATAATGAAACGAGTGTGAAGGGAGAGAGAGAGAGTAAATTAATTATTTCAACAAAACTTCGCCTCTTCATTACGAGACGGGGCGCGTAACTGTTTCGAAAACAATAATAATAATAATAATAATAATAATAATAATAGTCACGATAAATAATAATAATGAAACGAGTGTGAAGGGAGAGAGAGAGAGTAAATTAATTATTTCAACAAAACTTCGCCTCTTCATTACGAGACGGGGCGCGTAACTGTTTCGAAAACAATAATAATAATAATAATAATAGTCACGATAAATAATAATAATGAAACGAGTGTGAAGGGAGAGAGAGAGAGTAAATTAATTATTTCAACAAAACTTCGCCTCTTCATTACGAGACGGGGCGCGTAACTGTTTCGAAAACAATAATAATAATAGTCACGATAAATAATAATAATGAAACGAGTGTGAAGGGGGAGAGAGAGAGTAAATTAATTATTTCAACAAAACTTCGCCTCTTCATTACGAGACGGGGCGCGTAACTCTTTCGAAAACAATAATACTAATAGTCACGATAAATAATAATAATGAAACGAGTGTGAAGGGGGAGAGAGAGAGTAAATTAATTATTTCAACAAAACTTCGCCTCTTCATTACGAGACGGGGCGCGTAACTCTTTCGAAAACAATAATACTAATAGTCACGATAAATAATAATAATGAAACGAGTGTGAAGGGAGAGAGAGAGAGTAAATTAATTATTTCAACAAAACTTCGCCTCTTCATTACGAGGCGGGGCGCGTAACTGTTTCGAAAACAATAATACTAATAGTCACGATAAATAATAATAATGAAACGAATGTGAAGGGAGAGAGAGAGAGTAAATTAATTATTTCAACAAAACTTCGCCTCTTCATTACGAGACGGGGCGCGTAACTCTTTCGAAAACAATAATAATAATAATAATAATAATAATAATAGTCACGATAAATAATAATAATGAAACGAGTGTGAAGGGGAGAGAGAGAGTAAATTAATTATTTCAACAAAACTTCGCCTCTTCATTACGAGGCGGGGCGCGTAACTCTTTCGAAAACAATAATAATAATAATAATAATAGTCACGATAAATAATAATAATGAAACGAGTGTGAAGGGAGAGAGAGGGTAAATTAATTATTTCAACAAAACTTCGCCTCTTCATTACGAGACGGGGCGCGTAACTCTTTCGAAAACAATAATACTAATAGTCACGATAAATAATAATAATGAAACGAATGTGAAGGGAGAGAGAGAGAGTAAATTAATTATTTCAACAAAACTTCGCCTCTTCATTACGAGACGGGGCGCGTAACTGTTTCGAAAACAATAATAATAATAATAATAATAGTCACGATAAATAATAATAATGAAACGAGTGTGAAGGAAGAGAGAGAGAGTAAATTAATTATTTCAACAAAACTTCGCCTCTTCATTACGAGACGGGGCGCGTAACTCTTTCGAAAACAATAATAATAATAATAATAATAGTCACGATAAATAATAATAATGAAACGAGTGTGAAGGGAGAGAGAGAGAGTAAATTAATTATTTCAACAAAACTTCGCCTCTTCATTACGAGACGGGGCGCGTAACTGTTTCGAAAACAATAATAATAATAGTCACGATAAAGAATAATAATGAAACGAGTGTGAAGGGGGAGAGAGGGTAAATTAATTATTTCAACAAAACTTCGCCTCTTCATTACGAGACGGGGCGCGTAACTGTTTCGAAAACAATAATAATAATAATAATAATAGTCACGATAAATAATAATAATGAAACGAGTGTGAAGGGAGAGAGAGGGTAAATTAATTATTTCAACAAAACTTCGCCTCTTCATTACGAGACGGGGCGCGTAACTCTTTCGAAAACAATAATAATAATAATAATAATAGTCACGATAAATAATAATAATGAAACGAGTGTGAAGGGAGAGAGAGAGAGTAAATTAATTATTTCAACAAAACTTCGCCTCTTCATTACGAGACGGGGCGCGTAACTCTTTCGAAAACAATAATAATAATAATAATAATAGTCACGATAAATAATAATAATGAAACGAGTGTGAAGGGAGAGAGAGAGAGTAAATTAATTATTTCAACAAAACTTCGCCTCTTCATTACGAGACGGGGCGCGTAACTCTTTCGAAAACAATAATACTAATAGTCACGATAAATAATAATAATGAAACGAGTGTGAAGGGAGAGAGAGAGAGTAAATTAATTATTTCAACAAAACTTCGCCTCTTCATTACGAGACGGGGCGCGTAACTCTTTCGAAAACAATAATAATAATAATAATAATAATAATAATAATAGTCACGATAAATAATAATAATGAAACGAGTGTGAAGGGGGAGAGAGAGAGTAAATTAATTCTATCACCAAAAATAACAAAAACCGAACAGAGCGTAGTTCGCCTAAACGCCCCTCCGTTCGTCCGGAGAAGTTCGGTATAAAAAAGGGGTGGTAAAAGAAATAATAAACAAATGAAAGACCGGAGGTAAAACTTTTATCCTGCGCTTCATTTACAGTATTTTCATTCCCGACGTCGTTATTTCGAGGCATTGTGGCACGAAGTTGACTGAGCGGACGAACGATTGGATTGTTTATAATAATTTTGTAAATCGATTACTATTACCAAAATTATCACTACTGAGAAAAAAAAAAAATCAACGAGCCCGGCACACAGACCGACGTTCTACGTGTAGAACACCTGCACCCTCCTGCACGGGGCAAGAAATCGTCGAGTCGACACAAGGTGTTCATGTGGCGCACGCCGGTGTGTTACGACCATCAGGTCAACGCAGAAAGGTGGTGGATGCTCAGTGGAGATGTCGAACTGAACGCCAAGTGTTACAATGGAATGCAGGAGGCCAACGAAATCGAGAGGTCGTGGAGGGGTGTGTCCATTCTCATACGAAAGGACATCCCAGTGCGTCTCATTTCGAAAGGTCGAGTAGGTATCTATTCAGATACTGGCTCCAGGAAATATTACGGCGAAGTTTGTTTCAGCGTATACGCCGAATACAGGACTCTACAGTAACCAATACGGTGGACGAGCTAAAGAGCTCAGGAAATGATGCCCCCTTTATTGGCCTTTGGTACGCCGATCCCAACACCCATGGCGCACGTCAGCGTCAAAACCCAGAAAGAGTGGAAGCTCTTATTTCAATGGATAAGTGAACGCTCGATGGAGGTGGCACACCAGTAGGCATGGTACGCCGACACACTTATGGACTTGGGGTTGGATCCGTACCGGATTTGGTGGATTGGGTCGTTCCTGTCAAATAGAAGCGCATATGTAAAAGTAAGGGCGCAAAATTCGAACAAAATGCACTTCACATGCGGAGTACCACAAGGATCAGTCCTAGGGCCCTATTAACCATGAACTTCATGAGCAAAGAATTAAATGCAGTGCCGAAATTGAAACATGTATTCTTTGCGAATGATCTCGCGCTGATACCTCAGGGTACTAATGAAGAGATAACCGAGACGTTACAAGAAGGACTCAACATTATAGAACGGTGGTTTAAAGAACATTTTATGGAAGTGAGCGCATCGAAGACGAAGTACACGCTCTTTGGTAGATATAAGCAGCGACTACAACTGGATGGTAGAGTACTAGATGAGGATAAGGTGCCCAAACTATTGGGAGTGACCCTACAAAGTGCTAGTGGAGTGCGAACGCATGTGAACGATATCAAGCAACAGGCTCGCACCCGTCTGCAGAAACTCAATGCGATCGCCGCACACAACTGGGGGCCATCGAAGGATGTACTAAGAGCTTTCTATATGGCTCTAGTACAATCAAAGCTTCTGTACGGGGCAGTCGCATGGTGAGAACTAGCGTCGCGGTACTCCGGCAACAATTTTGGCTCCTCGGTATTGGAATCCCTCCAGCGACTTCCTGTCGGTTTCCAAGCCGGGAGGACCTACTCCAAGAGGCAAGATAACTGGACCTTGATAGTATGGTCCTGAGCAGGCAAATACGGGATTTATTTAGAGAGGAAAGTATCCACAGCAGGAACTCAGATTACGCGAAGCACCTTCTCAAGAAGGAGAGGGCTCGAGAAGCGCGAGAGTCTGTCGGGGAACACTTCACCAGTGTCGATAATCCGCACAAACCGTTATCCATGGACATGGCATGTTAGACGTATTCGAAGGTAAGATTTCATATTGACTCACCGGGGAAATTGAAAGAGAAACTGCAAGCATGTCGGGCTAGGGTAGAAGCGTATGAGAGGACACATGCTTATCACCTATATACGGATGGGTCCGTACGTCTGGGCATAAAATCCGGAGCAGCAGCAGTCCTATATAAAAGGAAGGTTCGACGCTGGCTTGCAGCTACAGAGCAGAATGTACGGCCGCGCTAATAGGACTGCGTATGGTACTCGCCAACATTACATCTAAATATAGAGGCAAGATTGCAATTTTCGCTGATTCACTGTCGCTGTTACAAGTTCTCAATACAGGACCGACGAAGGTTCAAGACGGTATTCTAAGACGCATATGGGTATACACTAGGAAGATCGTTGCGCGTAATCGGCAACTGGACTTTACTTTTGTATTGGGGCACTGTGACTTAGAGGGTAATGAGGCAGTGGACCAACTCGCGAAAGACGCGGCGGATAAGTATGAGCAGACGTTTGCGGATCTACTGGTCACTGCGGAGAGACTCATTGACCTACCGAAGAACTCAACTGGATAGCGACAGATTCCTGCCAGCGCCGAAGGCAGACGTGAGCCTCACCAGGCTCGGCAATGTGTCGTTTCTGTGAGCAGCGGTCAAGTACGGTGGATGACGTTTTACCACCCAAGGCAGTGACCTATATCCCTCCTCGTCCTGGTAGGCAATACCCTCGTGCAATCTGTCCCTGCTGTTGGCGCGTTACCGCGTCGAAGCAGATGCTACAGTCGCACCTCACGACCCAACACAAAACTCTTGTAGACCAGACCGGATCGCCGACCAGGCGTATGGCGAACCTCGGAAGAACCTCCCGTTTAGATGCCCGGTCTGTCATAACCAGCGTAGTGATAGTGACGATTTCACGGAGCACGCAGCAGCTACGCACCCCATGGCTCCTACGGAGAACCGGGGCCTGCATGATTGATGGTAAAGACATACTTTTGTATTATGACTTGTTTCTTATGTCCGCTTGTGGATTTGGGCATCCACTTTTTCTGCGGAACACCACTTTCCTCCACTCTTTCCACAGTTTTAAGTTTTTAGATTTTTTTTTCATTTGTTTTTATTATTTTTGATGGACCACTTCAGCACACTCTCTATGTACTCCGCCCCATCACCACCCCAGCCAAGCCACACCCGGCAAGGGAACCAGCCGTCGGCTTGGGCAAACCAGATCCCGCAACAGAGCCAGTAGGAGAAGTCGCTGCTGGGTCTGCTGCGGGGCCCGGTTCGCCCAAGCCGGCTGCTGGTTCTCCTGCGGTGTGTGGCTTGGCTGGGGTGGTGATGGGGGCGTACATATGGATGGGCCGTAAGTGCACCATTAAAACAAATAGAGAATCTAAAGAATATAAAAAACTTAAAACTGTGGAAAGAGTGCCTGTCCACGTAAACAAGCGACGCGACAAACAGTTCATCCTATAAAGGCACATCTTTACCGTCCATCATACAGCATCTCTTAGCTTTGTAGAGAGGGGGAATAAAAAAAGATTTACCGTGTCAAAAAAAAAAATCAATTCTTGGTATAAAGGAAACCCTATTAGGAAATCGACGATGGTTTTTATTACTGCAAACAACACCAGTAACAACAACAGTCAACACGCCAATACAACCACCACCACAACTGCACTGCAGTTGTTGGCGTTCTTGGCAGTTGTGTTGTTATTGGTACTGTTTGTGTTATTGGTGTGGTTTTTGTTCTTGGTTTGTTTGTTTGTTTTTGGACTTGTTTATCCTGTTTTTTTGTCTCCTGGTTTCCGTCATAAAGAAAGGTAAATACGAAAATAAAAAAAGACGTTTTATAATACTATTATTTTTTGTTCCTTTGTTTAATTTTCCGTTTTTTTTTTTTTTTTTTTGGTGTTGTCGTTATCGCGTTTATTGTGAGGTGTGGTGGAATACCACACAATGATGTAGCGCATTGGAGCGCGGGAAAATAAAAAAGTATCTAATAGTTCGAAGAATACGCTACGTTCTGGGTTTGAGTACTTGTCCTCCTCCCTTGTCCACTTGCGTTGGCCTTGGGTGTCACTGTCCGGCGCGACATAGGGGACCACACTGACCAACCGAACTTTTCGTGCGGGTTACCCCAATTCAGCCAGCTGCCTTTCGAGGGACTGGCGGTCCTGCTCCTGCTGCTCCTCCTGTGCCCGCCGCAGCTCCTTCTCGCGGTGGAGAAACGCCCGCTCCACTTCGGCGTGGGTATAATCCATTCTTTCCCCCTTTTCGTATCATTCTTTGTTATCGTTATTTTTGAAAAGTGTTAAACAGCAGAGATGTCAAACAGCATATCGTGAACCTTCTCACTCCCCTTCGCCGTACTGCTACTGTTTAAAACGTGAAGGGCTGATGGGATGTCGCCGCCGGAGAAGGATAATAATAATCAGAGCACGTGGTCCTTCTCTTCCGTTGTTACGTTAATTTGCTTTCTGCTTTTGTTGTTGTTTATCGTGCACTGCGCCGCAAGAGCGAAGAGGCGTTTTGGTGGACTATACTCTGCCCGGTTTCGTTAATGTTTGCCCTTATTGCATTCAACTCGTGTTTAGGGATAAAAACAATTTTGAGAAAAGCTGTAACTTATTGTTTCTCTCCCTTCTTATTTTTGTTACGCTTACCATCACTTTATGGTCCCACTTAGAATCTTTTTTTGCGCCCAACGGTGCATCGCAATAAAAATGACACCTCGAAATCCACTGATACAATGAATAACAATAAGAACACAGGCTTTCTATAAGCCTCGCGTTTTTTGTTTAGGGCGGCGGAGCGGTACTGTTTACTTCCTTTTAGCTGTTATCATAACACTAGAGACAAGCAAAACTTACTTCTTGTTTTTCCTTTACGCGTTATTCCATTGCTCTCAGTGGCCAGCGGCCTACGGACGTCATCCAGTACGCGGTATCCACGTTACCGCGTGTTGGGTGACGTACCCGTGGGGCGCAGAGGTGCTTTTTCGGGCGGCGGGCCGAGCCCCCAGGACCGGGATGACGCGGGCACCCGACCACGCGCAGCAAAGGATCAAAGTAGGGGCGCCACTCCGCGTTAATGGATAATGGCAAGCGTGTACATCGCGCAACGGATCGGTGAACGGACACGTTTCCGGTTCCGGTTCACTTTTTCCTAATTTACCGAAGCACTATACACTACTTTCTCAATAACGAATCGTCTGAAACCTTTTTTTCGGCGTTTGCTGCCCAATAAGGTGGAAAGTGAAACGATAAATGGGACTTCCCCGTTGTGTCGCCTGTTTACTTGGCCAGCCACTTTTTCTACGAAACACCTCTTTTTCTCACTCTTTGCACAGGTTTAAGTTTTTAGATTTTTTTTATTATTATTATTATTATTATGATGCACTACAGCACATTATACGCCGCGCCATCACATCCCCCGCCAAGTCACCCCCCGCAGCAGAACCAGCAGCAGCAAGAAGAGATTCACCTCAGAGTGGAGGCCCTCCGCTTCGTCAGTAGCATACTGGGCTGTTTCCCGCAGCACATACAGGAAACCCTCCAAAAACTCTTCCAGTACGCCGGGCAGAGGTGGGGTGATGACCTCTGCCAGCAGGCCAAGTATATTTGGCGAGAGTTGCACTTCGTCGGCTCTTTCCGCGCGGCCGCCGAGGAGACGCGGCAGCGGCTCGCCTATGATGCGGTGGTGACGGAGTTTGAGTACCGCGCCCAGGAGCAGCAGCAGCAAGAAGAGGCCCGCCTCAGGGTGGAGGCCCTGCTCCACGTCCATAGCCAATTGGACACACTCCCGCGGGCCGTCGTGGAAGTCATGAACTCCCTCTTCCAGTACGCCAGGCAGAGGTGGGATGATGACCTCGGCCAGCAGGCCGAGTGGATCTGGGACCAGTTGGGCCTCCAGGGCTCTTTCCTCGCGACCGGCCTGCAGACGTTTCAGGAGTTCGCCGTAGGGAGTGCGATGTTGGGGTGTCGGTACATCGCCCAGCAGCAGCATCTCATGAGCCAACAAGAACAGAAGAGGGCCACCCTCCTGGAGGGAGAGGCACAGTCGCGCACCGAACTGGTGCAGGCGTTCCTCCGCCCCGGGCAGGAGATTCGGCAGGCACAGAAGAAGTGGGAAGAGCAGCAGAGGGAGACGTGGCTCATGCGGGAGGCCTTAACGTACGTCGCGAGCATATTGGACAGCTTTCCGGAGTACACCCAGCAAGTCCTCCAACGCTTAGCCGACGAGGCTGACGAGAAGAGATCCTGGGAACTGGACCGAAAGATCCAGTGGGTATGGCGCCAGCTGTACTTCCAGGGCTCCTTCATGGCTCCCGATGTGGAGACGCGGAGGCAGCTCGCCAGGGATGCTATGGCGGAGGGCACGCGGCGCCACGCCTATCTGGAGAAGCTGATCAGTGACACGGACGTGCGGGAGGAAGAGGCGCGGTGTCGCGCCGAACTGCACCGGGAGTTTCTCCGCCGCGAGAAGGAGCTGCGGAGAGCACAGGAAGAGAAGCAGGAGCAGGACCGCCAGTCCCTCGAAAGGCGGCAGGCCGAAGCGGGGGAACCCACCCGTAAAGCCTCCCACCTCGTACCGGACAACGTCGCGCCTCGCACTGACGCCCAACGACGCCAGTTAGAACTCCTTGCGGAGCAACAAAGGTTCCTCTGCGAGTTCGCGCGTATCCAGACCCTAGAAAACCAGACCCGGGGCGACATAGAGGGCGAGCACGACGCCCAGATGCGCGAGATGCGACTCTTTGTCGAGCAACAAAAGTTCCTCGACCAGCTTGCCAGCCTCCGCGACCTAGAAAACCAGACCCGGGGCGACATGGAGGGACAAGAGTGTAGCGAGCGACGCGAACTGCGCGGCCGCGCCAGCTGGGAGAGGCCAGCACACATCACGCTCGCGAGTATCCAGCGCGCGGAGGCGGGATGCCGGTACGAACCAGAGGATTATCAGCGGCGATGGTTCGAAAACACGACTCGTAGGTGGGATAAGGCTCGTCGCTGGCATATGGCGCGCGAAGACGCGCAAAAGGATTTCCTGGGTAGTCTTGCTCGTCTCCAAGAAGAGGAGGAGCAGGAGCGCCTCGCGATAGAGTGGGAACGGCAGGACTCGGTGGAGGCGTTGCTGGTGGAGCAAATTCGCCTAGAAGAGGAGCACCGCTGGTGGCTGGACGCACACCAAGAAGTATACCATAACCCTTTAGAAACTATCCTCTTGGTGGGCGTCCTTCTCGCCGCAATAAACCTGTCGTGTATGCTCGTTGGGCTTAGAGAGACTTGCGTCGCCATATTGCTTGCCACCCTGTATCTCGTCATTCTCACTATAAAATCTTATTACGACGGCACACGGCGGCCTCCCACTGGGACACTGAACGAGCGTCACGCTGTAGGCGTAGGGTCTGAAGGCCCGCAAAACAGACCCCCAGTTTTTTTCCCACGCCCCCATACGCTACCCAATTACGTCACGCGCCCAACAATAAACACGACAATAGCAGCAAGAAGAAGAAGAAAACAAAAAAAAATGAAAACACGAAAAAGCCTATATTAAAAAAAAAAAAACTTGTTCCTGTTCTTCTTGTTGGGGGAAAGGAGGACTGCACGGCGAGCACCCCAAGACTGGGAAGGGCGAGGGGCATCCCGGCAGCACCGCGCGTCGCTAGACCTGCCGCGAGAATAGAAATAGATCATTTTCCTTTTTTAATTACGCTAGATTCTTTTTTAAAACTGTACCCCTTTTTCCCCTATGCGCCCCTAATATAAAAAAAAAAAAAAAAAAAAATATATATAACTTAATTAAACAAAACAAAAATAAAAAGTAATAAAACAAAATAAACAAAAATGAAAAATTAAACCCGAGAGTGCCCTTTTTTTTTTTAATGAAATACTAGATCTTTTTTTTGTTTGCTTTTTAGAAAGGGGAAAAAAAAAATCAATTCGTGTCCTCATTTTTTTTTTTATTATTATTTTCCTGATTTCTTCTTTTATAGTGGAATAAAAACAAACAATTCGCCGTCCACTACTTTTTTTTTTTTATTTTCGTGTTTTCCATTTTTTGTTTTTTTAAAATATATATATATAACAGAAAAAAAGTTTAAAAAAAGGAAAAAAAGTAATTTAAATACAATCAATGCAAAAAAAAAAAAGGAAACCGTAAAAAATGTAAAATTTAAAAGCAGATCCGCCGGACTGCCAACATCGTATGACGAAGAGACGATAAGTTTGTTTGTTATTCTCTTTTGTTTGTTTTGTTTTCTTGTTTTCCCACACGTGGTGGGTCCCCGCCCAACTCAAAACAGTTTAACGGGCTCTTTTTTGTTTCTTCTTTTTGCAGTACAGTTGTTGTTGTCGTTGTTGTTTTGGCGTGTTGACTGTTGTTGTTGTTGGTAGTGTTGTTGTTGTTGTTGGTGTTGTTGTTGTTTGTTGTTATTATTTTACTTTTACTTTATTTTTTTGCAGTAATAAAAACATTGTCGATTTTCTAATAGGTTTTTTCTTTTATATCAAAAGCTTTGCATTTTATTTTACACCGGTATATCCTTTTTAAAAATGCCTCCTCTCTACAAAGGTAAGAGATGAATGGGGCCTGCATGATTGATGGTAAAGACATACTTTTGTATTATGACTTGTTTCTTATGTCCGCTTGTGGATTTGGGCATCCGCTTTTTCTTCGAAACACCACCATCTCCCCACTCTTTCCACAGTATTAAGATTTTAGATTTTAGATTCGCTATTTGTTTTTATGGAGCACTTCACCTCCATCCATATGCACCCCGCCCCATCACGGCCCCAGTCAAACTTTCAGTGGCAGCCGGCCTGGCCCAACCACTCCCCGCAGCAGAGCCAGCAGCAGCAAGAAGAGATTCACCTCAGAGTGGAGGCCCTCCGCTTCGTCAGTAGCATACTGGGCTGTTTCCCGCAGCACATACAGGAAACCCTCCAAAAACTCTTCCAGTACGCCGGGCAGAGGTGGGGCGATGACCTCTGCCAGCAGGCCAAGTATATTTGGCGAGAGTTGCACTTCGTCGGCTCTTTCCGCGCGGCCGCCGAGGAGACGCGGCAGCGGCTCGCCTATGATGCGGTGGTGACGGAGTTTGAGTACCGCGCCCAGGAGCAGCAGCAGCAAGAAGAGGCCCGCCTCAGGGTGGAGGCCCTGCTCCACGTCCATAGCCAATTGGACACACTCCCGCGGGCCGTCGTGGAAGTCATGAACTCCCTCTTCCAGTACGCCAGGCAGAGGTGGGATGATGACCTCGGCCAGCAGGCCGAGTGGATCTGGGACCAGTTGGGCCTCCAGGGCTCTTTCCTCGCGACCGGCCTGCAGACGTTTCAGGAGTTCGCCGTAGGGACTGCGATGTTGGGGTGTCGGTACATCGCCCAGCAGCAGCATCTCATGGGCCAACAAGAACAGAAGAGGGCCACCCTCCTGGAGGGAGAGGCACAGTCGCGCACCGAACTGGTGCAGGCGTTCCTCCGCCCCGGGCAGGAGATTCGGCAGGCACAGAAGAAGTGGGAAGAGCAGCAGAGGGAGACGTGGCTCATGCGGGAGGCCTTAACGTACGTCGCGAGCATATTGGACAGCTTTCCGGAGTACACCCAGCAAGTCCTCCAACGCTTAGCCGACGAGGCTGACGAGAAGAGATCCTGGGAACTGGACCGAAAGATCCAGTGGGTATGGCGCCAGCTGTACTTCCAGGGCTCCTTCATGGCTCCCGATGTGGAGACGCGGAGGCAGCTCGCCAGGGATGCTATGGCGGAGGGCACGCGGCGCCACGCCTATCTGGAGAAGCTGATCAGTGACACGGACGTGCGGGAGGAAGAGGCGCGGTGTCGCGCCGAACTGCACCGGGAGTTTCTCCGCCGCGAGAAGGAGCTGCGGAGAGCACAGGAAGAGAAGCAGGAGCAGGACCGCCAGTCCCTCGAAAGGCGGCAGGCCGAAGCGGGGGAACCCACCCGTAAAGCCTCCCACCTCGTACCGGACAACGTCGCGCCTCGCACTGACGCCCAACGACGCCAGTTAGAACTCCTTGCGGAGCAACAAAGGTTCCTCTGCGAGTTCGCGCGTATCCAGACTCTAGAAAACCAGACCCGGGGCGACATAGAGGGCGAGCACGACGCCCAGATGCGCGAGATGCGACTCTTTGTCGAGCAACAAAAGTTCCTCGACCAGCTTGCCAGCCTCCGCGACCTAGAAAACCAGACCCGGGGCGACATGGAGGGACAAGAGTGTAGCGAGCGACGCGAACTGCGCGGCCGCGCCAGCTGGGAGAGGCCAGCACACATCACGCTCGCGAGTATCCAGCGCGCGGAGGCGGGATGCCGGTACGAACCAGAGGATTATCAGCGGCGATGGTTCGAAAACACGACTCGTAGGTGGGATAAGGCTCGTCGCTGGCATATGGCGCGCGAAGACGCGCAAAAGGATTTCCTGGGTAGTCTTGCTCGTCTCCAAGAAGAGGAGGAGCAGGAGCGCCTCGCGATAGAGTGGGAACGGCAGGACTCGGTGGAGGCGTTGCTGGTGGAGCAAATTCGCCTAGAAGAGGAGCACCGCTGGTGGCTGGACGCACACCAAGAAGTATACCATAACCCTTTAGAAACTATCCTCTTGGTGGGCGTCCTTCTCGCCGCAATAAACCTGTCGTGTATGCTCGTTGGGCTTAGAGAGACTTGCGTCGCCATATTGCTTGCCACCCTGTATCTCGTCATTCTCACTATAAAATCTTATTACGACGGCACACGGCGGCCTCCCACTGGGACACTGAACGAGCGTCACGCTGTAGGCGTAGGGTCTGAAGGCCCGCAAAACAGACCCCCAGTTTTTTTCCCACGCCCCCATACGCTACCCAATTACGTCACGCGCCCAACAATAAACACGACAATAGCAGCAAGAAGAAGAAGAAAACAAAAAAAAATGAAAACACGAAAAAGCCTATATTAAAAAAAAAAAAAAAAAAACTTGTTCCTGTTCTTCTTGTTGGGGGAAAGGAGGACTGCACGGCGAGCACCCCAAGACTGGGAAGGGCGAGGGGCATCCCGGCAGCACGGGGCGTCGCTAGACCTGCCGCGAGAATAGAAATAGATCATTTTCCTTTTTTAATTACGCTAGATTCTTTTTTTAAAACTGTACCCCCTTTTTTGCGCCCCTATGCGCCCCTAATATAAAAAAAAAAAAAAAAAAAAATATATATAACTTAATTAAACAAAACAAAAATAAAAAGTAATAAAACAAAATAAACAAAAATGAAAAATTAAACCCGAGAGTGCCCTTTTTTTTTTTAATGAAATACTAGATCTTTTTTTTGTTTGCTTTTTAGAAAGGGGAAAAAAAAAATCAATTCGTGTCCTCATTTTTTTTTTTTATTATTATTTTCCTGATTTCTTCTTTTATAGTGGAATAAAAACAAACAATTCGCCGTCCACTACTTTTTTTTTTTTTTATTTTCGTGTTTTCCATTTTTTGTTTTTTTAAAATATATATATATAACAGAAAAAAAGTTTAAAAAAAGGAAAAAAAGTAATTTAAATACAATCAATGCAAAAAAAAAAAGGAAACCGTAAAAAATGTAAAATTTAAAAGCAGATCCGCCGGACTGCCAACATCGTATGACGAAGAGACGATAAGTTTGTTTGTTATTCTCTTTTGTTTGTTTTGTTTTCTTGTTTTCCCACACGTGGTGGGTCCCCGCCCAACTCAAAACAGTTTAACGGGCTCTTTTTTGTTTCTTCTTTTTGCAGTACAGTTGTTGTTGTCGTTGTTGTTTTGGCGTGTTGACTGTTGTTGTTGTTGGTAGTGTTGTTGTTGTTGTTGGTGTTGTTGTTGTTTGTTGTTATTATTTTACTTTTACTTTATTTTTTTGCAGTAATAAAAACATTGTCGATTTTCTAATAGGTTTTTTCTTTTATATCAAAAGCTTTGCATTTTATTTTACACCGGTATATCCTTTTTTAAAAATGCCTCCTCTCTACAAAGGTAAGAGATGAATGGGGCCTGCATGATTGATGGTAAAGACATACTTTTGTATTATGACTTGTTTCTTATGTCCGCTTGTGGATTTGGGCACCCGCTTTTTCTTCGACACACCGCCACCTCCCCACTCTTTCCACAGTATTAAGATTTTAGATTTTAGATTCGCTATTTGTTTTTATGGAGCACTTCACCTCCATCCATATGCACCCCGCCCCATCACGGCCCCAGTCAAACTTTCAGTGGCAGCCGGCCTGGCCCAACCACTCCCCGCAGCAGAGCCAGCAGCCGGACTGGCCCAACCACTCCCCGCAGCAGAGCCAGCAGCCGGCCTGGCCAAACCACTCCCCGCAGCAGAGCCAGCAGCAGCAAGAAGAGATTCACCTCAGAGTGGAGGCCCTCCGCTTCGTCAGTAGCATACTGGGCTGTTTCCCGCAGCACATACAGGAAACCCTCCAAAAACTCTTCCAGTACGCCGGGCAGAGGTGGGGCGATGACCTCTGCCAGCAGGCCAAGTATATTTGGCGAGAGTTGCACTTCGTCGGCTCTTTCCGCGCGGCCGCCGAGGAGACGCGGCAGCGGCTCGCCTATGATGCGGTGGTGACGGAGTTTGAGTACCGCGCCCAGGAGCAGCAGCAGCAAGAAGAGGCCCGCCTCAGGGTGGAGGCCCTGCTCCACGTCCATAGCCAATTGGACACACTCCCGCGGGCCGTCGTGGAAGTCATGAACTCCCTCTTCCAGTACGCCAGGCAGAGGTGGGATGATGACCTCGGCCAGCAGGCCGAGTGGATCTGGGACCAGTTGGGCCTCCAGGGCTCTTTCCTCGCGACCGGCCTGCAGACGTTTCAGGAGTTCGCCGTAGGGACTGCGATGTTGGGGTGTCGGTACATCGCCCAGCAGCAGCATCTCATGAGCCAACAAGAACAGAAGAGGGCCACCCTCCTGGAGGGAGAGGCACAGTCGCGCACCGAACTGGTGCAGGCGTTCCTCCGCCCCGGGCAGGAGATTCGGCAGGCACAGAAGAAGTGGGAAGAGCAGCAGAGGGAGACGTGGCTCATGCGGGAGGCCTTAACGTACGTCGCGAGCATATTGGACAGCTTTCCGGAGTACACCCAGCAAGTCCTCCAACGCTTAGCCGACGAGGCTGACGAGAAGAGATCCTGGGAACTGGACCGAAAGATCCAGTGGGTATGGCGCCAGCTGTACTTCCAGGGCTCCTTCATGGCTCCCGATGTGGAGACGCGGAGGCAGCTCGCCAGGGATGCTATGGCGGAGGGCACGCGGCGCCACGCCTATCTGGAGAAGCTGATCAGTGACACGGACGTGCGGGAGGAAGAGGCGCGGTGTCGCGCCGAACTGCACCGGGAGTTTCTCCGCCGCGAGAAGGAGCTGCGGAGAGCACAGGAAGAGAAGCAGGAGCAGGACCGCCAGTCCCTCGAAAGGCGGCAGGCCGAAGCGGGGGAACCCACCCGTAAAGCCTCCCACCTCGTACCGGACAACGTCGCGCCTCGCACTGACGCCCAACGACGCCAGTTAGAACTCCTTGCGGAGCAACAAAGGTTCCTCTGCGAGTTCGCGCGTATCCAGACTCTAGAAAACCAGACCCGGGGCGACATAGAGGGCGAGCACGACGCCCAGATGCGCGAGATGCGACTCTTTGTCGAGCAACAAAAGTTCCTCGACCAGCTTGCCAGCCTCCGCGACCTAGAAAACCAGACCCGGGGCGACATGGAGGGACAAGAGTGTAGCGAGCGACGCGAACTGCGCGGCCGCGCCAGCTGGGAGAGGCCAGCACACATCACGCTCGCGAGTATCCAGCGCGCGGAGGCGGGATGCCGGTACGAACCAGAGGATTATCAGCGGCGATGGTTCGAAAACACGACTCGTAGGTGGGATAAGGCTCGTCGCTGGCATATGGCGCGCGAAGACGCGCAAAAGGATTTCCTGGGTAGTCTTGCTCGTCTCCAAGAAGAGGAGGAGCAGGAGCGCCTCGCGATAGAGTGGGAACGGCAGGACTCGGTGGAGGCGTTGCTGGTGGAGCAAATTCGCCTAGAAGAGGAGCACCGCTGGTGGCTGGACGCACACCAAGAAGTATACCATAACCCTTTAGAAACTATCCTCTTGGTGGGCGTCCTTCTCGCCGCAATAAACCTGTCGTGTATGCTCGTTGGGCTTAGAGAGACTTGCGTCGCCATATTGCTTGCCACCCTGTATCTCGTCATTCTCACTATAAAATCTTATTACGACGGCACACGGCGGCCTCCCACTGGGACACTGAACGAGCGTCACGCTGTAGGCGTAGGGTCTGAAGGCCCGCAAAACAGACCCCCAGTTTTTTTCCCACGCCCCCATACGCTACCCAATTACGTCACGCGCCCAACAATAAACACGACAATAGCAGCAAGAAGAAGAAGAAAACAAAAAAAAATGAAAACACGAAAAAGCCTATATTAAAAAAAAAAAAAAAAAAACTTGTTCCTGTTCTTCTTGTTGGGGGAAAGGAGGACTGCACGGCGAGCACCCCACCAGGATTGGGGAGGGCGAGGGGCATCCCGGCAGCACGGGGCGTCGCTAGACCTGCCGCGAGAATAGAAATAGATCATTTTCCTTTTTTAATTACGCTAGATTCTTTTTTTAAAACTGTACCCCCTTTTTTGCGCCCCTATGCGCCCCTAATATAAAAAAAAAAACAAATAAAACAAAAATATATATAACTTAATTAAACAAAACAAAAATAAAAAGTAATAAAACAAAATAAACAAAAATGAAAAATTAAACCCGAGAGTGACCTTTTTTTTTTAATGAAATACTAGATCTTTTTTTTGTTTGCTTTTTAGAAAGGGAAAAAAAAAAATCAATTCGTGTCCTCATTTTTTTTTTATTATTATTGTCCTGATTTCTTCTTTTATAGTGGAATAAAAACAAACAATTCGCCGTCCACTACTTTTTTTTTTTTTTTTTCGTGTTTTCCATTTTTTTGTTTTTTTAAAATATATATATAACAGAAAAAAAGTTTAAAAAAAGGAAAAAAAGTAATTTAAATACAATCAATGCAAAAAAAAAAGGAAACCGTAAAAAATGTAAAATTTAAAAGCAGATCCGCCGGACTGCCAACATCGTATGACGAAGAGACGATAAGTTTGTTTGTTATTCTCTTTTGTTTGTTTTGTTTTCTTGTTTTCCCACACGTGGTGGGTCCCCGCCCAACTCAAAACAGTTTAACGGGCTCTTTTTTGTTTCTTCTTTTTGCAGTACAGTTGTTGTTGTCGTTGTTGTTTTGGCGTGTTGACTGTTGTTGTTGTTGGTAGTGTTGTTGTTGTTGTTGGTGTTGTTGTTGTTGGTTGTTATTATTTTACTTTTACTTTATTTTTTTGCAGTAATAAAAACATTGTCGATTTTCTAATAGGTTTTTTCTTTTATATCAAAAGCTTTGCATTTTATTTTACACCGGTATATCCTTTTTTAAAAATGCCTCCTCTCTACAAAGGTAAGAGATGAATGGGGCCTGCATGATTGATGGTAAAGACATACTTTTGTATTATGACTTGTTTCTTATGTCCGCTTGTGGATTTGGGCACCCGCTTTTTCTTCGACACACCGCCATCTCCCCACTCTTTCCACAGTATTAAGATTTTAGATTTTAGATTCGCTATTTGTTTTTATGGAGCACTTCACCTCCATCCATATGCACCCCGCCCCATCACGGCCCCAGTCAAACTTTCAGTGGCAGCCGGCCTGGCCCAACCACTCCCCGCAGCAGAGCCAGCAGCCGGACTGGCCCAACCACTCCCCGCAGCAGAGCCAGCAGCCGGCCTGGCCAAACCACTCCCCGCAGCAGAGCCAGCAGCCGGCCTGGCCCAACCACTCCCCGCAGCAGAGCCAGCAGCCGGCCTGGCCCAACCACTCCCCTCAGCAGAGCCAGAAGCCGGCCTGGCCCAACCACTCCCCGCAGCAGAGCCAGCAGCCGGACTGGCCCAACCACTCCCCGCAGCAGAGCCAGCAGCCGGACTGGCCCAACCACTCCCCGCAGCAGAGCCAGCAGCCGGCCTGGCCCAACCACTCCCCGCAGCAGAGCCAGCAGCCGGCCTGGCCCAACCACTCCCCGCAGCAGAGCCAGCAGCCGGCCTGGCCCAACCACTCCCCGCAGCAGAGCCAGCAGCCGGCCTGGCCCAACCACTCCCCGCAGCAGAGCCAGCAGCCGGCCTGGCCCAACCACTCCCCTCAGCAGAGCCAGAAGCCGGCCTGGCCCAACCACTCCCCGCAGCAGAGCCAGCAGCCGGACTGGCCCAACCACTCCCCGCAGCAGAGCCAGCAGCCGGCCTGGCCCAACCACTCCCCGCAGCAGAGCCAGCAGCCGGACTGGCCCAACCACTCCCCGCAGCAGAGCCAGCAGCCGGCCTGGCCCAACCACTCCCCGCAGCAGAGCCAGCAGCAGCAAGAAGAGATTCACCTCAGAGTGGAGGCCCTCCGCTTCGTCAGTAGCATACTGGGCTGTTTCCCGCAGCACATACAGGAAACCCTCCAAAAACTCTTCCAGTACGCCGGGCAGAGGTGGGGCGATGACCTCTGCCAGCAGGCCAAGTATATTTGGCGAGAGTTGCACTTCGTCGGCTCTTTCCGCGCGGCCGCCGAGGAGACGCGGCAGCGGCTCGCCTATGATGCGGTGGTGACGGAGTTTGAGTACCGCGCCCAGGAGCAGCAGCAGCAAGAAGAGGCCCGCCTCAGGGTGGAGGCCCTGCTCCACGTCCATAGCCAATTGGACACACTCCCGCGGGCCGTCGTGGAAGTCATGAACTCCCTCTTCCAGTACGCCAGGCAGAGGTGGGATGATGACCTCGGCCAGCAGGCCGAGTGGATCTGGGACCAGTTGGGCCTCCAGGGCTCTTTCCTCGCGACCGGCCTGCAGACGTTTCAGGAGTTCGCCGTAGGGAGTGCGATGTTGGGGTGTCGGTACATCGCCCAGCAGCAGCATCTCATGAGCCAACAAGAACAGAAGAGGGCCACCCTCCTGGAGGGAGAGGCACAGTCGCGCACCGAACTGGTGCAGGCGTTCCTCCGCCCCGGGCAGGAGCTTCGGCAGGCACAGAAGAAGTGGGAAGAGCAGCAGAGGGAGACGTGGCTCATGCGGGAGGCCTTAACGTACGTCGCGAGCATATTGGACAGCTTTCCGAAGTACACCCAGCAAGTCCTCCAACGCTTAGCCGACGAGGCTGACGAGAAGAGATCCTGGGAACTGGACCGAAAGATCCAGTGGGTATGGCGCCAGCTGTACTTCCAGGGCTCCTTCATGGCTCCCGATGTGGAGACGCGGAGGCAGCTCGCCAGGGATGCTATGGCGGAGGGCACGCGGCGCCACGCCTATCTGGAGAAGCTGATCAGTGACACGGACGTGCGGGAGGAAGAGGCGCGGTGTCGCGCCGAACTGCACCGGGAGTTTCTCCGCCGCGAGAAGGAGCTGCGGAGAGCACAGGAAGAGAAGCAGGAGCAGGACCGCCAGTCCCTCGAAAGGCGGCAGGCCGAAGCGGGGGAACCCACCCGTAAAGCCTCCCACCTCGTACCGGACAACGTCGCGCCTCGCACTGACGCCCAACGACGCCAGTTAGAACTCCTTGCGGAGCAACAAAGGTTCCTCTGCGAGTTCGCGCGTATCCAGACCCTAGAAAACCAGACCCGGGGCGACATGGAGGGACAAGAGTGTAGCGAGCGACGCGAACTGCGCGGCCGCGCCAGCTGGGAGAGGCCAGCACACATCACGCTCGCGAGTATCCAGCGCGCGGAGGCGGGATGCCGGTACGAACCAGAGGATTATCAGCGGCGATGGTTCGAAAACACGACTCGTAGGTGGGATAAGGCTCGTCGCTGGCATATGGCGCGCGAAGACGCGCAAAAGGATTTCCTGGGTAGTCTTGCTCGTCTCCAAGAAGAGGAGGAGCAGGAGCGCCTCGCGATAGAGTTGGAACGGCAGGACTCGGTGGAGGCGTTGCTGGTGGAGCAAATTCGCCTAGAAGAGGAGCACCGCTGGTGGCTGGACGCACACCAAGAAGTATACCATAACCCTTTAGAAACTATCCTCTTGGTGGGCGTCCTTCTCGCCGCAATAAACCTGTCGTGTATGCTCGTTGGGCTTATAGAGACTTGCGTCGCCATATTGCTTGCCACCCTGTATCTAGTCATTCTCACTATAAAATCTTATTACGACGGCACACGGCGGCCTCCCACTGGGACACTGAACGAGCGTCACGCTGTAGGCGTAGGGTCTGAAGGCCCGCAAAACAGACCCCCAGTTTTTTTCCCACGCCCCCATACGCTACCCAATTACGTCACGCGCCCAACAATAAACACGACAATAGCAGCAAGAAGAAGAAGAAAACAAAAAAAAATGAAAACACGAAAAAGCCTATATTAAAAAAAAAAAAAAACTTGTTCCTGTTCTTCTTGTTTGGGGAAAGGAGGACTGCACGGCGAGCACCCCAAGACTGGGAAGGGCGAGGGGCATCCCGGCAGCACGGGGCGTCGCTAGACCCGCCGCGAGAATAGAAATAGATCATTTTCCTTTTTTAATTACGCTAGATTCTTTTTTTAAAACTGTACCCCCTTTTTTGCGCCCCTATGCGCCCCTAATATAAAAAAAAAAACAAATAAAACAAAAATATATATAACTTAATTAAACAAAACAAAAATAAAAAGTAATAAAACAAAATAAACAAAAATGAAAAATTAAACCCGAGAGTGCCCTTTTTTTTTAATGAAATACTAGATCTTTTTTGTGTTTGCTTTTTAGAAAGGGAAAAAAATAATTCGTATTCCCACTTTTTTGTGTTTGCTTTTTAGAAAGGGGAAAAAAAAAAATCAATTCGTGTCCTCATTTTTTTTTTTTTTAAATATATATATAACAGAAAAAAAGTTTAAAAATATGAAAAAAATAAATTTAAATACAATCAATGCAAAAAAAAAAAAGGAAACCGTAAAAAATGTAAAATTTAAAAGCAGATCCGCCGGCCTGCCAACATCGTATGACGAAGAGACGATAAGTTTGTTTGTTATTCTCTTTTGTTTGTTTTGTTTTCTTGTTTTCCCACACGTGGTGGGTCCCCGCCCAACTCAAAACAGTTTAACGGGCTCTTTTTTGTTTCTTCTTTTTGCAGTACAGTTGTTGTTGTCGTTGTTGTTTTGGCGTGTTGACTGTTGTTGTTGTTAGTAGTGTTGTTGTTGTTCGTTGTTATTATTTTACTTTTACTTTATTTTTTTGCAGTAATAAAAAACATCGTCGATTTTCTAATAGGTTTTTTCTTTTATATCAAAAGCTTTGCATTTCATTTTACACCGGTATATCCTTTTTTAAAAATGCCTCCTCTCTACAAAGGTAAGAGATGAATGGGGCCTGCATGATTGATGGTAAAGACACACTTTTGTATTATGACTTGTTTCTTATGTCCGCTTGTGGATTTGGTCATCCGCTTTTTCTTCGAAACACCGCCACCTCCCCACTCTTTCCACAGTATTAAGATTTTAGATTTTAGATTCGCTATTTGTTTTTATGGAGCACTTCACCTCCATCCATATGCACCCCGCCCCATCACGGCCCCAGTCAAACTTTCAGTGGCAGCCGGCCTGGCCCAACCACTCCCCGCAGCAGAGCCAGCAGCCGGACTGGCCCAACCACTCCCCGCAGCAGAGCCAGCAGCCGGCCTGGCCCAACCACTCCCCGCAGCAGAGCCAGCAGCCGGCCTGGCCCAACCACTCCCCGCAGCAGAGCCAGCAGCCGGCCTGGCCCAACCACTCCCCGCAGCAGAGCCAGCAGCCGGCCTGGCCCAACCACTCCCCGCAGCAGAGCCAGCAGCCGGCCTGGCCCAACCACTCCCCGCAGCAGAGCCAGCAGCCGGACTGGCCCAACCACTCCCCGCAGCAGAGCCAGCAGCCGGCCTGGCCCAACCACTCCCCGCAGCAGAGCCAGCAGCAGCAAGAAGAGATTCACCTCAGAGTGGAGGCCCTCCGCTTCGTCAGTAGCATACTGGGCTGTTTCCCGCAGCACATACAGGAAACCCTCCAAAAACTCTTCCAGTACGCCGGGCAGAGGTGGGGCGATGACCTCTGCCAGCAGGCCAAGTATATTTGGCGAGAGTTGCACTTCGTCGGCTCTTTCCGCGCGGCCGCCGAGGAGACGCGGCAGCGGCTCGCCTATGATGCGGTGGTGACGGAGTTTGAGTACCGCGCCCAGGAGCAGCAGCAGCAAGAAGAGGCCCGCCTCAGGGTGGAGGCCCTGCTCCACGTCCATAGCCAATTGGACACACTCCCGCGGGCCGTCGTGGAAGTCATGAACTCCCTCTTCCAGTACGCCAGGCAGAGGTGGGATGATGACCTCGGCCAGCAGGCCGAGTGGATCTGGGACCAGTTGGGCCTCCAGGGCTCTTTCCTCGCGACCGGCCTGCAGACGTTTCAGGAGTTCGCCGTAGGGAGTGCGATGTTGGGGTGTCGGTACATCGCCCAGCAGCAGCATCTCATGAGCCAACAAGAACAGAAGAGGGCCACCCTCCTGGAGGGAGAGGCACAGTCGCGCACCGAACTGGTGCAGGCGTTCCTCCGCCCCGGGCAGGAGCTTCGGCAGGCACAGAAGAAGTGGGAAGAGCAGCAGAGGGAGACGTGGCTCATGCGGGAGGCCTTAACGTACGTCGCGAGCATATTGGACAGCTTTCCGGAGTACACCCAGCAAGTCCTCCAACGCTTAGCCGACGAGGCTGACGAGAAGAGATCCTGGGAACTGGACCGAAAGATCCAGTGGGTATGGCGCCAGCTGTACTTCCAGGGCTCCTTCATGGCTCCCGATGTGGAGACGCGGAGGCAGCTCGCCAGGGATGCTATGGCGGAGGGCACGCGGCGCCACGCCTATCTGGAGAAGCTGATCAGTGACACGGACGTGCGGGAGGAAGAGGCGCGGTGTCGCGCCGAACTGCACCGGGAGTTTCTCCGCCGCGAGAAGGAGCTGCGGAGAGCACAGGAAGAGAAGCAGGAGCAGGACCGCCAGTCCCTCGAAAGGCGGCAGGCCGAAGCGGGGGAACCCACCCGTAAAGCCTCCCACCTCGTACCGGACAACGTCGCGCCTCGCACTGACGCCCAACGACGCCAGTTAGAACTCCTTGCGGAGCAACAAAGGTTCCTCTGCGAGTTCGCGCGTATCCAGACCCTAGAAAACCAGACCCGGGGCGACATAGAGGGCGAGCACGACGCCCAGATGCGCGAGATGCGACTCTTTGTCGAGCAACAAAAGTTCCTCGACCAGCTTGCCAGCCTCCGCGACCTAGAAAACCAGACCCGGGGCGATATGGAGGGACAAGAGTGTAGCGAGCGACGCGAACTGCGCGGCCGCGCCAGCTGGGAGAGGCCAGCACACATCACGCTCGCGAGTATCCAGCGCGCGGAGGCGGGATGCCGGTACGAACCAGAGGATTATCAGCGGCGATGGTTCGAAAACACGACTCGTAGGTGGGATAAGGCTCGTCGCTGGCATATGGCGCGCGAAGACGCGCAAAAGGATTTCCTGGGTAGTCTTGCTCGTCTCCAAGAAGAGGAGGAGCAGGAGCGCCTCGCGATAGAGTGGGAACGGCAGGACTCGGTGGAGGCGTTGCTGGTGGAGCAAATTCGCCTAGAAGAGGAGCACCGCTGGTGGCTGGACGCACACCAAGAAGTATACCATAACCCTTTAGAAACTATCCTCTTGGTGGGCGTCCTTCTCGCCGCAATAAACCTGTCGTGTATGCTCGTTGGGCTTATAGAGACTTGCGTCGCCATATTGCTTGCCACCCTGTATCTCGTCATTCTCACTATAAAATCTTATTACGACGGCACACGGCGGCCTCCCACTGGGACACTGAACGAGCGTCACGCTGTAGGCGTAGGGTCTGAAGGCCCGCAAAACAGACCCCCAGTTTTTTTCCCACGCCCCCATACGCTACCCAATTACGTCACGCGCCCAACAATAAACACGACAATAGCAGCAAGAAGAAGAAGAAAACAAAAAAAAATGAAAACACGAAAAAGCCTATATTAAAAAAAAAAAAAAAACTTGTTCCTGTTCTTCTTGTTTGGGGAAAGGAGGACTGCACGGCGAGCACCCCAAGACTGGGAAGGGCGAGGGGCATCCCGGCAGCACGGGGCGTCGCTAGACCCGCCGCGAGAATAGAAATAGATCATTTTCCTTTTTTAATTACGCTAGATTCTTTTTTTAAAACTGTACCCCCTTTTTTGCGCCCCTATGCGCCCCTAATATAAAAAAAAAAACAAATAAAACAAAAATATATATAACTTAATTAAACAAAACAAAAATAAAAAGTAATAAAACAAAATAAACAAAAATGAAAAATTAAACCCGAGAGTGCCCTTTTTTTTTTAATGAAATACTAGATCTTTTTTGTGTTTGCTTTTTAGAAAGGGAAAAAAAACAATTCGTATTCCCACTTTTTTGTGTTTGCTTTTTAGAAAGGGGGAAAAAAAAAATCAATTCGTGTCCTCATTTTTTTTTTTTTTAAATATATATATAACAGAAAAAAAGTTTAAAAATATGAAAAAAATAAATTTAAATACAATCAATGCAAAAAAAAAAAAAGGAAACCGTAAAAAATGTAAAATTTAAAAGCAGATCCGCCGGCCTGCCAACATCGTATGACGAAGAGACGATAAGTTTGTTTGTTATTCTCTTTTGTTTGTTTTGTTTTCTTGTTTTCCCACACGTGGTGGGTCCCCGCCCAACTCAAAACAGTTTAACGGGCTCTTTTTTGTTTCTTCTTTTTGCAGTACAGTTGTTGTTGTCGTTGTTGTTTTGGCGTGTTGACTGTTGTTGTTGTTAGTAGTGTTGTTGTTGTTTGTTGTTATTATTTTACTTTTACTTTATTTTTTTGCAGTAATAAAAAACATCGTCGATTTTCTAATAGGTTTTTTCTTTTATATCAAAAGCTTTGCATTTCATTTTACACCGGTATATCCTTTTTAAAAAATGCCTCCTCTCTACAAAGGTAAGAGATGAATGGGGCCTGCATGATTGATGGTAAAGACACACTTTTGTATTATGACTTGTTTCTTATGTCCGCTTGTGGATTTGGTCATCCGCTTTTTCTTCGACACACCGCCATCTCCCCACTCTTTCCACAGTATTAAGATTTTAGATTTTAGATTCGCTATTTGTTTTTATGGAGCACTTCACCTCCATCCATATGCACCCCGCCCCATCACGGCCCCAGTCAAACTTTCAGTGGCAGCCGGCCTGGCCCAACCACTCCCCGCAGCAGAGCCAGCAGCCGGACTGGCCCAACCACTCCCCGCAGCAGAGCCAGCAGCCGGACTGGCCCAACCACTCCCCGCAGCAGAGCCAGCAGCCGGCCTGGCCCAACCACTCCCCGCAGCAGAGCCAGCAGCCGGCCTGGCCCAACCACTCCCCGCAGCAGAGCCAGCAGCCGGCCTGGCCCAACCACTCCCCGCAGCAGAGCCAGCAGCCGGCCTGGCCCAACCACTCCCCGCAGCAGAGCCAGCAGCCGGACTGGCCCAACCACTCCCCGCAGCAGAGCCAGCAGCCGGACTGGCCCAACCACTCCCCGCAGCAGAGCCAGCAGCAGCAAGAAGAGATTCACCTCAGAGTGGAGGCCCTCCGCTTCGTCAGTAGCATACTGGGCTGTTTCCCGCAGCACATACAGGAAACCCTCCAAAAACTCTTCCAGTACGCCGGGCAGAGGTGGGGCGATGACCTCTGCCAGCAGGCCAAGTATATTTGGCGAGAGTTGCACTTCGTCGGCTCTTTCCGCGCGGCCGCCGAGGAGACGCGGCAGCGGCTCGCCTATGATGCGGTGGTGACGGAGTTTGAGTACCGCGCCCAGGAGCAGCAGCAGCAAGAAGAGGCCCGCCTCAGGGTGGAGGCCCTGCTCCACGTCCATAGCCAATTGGACACACTCCCGCGGGCCGTCGTGGAAGTCATGAACTCCCTCTTCCAGTACGCCAGGCAGAGGTGGGATGATGACCTCGGCCAGCAGGCCGAGTGGATCTGGGACCAGTTGGGCCTCCAGGGCTCTTTCCTCGCGACCGGCCTGCAGACGTTTCAGGAGTTCGCCGTAGGGAGTGCGATGTTGGGGTGTCGGTACATCGCCCAGCAGCAGCATCTCATGAGCCAACAAGAACAGAAGAGGGCCACCCTCCTGGAGGGAGAGGCACAGTCGCGCACCGAACTGGTGCAGGCGTTCCTCCGCCCCGGGCAGGAGCTTCGGCAGGCACAGAAGAAGTGGGAAGAGCAGCAGAGGGAGACGTGGCTCATGCGGGAGGCCTTAACGTACGTCGCGAGCATATTGGACAGCTTTCCGGAGTACACCCAGCAAGTCCTCCAACGCTTAGCCGACGAGGCTGACGAGAAGAGATCCTGGGAACTGGACCGAAAGATCCAGTGGGTATGGCGCCAGCTGTACTTCCAGGGCTCCTTCATGGCTCCCGATGTGGAGACGCGGAGGCAGCTCGCCAGGGATGCTATGGCGGAGGGCACGCGGCGCCACGCCTATCTGGAGAAGCTGATCAGTGACACGGACGTGCGGGAGGAAGAGGCGCGGTGTCGCGCCGAACTGCACCGGGAGTTTCTCCGCCGCGAGAAGGAGCTGCGGAGAGCACAGGAAGAGAAGCAGGAGCAGGACCGCCAGTCCCTCGAAAGGCGGCAGGCCGAAGCGGGGGAACCCACCCGTAAAGCCTCCCACCTCGTACCGGACAACGTCGCGCCTCGCACTGACGCCCAACGACGCCAGTTAGAACTCCTTGCGGAGCAACAAAGGTTCCTCTGCGAGTTCGCGCGTATCCAGACCCTAGAAAACCAGACCCGGGGCGACATAGAGGGCGAGCACGACGCCCAGATGCGCGAGATGCGACTCTTTGTCGAGCAACAAAAGTTCCTCGACCAGCTTGCCAGCCTCCGCGACCTAGAAAACCAGACCCGGGGCGATATGGAGGGACAAGAGTGTAGCGAGCGACGCGAACTGCGCGGCCGCGCCAGCTGGGAGAGGCCAGCACACATCACGCTCGCGAGTATCCAGCGCGCGGAGGCGGGATGCCGGTACGAACCAGAGGATTATCAGCGGCGATGGTTCGAAAACACGACTCGTAGGTGGGATAAGGCTCGTCGCTGGCATATGGCGCGCGAAGACGCGCAAAAGGATTTCCTGGGTAGTCTTGCTCGTCTCCAAGAAGAGGAGGAGCAGGAGCGCCTCGCGATAGAGTGGGAACGGCAGGACTCGGTGGAGGCGTTGCTGGTGGAGCAAATTCGCCTAGAAGAGGAGCACCGCTGGTGGCTGGACGCACACCAAGAAGTATACCATAACCCTTTAGAAACTATCCTCTTGGTGGGCGTCCTTCTCGCCGCAATAAACCTGTCGTGTATGCTCGTTGGGCTTATAGAGACTTGCGTCGCCATATTGCTTGCCACCCTGTATCTCGTCATTCTCACTATAAAATCTTATTACGACGGCACACGGCGGCCTCCCACTGGGACACTGAACGAGCGTCACGCTGTAGGCGTAGGGTCTGAAGGCCCGCAAAACAGACCCCCAGTTTTTTTCCCCCCCCCCCCATACGCTACCCAATTACGTCACGCGCCCAACAATAAACACGACAATAGCAGCAAGAAGAAGAAGAAAACAAAAAAAATGAAAACACGAAAAAGCCTATATTAAAAAAAAAAAAAAAACTTGTTCCTGTTCTTCTTGTTGGGGGAAAGGAGGACTGCACGGCGAGCACCCCAAGACTGGGAAGGGCGAGGGGCATCCCGGCAGCACGGGGCGTCGCTAGACCCGCCGCGAGAATAGAAATAGATCATTTTCCTTTTTAATTACGCTAGATTCTTTTTTTAAAACTGTACCCCCCTTTTTGCGCCCCTATGCGCCCCTAATATAAAAAAAAAAACAAATAAAACAAAAATATATATAACTTAATTAAACAAAACAAAAATAAAAAGTAATAAAACAAAATAAACAAAAATGAAAAATTAAACCCGAGAGTGCCCTTTTTTTTTAATGAAATACTAGATCTTTTTGTGTTTGCTTTTTAGAAAGGGAAAAAAAACAATTCGTATTCCCACTTTTTTGTGTTTGCTTTTTAGAAAGGGGAAAAAAAAAAATCAATTCGTGTCCTCATTTTTTTTTTTTAAATATATATATAACAGAAAAAAAGTTTAAAAATATGAAAAAAATAAATTTAAATACAATCAATGCAAAAAAAAAAAAGGAAACCGTAAAAAATGTAAAATTTAAAAGCAGATCCGCCGGCCTGCCAACATCGTATGACGAAGAGACGATAAGTTTGTTTGTTATTCTCTTTTGTTTGTTTTGTTTTCTTGTTTTCCCACACGTGGTGGGTCCACGCCCAACTCAAAACAGTTTAACGGGCTCTTTTTTGTTTCTTCTTTTTGCAGTACAGTTGTTGTTGTCGTTGTTGTTTTGGCGTGTTGACTGTTGTTGTTGTTAGTAGTGTTGGTGTTTTGTTATTGTTGTTGTTGGTGTTGTTGTTGTTTGTTGTTATTATTTTACTTTTACTTTATTTTTTTGCAGTAATAAAAAACATCGTCGATTTTCTAATAGGTTTTTTCTTTTATATCAAAAGCTTTGCATTTCATTTTACACCGGTATATCCTTTTTTAAAAATGCCTCCTCTCTACAAAGGTAAGAGATGAATGGGGCCTGCATGATTGATGGTAAAGACACACTTTTGTATTATGACTTGTTTCTTATGTCCGCTTGTGGATTTGGTCATCCGCTTTTTCTTCGACACACCGCCACCTCCCCACTCTTTCCACAGTATTAAGATTTTAGATTTTAGTTAGATATCTTTATTATTTTTTATGGAGCTCTTCAACTCCATCCATATGCACCCCGCCCCATCACGGCCCCAGTCAAACTTTCAGTGGCAGCCGGCCTGGCCAAACCACTCCCCGCAGCAGAGCCAGCAGCCGGACTGGCCCAACCACTCCCCGCAGCAGAGCCAGCAGCCGGCCTGGCCCAACCACTCCCCGCAGCAGAGCCAGCAGCCGGCCTGGCCCAACCACTCCCCGCAGCAGAGCCAGCAGCCGGCCTGGCCCAACCACTCCCCTCAGCAGAGCCAGCAGCCGGCCTGGCCCAACCACTCCCCGCAGCAGAGCCAGCAGCCCCCTCCCCATATCCAGAAGAACCCCCAACAGCTGCAGCAAGAAGAGGCCCGCCTCAGGGTGGACGCCCTGCACTACGTGAGTAGCGTACTGTGCTGTTTCCCCGAGGATGTCCAGGCAGTTATGGGAAATCTTTTTACCGACGCCGGGCAGAGGTACGGTGGCGAACCCCACCAGCAGGCCCAGTGGATATGGAACGCGTTGGGCTTCCACGGCTCTTTCCGCGCGCTCGACGGGGAGACGCAGATGCAGCTCGCCCGTGATGCGGTGGTGACGGGGTGTCAGTACCTCGCCCAGCAGCAGCAGCAAGAAGAGTTGGACCTGCTCATCGGAGCCCTCCACTATGTCAGCAGAGAGTTGGACACATTCTTTCCCAACGCCAGGAAAACGATGCGTTCCCTGTTCGCCAAAGCCCAGCAGATGCCGGACAGTGACCTCGGCCAGCAGGCCCAGTGGATCTGGGACCAGTTGGGCTTCCACGGCTCCTTCAGAGCCCTCGATGATGAGAGGTGGAGGAAGCGCGTCCGTGGTGTTGTGGAGAGTGGCACTTATAACCGAACCCGAAAACTGGAGGAAGAAGAGGCCCACCTCAAGGTGGATGCCCTCCGCTACGTGAATGCAGTAATGGGCAGTTTCCCCGAGGATGTTCAGGAAACCATGCATTCCGTGTTTCTCGACGCCGAGCCGATATATGAAAGTCAACTCTTCCGGAAGGCCCAGCGGGTATGGGACGCGCTAGGCTTCCAGGGCACCTTCGTAGAGCACGATGAGGGGAAGTGGAAGGACATCGCCTGGGTTGCTGTGGATGTGGGTGGTCCGTACCGCACCAAGCTGCTGCACCTGATGAAGCAGGAGGAGCAGAACAGGGCCACCATCCTGGAGGAAGAGGCGCAGTGGCATCATGAGCTTCTCCAGCGCAGGCAGCTGCTGCACCTGATGAGGGAGGAGGAAGAAAAGAGGGACACCCTCCTGGAGGAAGAGGAACAGTGGCGCGGCGGACTGAAGCGTGAGCTTCTCCACCCCGGGGAGAGGCTGCGGCAGGCTCAGAAGAGGTGGGAAGATCAGCGGATGGCCATCCTGGTGAAGCAGAGACAGGCGGAGTTGCGCGCCGAACGGTACCAGCGTCTCTCCTCTGATGAGAGGGAGAAGCAGCGGGAAGAGGAGCGGAAGAAGGAGTTTGATGATACGCGGAGCATGAGGGAAGCCTTGGAGTACGTGGAGAGGGTATATCACAGGTACTCGCAGGCGGAAAGGAAAGTGCTGGACTACCTCTTCGGTGCCTCCCGCGAGAGGTATCCCATGCGAAAGGACCAGCAGGCACAATGGGTGTGGTGCCAACTGTATTTCACCGGCTCCTTCGTTCCATGCAGCGACACGCTGGAGTGGAAGCAAAACGTCCGCCGCGTCGTGTCGCAGGGCGTCTCTCGCTACCTCCACGTCCGCAAATTGCTCAAGCATCGGACGAAAATGGAAATAGCGGAACAGCAACTCGCCGCGACGCGGTATGCGCATCTCCGCCGTGAGGAGGCTCTGCAGCGGCGGACAGAGCAGCAGAAACCCCAGAACCAGGAAAGGCGGCAGGCCGAAGCGGTGGAACCCACCGGAAATACTCAGGAGGTTGGCGTAGCCCCCCAACTCGCGCCCGACGACGTCGCGCCACGCACTGACGCCCAACAAGCCACAGGAAACCGGAAGCGGACAAGGGAGGAAGACGAGCATCACGCTGCAGACGCAGGGTCTGAAGGGCCGCAAGATAAACCCTCTTTTTTTCCCCTGTGCCCAGATACGTAATTATGTAGAAATGACAACAGCAACAGCATCAACAAGAAAAACAAAAAATAAAAAACAATAAAACCAATTAAAAAAAATTCAAAAAAAGAAAAGAGAACTAAACAAAAAACAAAAAAGGAAAACAAATACGATGTATATAATGTATATAGTCAAAAAAAATAAAACTTGTTCCTGTTCCTGTTGTTGTTGTTGGGGGAAAGGATGGTTGGACGGCGAGCACCCCACCAGGATTGGGGAGGGCGAGGGGCATCCCGGCAGCACCGCGCGTCGCTAGACCCGGTGCAAAAATAGAATAGAATATTTGAAAAAACAATTAGATTTTTCTTTATAACTGTAACCTTTTTTTTTTTTTTGCGCCCCTATGCGCCCCTAATATAAAAACAAAAAACAAACAAAAAAAAAATATATAACTTAATTAAACAAAACAAAAATAAAAAGTAATAAAACAAAATAAACAAAAACGAAAAATTAAACCCGAGAGTGCCCTTTTTTCTTTTTAATGAAATACTAGATCTTTTTTGTGTTTGCTTTTTAGAAAGGGAAAAAAAAAAATCGTATTCCCACTTTTTTTTTGTTTGCTTTTTAGAAAGGGAAAAAAAAAATCGTATTCCCACTTTTTTTTGTTTGCTTTTTAGAAAGGGGAAAAAAAAATCAATTCGTGTCCTCATTTTTTTTTATTATTATTTTCCTGATTTCTTCTTTTATAGTGGAATAAAAACAAACAATTCGCCGTCCACTACTTTTTTTTTTTTTTTTTTTTTTTTTATTTTCGTGTTTTCCATTTTTTTTTTTAAAAAATATATATATAACAGAAAAAAAGTTTAAAAATATGAAAAAAAGTAATTTAAATACAATCAATGCAAAAAAAAAAAGGAAACCGTAAAAAATGTAAAATTTAAAAGCAGATCCGCCGGACTGCCAACATCGTATGACGAAGAGACGATAAGTTTGTTTGTTATTCTCTTTTGTTTGTTTTGTTTTCTTGTTTTCCCACACGTGGTGGGTCCCCGCCCAACTCAAAACAGTTTAACGGGCTCTTTTTTGTTTCTTCTTTTTGCAGTACAGTTGTTGTTGTCGTTGTTGTTTTGGCGTGTTGACTGTTGTTGTTGTTGGTAGTGTTGTTGTTGTTGTTGGTGTTGTTGTTGTTTGTTGTTATTATTTTACTTTTACTTTATTTTTTTGCAGTAATAAAAACATTGTCGATTTTCTAATAGGTTTTTTCTTTTATATCAAAAGCTTTGCATTTTATTTTACACCGGTATATCCTTTTTAAAAATGCCTCCTCTCTACAAAGGTAAGAGATGAATGGGGCCTGCATGATTGATGGTAAAGACATACTTTTGTATTATGACTTGTTTCTTATGTCCGCTTGTGGATTTGGGCACCCGCTTTTTCTTCGACACACCGCCATCTCCCCACTCTTTCCACAGTATTAAGATTTTAGATTTTAGATTCGCTATTTGTTTTTATGGAGCACTTCACCTCCATCCATATGCACCCCGCCCCATCACGGCCCCAGTCAAACTTTCAGTGGCAGCCGGCCTGGCCCAACCACTCCCCGCAGCAGAGCCAGCAGCCGGCTTGGCCCAGCCAGGCCCCGCAGTCCTCCCAACAGCCGGCTTGGCCCAGCCAGGCCCCGCAGTCCTCGCAACAGCCGGCTTGGCCCAGCCAGGCCCCGCAGTCCTCCCAGCAGCCGGCTTGGCCAATCCAGGCCCCGCGGTCCTCGCAACAGCCGGCTTGGCCAAACCAGGGCCCGCAGTCCTCCCAACAGCCGGCTTGGCCCAGCCAGGCCCCGCAGTCCTCCCAGCCGCCGGCTTGGCCCAGCCAGGCCCCGCAGTCCTCCCAGCCGCCGGCTTGGCCCAGCCAGGCCCCGCAGTCCTCGCAACAGCCGGCTTGGCCAAGCCAGGCCCCGCAGTCCTCTCAACAGACGGTTTGGCCCAGCCAGGCCCCGCAGTCCTCCCAGCCGCCGGCTTGGCCCAGCCAGGCCCCGCAGTCCTCTCAACAGCCGGCTTGGCCCTGTCAGACCCCGCAGTCCTCCCAACAGCCGGCTTGGCCAAACCAGGGCCCGCAGCAGAGCCAGCAGCCCCCTCCCCATATCCAGAAGAACCCCCAACAGCTGCAGCAAGAAGAGGCCCGCCTCAGGGTGGACGCCCTGCACTACGTGAGTAGCGTACTGTGCTGTTTCCCCGAGGATGTCCAGGCAGTTATGGGAAATCTTTTTACCGACGCCGGGCAGAGGTACGGTGGCGAACCCCACCAGCAGGCCCAGTGGATATGGAACGCGTTGGGCTTCCACGGCTCTTTCCGCGCGCTCGACGGGGAGACGCAGATGCAGCTCGCCCGTGATGCGGTGGTGACGGGGTGTCAGTACCTCGCCCAGCAGCAGCAGCAAGAAGAGTTGGACCTGCTCATCGGAGCCCTCCACTATGTCAGCAGAGAGTTGGACACATTCTTTCCCAACGCCAGGAAAACGATGCGTTCCCTGTTCGCCAAAGCCCAGCAGATGCCGGACAGTGACCTCGGCCAGCAGGCCCAGTGGATCTGGGACCAGTTGGGCTTCCACGGCTCCTTCAGGGACCTCGATGATGAGAGGTGGAGGAAGCGCGTCCGTGGTGTTGTGGAGAGTGGCACTTATAACCGAACCCGAAAACTGGAGGAAGAAGAGGCCCACCTCAAGGTGGATGCCCTCCGCTACGTGAATGCTGTAATGGGCAGTTTCCCCGAGGATGTTCAGGAAACCATGCATTCCGTGTTTCTCGACGCCGAGCCGATATATGAAAGTCAACTCTTCCGGAAGGCCCAGCGGGTATGGGACGCGCTAGGCTTCCAGGGCACCTTCGTAGAGCACGATGAGGGGAAGTGGAAGGACATCGCCTGGGTTGCTGTGGATGTGGGTGGTCCGTACCGCACCAAGCTGCTGCACCTGATGAAGCAGGAGGAGCAGAACAGGGCCACCATCCTGGAGGAAGAGGCGCAGTGGCATCATGAGCTTCTCCAGCGCAGGCAGCTGCTGCACCTGATGAGGGAGGAGGAAGAAAAGAGGGACACCCTCCTGGAGGAAGAGGAACAGTGGCGCGGCGGACTGAAGCGTGAGCTTCTCCACCCCGGGGAGAGGCTGCGGCAGGCTCAGAAGAGGTGGGAAGATCAGCGGATGGCCATCCTGGTGAAGCAGAGACAGGCGGAGTTGCGCGCCGAACGGTACCAGCGTCTCTCCTCTGATGAGAGGGAGAAGCAGCGGGAAGAGGAGCGGAAGAAGGAGTTTGATGATACGCGGAGCATGAGGGAAGCCTTGGAGTACGTGGAGAGGGTATATCACAGGTACTCGCAGGCGGAAAGGAAAGTGCTGGACTACCTCTTCGGTGCCTCCCGCGAGAGGTATCCCATGCGAAAGGACCAGCAGGCACAATGGGTGTGGTGCCAACTGTATTTCACCGGCTCCTTCGTTCCATGCAGCGACACGCTGGAGTGGAAGCAAAACGTCCGCCGCGTCGTGTCGCAGGGCGTCTCTCGCTACCTCCACGTCCGCAAATTGCTCAAGCATCGGACGAAAATGGAAATAGCGGAACAGCAACTCGCCGCGACGCGGTATGCGCTTCTCCGCCGTGAGGAGGCTCTGCAGCGGCGGACAGAGCAGCAGAAACCCCAGAACCAGGAAAGGCGGCAGGCCGAAGCGGTGGAACCCACCGGAAATACTCAGGAGGTTGGCGTAGCCCCCCAACTCGCGCCCGACGACGTCGCGCCACGCACTGACGCCCAACAAGCCACAGGAAACCGGAAGCGGACAAGGGAGGAAGACGAGCATCACGCTGCAGACGCAGGGTCTGAAGGGCCGCAAGATAAACCCTCTTTTTTTCCCCTGTGCCCAGATACGTAATTATGTAGAAATGACAACAGCAACAGCATCAACAAGAAAAACAAAAAATAAAAAACAATAAAACCAATTAAAAAAAATTCAAAAAAAGAAAAGAGAACTAAACAAAAAACAAAAAAGGAAAACAAATACGATGTATATAATGTATATAGTCAAAAAAAATAAAACTTGTTCCTGTTCCTGTTGTTGTTGTTGGGGGAAAGGATGGTTGGACGGCGAGCACCCCACCAGGATTGGGGAGGGCGAGGGGCATCCCGGCAGCACCGCGCGTCGCTAGACCCGGTGCAAAAATAGAATAGAATATTTGAAAAAACAATTAGATTTTTCTTTATAACTGTAACCTTTTTTTTTTTTTGCGCCCCTATGCGCCCCTAATATAAAAACAAAAAACAAACAAAAAAAATATATATAACTTAATTAAACAAAACAAAAATAAAAAGTAATAAAACAAAATAAACAAAAATGAAAAATTAAACCCGAGAGTGACCTTTTTTTTTTTAATGAAATACTAGATCTTTTTTGTGTTTGCTTTTTAGAAAGGGAAAAAAAAAAATCGTATTCCCACTTTTTTTTTGTTTGCTTTTTAGAAAGGGAAAAAAAAAAATCGTATTCCCACTTTTTTTTTGTTTGCTTTTTAGAAAGGGGAAAAAAAAATCAATTCGTGTCCTCATTTTTTTTTATTATTATTTTCCTGATTTCTTCTTTTATAGTGGAATAAAAACAAACAATTCGCCGTCCACTACTTTTTTTTTTTTTTTTTTTTTTTTTTTATTTTCGTGTTTTCCATTTTTTTTTTTTAAAAAAATATATATATAACAGAAAAAAAGTTTAAAAATATGAAAAAAAGTAATTTAAATACAATCAATGCAAAAAAAAAAAAGGAAACCGTAAAACATGTAAAATTTAAAAGCAGATCCGCCGGACTGCCAACATCGTATGACGAAGAGACGATAAGTTTGTTTGTTATTCTCTTTTGTTTGTTTTGTTTTCTTGTTTTCCCACACGTGGTGGGTCCCCGCCCAACTCAAAACAGTTTAACGGGCTCTTTTTTGTTTCTTCTTTTTGCAGTACAGTTGTTGTTGTCGTTGTTGTTTTGGCGTGTTGACTGTTCTTGTTGTTAGTATTGTTGGTGTTTTGTTATTGTTGTTGTTGGTGTTGTTGTTGTTGGTTGTTATTATTTTACTTTTACTTTATTTTTTTGCAGTAATAAAAACATTGTCGATTTTCTAATAGGTTTTTTTCTTTTATATCAAAAGCTTTGCATTTCATTTTACACCGGTATATCCTTTTTTAAAAATGCCTCCTCTCTACAAAGGTAAGAGATGAATGGGGCCTGCATGATTGATGGTAAAGACATACTTTTGTATTATGACTTGTTTCTTATGTCCGCTTGTGGATTTGGGCACCCGCTTTTTCTTCGACACACCGCCACCTCCCCACTCTTTCCACAGTATTAAGATTTTAGATTTTAGATTCGCTATTTGTTTTTATGGAGCACTTCACCTCCATCCATATGCACCCCGCCCCATCACGGCCCCAGTCAAACTTTCAGTGGCAGCCGGCCTGGCCAAACCACTCCCCGCAGCAGAGCCAGCAGCCGGCTTGGCCCAGCCAGGCCCCGCAGTCCTCCCAGCAGCCGGCTTGGCCAATCCAGGCCCCGCGGTTCTCGCAACAGCCGGCTTGGCCAAACCAGGGCCCGCAGTCCTCCCAACAGTCGGCTTGGCCAATCCAGGCCCCGCAGTCCTCGCAACAGCCGGCTTGGCCAAACCAGGGCCCGCAGTCCTCCCAACAGTCGGCTTGGCCCAGCCAGGCCCCGCAGTCCTCTCAACAGCCGGCTTGGCCAAACCAGGGCCCGCAGTCCTCCCAACAGTCGGCTTGGCCCAGCCAGGCCCCGCAGTCCTCTCAACAGCCGGCTTGGCCAAACCAGGGCCCGCAGTCCTCCCAACAGTCGGCTTGGCCCAGCCAGGCCCCGCAGTCCTCTCAACAGCCGGCTTGGCGCAGCCAGGCCCCGCAGTCCTCCCAGCAGCCGGCTTGGCCAATCCAGTCCCCGCAGTCCTCTCAACAGCTGGCTTGGCCAAACCAGGGCCCGCAGTCCTCCCAACAGTCGGCTTGGCCCAGCCAGTCCCCGCAGTCCTCTCAACAGCCGGCTTGGCCCAGCCAGGCCCCGCAGTCCTCCCAACAGCCGGCTTGGCGCAGCCAGGCCCCGCAGTCCTCTCAACAGCTGGCTTGGCCAAACCAGGGCCCGCAGTCCTCCCAACAGTCGGCTTGGCCCAGCCAGTCCCCGCAGTCCTCGCAACAGCTGGCTTGGCCCAGCCAGTCCCCGCAGTCCTCTCAACAGCCGGCTTGGCCCAGCCAGGCCCCGCAGTCCTCCCAACAGCCGGCTTGGCCCAGCCAGGCCCCGCAGTCCTCCCAGCCGCCGGCTTGGCCCAGCCAGGCCCCGCAGTCCTCGCAACAGCCGGCTTGGCTAAACCAGGGCCCGCAGTCCTCCCAGCAGCCGGCTTGGCCAAACCAGGGCCCGCAGCAGAGCCAGCAGCCCCCTCCCCTTATCCAGAAGAACCCCCAACAGCTGCAGCAAGAAGAGGCCCGCCTCAGGGTGGACGCCCTGCACTACGTGAGTAGCGTACTGGGCAGTTTCCCCGAGGATGTCCAGGCAGTTATGGGAAACCTTTTTACCGACGCCGGGCAGAGGTACGGTGGCGAACCCCACCAGCAGGCCCAGCGGATATGGAACGCGTTGGGCTTCCACGGCTCTTTCCGCGCGCTCGACGGGGAGACGCAGATGCAGCTCGCCCGTGATGCGGTGGTGACGGGGTGCCAGTACCTCGCCCAGCAGCAGCAGCAGAAAGAAGAGTTGGACCTGCTCATCGGAGCCCTCCACTATGTCAGCAGAGAGTTGGACACATTCTTTCCCAACGCCAGGAAAACGATGCGTTCCCTGTTCGCCAAAGCCCAGCAGATGCCGGACAGTGACCTCGGCCAGCAGGCCCAGTGGATCTGGGACCAGTTGGGCTTCCACGGCTCCTTCAGAGCCCTCGATGATGAGAGGTGGAGGAAGCGCGTCCGTGGTGTTGTGGAGAGTGGCACTTATAACCGAACCCGAAAACTGGAGGAAGAAGAGGCCCACCTCAAGGTGGATGCCCTCCGCTACGTGAATGCAGTAATGGGCAGTTTCCCCGAGGATGTTCAGGAAACCATGCATTCCGTGTTTCTCGACGCCGAGCCGATATATGAAAGTCAACTCTTCCGGAAGGCCCAGCGGGTATGGGACGCGCTAGGCTTCCAGGGCACCTTCGTAGAGCACGATGAGGGGAAGTGGAAGGACATCGCCTGGGTTGCTGTGGATGTGGGTGGTCCGTACCGCACCAAGCTGCTGCACCTGATGAAGCAGGAGGAGCAGAACAGGGCCACCATCCTGGAGGAAGAGGCGCAGTGGCATCATGAGCTTCTCCAGCGCAGGCAGCTGCTGCACCTGATGAGGGAGGAGGAAGAAAAGAGGGACACCCTCCTGGAGGAAGAGGAACAGTGGCGCGGCGGACTGAAGCGTGAGCTTCTCCACCCCGGGGAGAGGCTGCGGCAGGCTCAGAAGAGGTGGGAAGATCAGCGGATGGCCATCCTGGTGAAGCAGAGACAGGCGGAGTTGCGCGCCGAACGGTACCAGCGTCTCTCCTCTGATGAGAGGGAGAAGCAGCGGGAAGAGGAGCGGAAGAAGGAGTTTGATGATACGCGGAGCATGAGGGAAGCCTTGGAGTACGTGGAGAGGGTATATCACAGGTACTCGCAGGCGGAAAGGAAAGTGCTGGACTACCTCTTCGGTGCCTCCCGCGAGAGGTATCCCATGCGAAAGGACCAGCAGGCACAATGGGTGTGGTGCCAACTGTATTTCACCGGCTCCTTCGTTCCATGCAGCGACACGCTGGAGTGGAAGCAAAACGTCCGCCGCGTCGTGTCGCAGGGCGTCTCTCGCTACCTCCACGTCCGCAAATTGCTCAAGCATCGGACGAAAATGGAAATAGCGGAACAGCAACTCGCCGCGACGCGGTATGCGCATCTCCGCCGTGAGGAGGCTCTGCAGCGGCGGACAGAGCAGCAGAAACCCCAGAACCAGGAAAGGCGGCAGGCCGAAGCGGTGGAACCCACCGGAAATACTCAGGAGGTTGGCGTAGCCCCCCAACTCGCGCCCGACGACGTCGCGCCACGCACTGACGCCCAACAAGCCACAGGAAACCGGAAGCGGACAAGGGAGGAAGACGAGCATCACGCTGCAGACGCAGGGTCTGAAGGGCCGCAAGATAAACCCTCTTTTTTTTCCCCTGTGCCCAGATACGTAATTATGTAGAAATGACAACAGCAACAGCATCAACAAGAAAAACAAAAAATAAAAAACAATAAAACCAATTAAAAAAAATTCAAAAAAAGAAAAGAGAACTAAACAAAAAACAAAAAAGGAAAACAAATACGATGTATATAATGTATATAGTCAAAAAAAATAAAACTTGTTCCTGTTCCTGTTGTTGTTGTTGGGGGAAAGGATGGTTGGACGGCGAGCACCCCACCAGGATTGGGGAGGGCGAGGGGCATCCCGGCAGCACCGCGCGTCGCTAGACCCGGTGCAAAAATAGAATAGAATATTTGAAAAAACAATTAGATTTTTCTTTATAACTGTAACCTTTTTTTTTTTTTTTGCGCCCCTATGCGCCCCTAATATAAAAACAAAAAACAAACAAAAAAAAAATATATATAACTTAATTAAACAAAACAAAAATAAAAAGTAATAAAACAAAATAAACAAAAATGAAAAATTAAACCCGAGAGTGACCTTTTTTTTTTTAATGAAATACTAGATCTTTTTCTTAATAATGGTAGATTTACTTTTTTGCGTCCCTAATATAAAAATAAAAACCAAATAAAAAAAATTAAAAAACTTAATTAAACAAAACAAAATTTAAAACAATTAAAAAAAAAAATTTAAAACAATCCGCGAGTGCCTTCTTTTTTTAATAAAATACTAGATTTTTTTTGTTTGTTTGCTTTCTTTTGTAAAGGGAAAAAAACAATTCGTATTCCCCCGTATTTTTGTTTGCTTTTTTTATTTTGTGTTTGTGTTTTAAAACGGAAAACGAGAGGTAAAAAATAATTATAAAAAAAAACAGAAACAACAAAAAAAAAAAAGAAAAAGACTGAAAAAAAAAATTAAAAAAAAAGTCAAAAAACAAAAAAGGAAGAAAAGAAAAGAACTAAAAATAAATATAAAATAAACAGAAATAATAAAAAAAGAAAAAGAAAAAGAGGTTTTAAAGAAATTAAAAGAAAAAAGAAACTGTAAAAAATGTAAAATTTAAAAGCAGATCCGCCGGACTGCCAACATCGTACGACGAAGAGAAAATAAGTTTGTTTGTTTTTTTATTATTATTGCATGTGTGGCACGGAGCCGTCGAATAAAAAATTATTGAATTGTCTTTTTTGCATTTGTCTGGGTTTTTTTTTTTTTTTTGCAGTGTTGTGTTTTTAGTATGGTTGTTAGTAGTATTATTGTTATTAGTAGTGGTGTTGTTGTCGGTGGTATTGGTGTTATTGACGTTGTTGGTGTTTTTATTGTTGTTGTTGTTATTCTTGCTATTCTTGCTATTGTTGTTGTTGTTCTTACTGTTGTTGTTCTTTGTTAAAAAAACAAATCATTTAAAAAAAAAAAATTCACTTTTTTTAAAAAAACAAAACAATAATTGTTTGTAAAATATACATATATATATCACTTATTAAAAGAAAACGTATTTCAATTTTTAAAAAACAAAAACCGCTTTTTAAAAGAAAAAAATATTTCACGTTTTACGAAAAAAAAATACGTCACTGGTTAAAAATATATTTCACAAAAAAAATACAAAACGTCCACGCTTTAAAAAAAAATAACTTTGTATTTATTCACCGCTTTTTGTCTTATAAAATAGAAAAATAAAAAAATTCACTGAATACGGGGATCATTTCCTACCCCAATAGAGTACTTCTTTTATTTTTGTTTTATTATTACTATTTTATTTTATCCCTTTTATGAAAAACAATAAAAATAATATATTACCACTAGTGGCAGCACACGCTGTGATGGCGTGCCTTTGTGTTATGACGCGTTGTTGTTGTCTCTGTTGGTTTATTTGCACAGTCACTCTTTCTCACCTTCCCTCTTCTCAGTTTGTAGTTTTCCTGTTCCACCCACAATGTAAGCGTGACGGACGAACCGGTACAGAATATGGGTCGCACACCGAAACCTCCGGTCGTACGCGCAGACCCGGCCACGACAGCACCCGCGGCCCGGTGGGTCCGCTTTGGGCTAGCGATGGCCCCCACGCAACATTCCCCCCTGCGGCACGCACGGGAGAAGTTATGCTGCGTCACGTACCAAAAGAAAACGAGAATCCACACGGGCACCACGGAGGGAGGGCACTGCACACGGAAAAAGACGACTCCGTTTCTTGGTGTTGTTTACTAGGACTATTTGTTCGTGTTCTTCAGCGTACTGCTCTCGTTTTAGAATCATCCACTTTTTCTGCGAAACACCACTTTCCCCACACCCTTTCGACAGTATTAAGCTTTTAGATACTTTAGACTCTCTATATTTTTTCATGAAGCACTTCCGCTCCGTCCATATGTGCGCCGCCCCATCAAGGCCCAAGCCAAGCCACCCCCCCCCCACACCGGCGCCAGGAGAAGAACAGCACACCACACGACAACACAGCACCGCGAGGGACTTTCCAGCAGACCGCGCGCGGATTGGCAGGGGAAGGCCGCGGAACACCGGCTGGGCGACGGGAACCCCCTAGCAGAACCACCGGCAGCGGCGGTAGCCGCAAGAAGAGTTGCGCGTTATAGGGAACGCTCCCCGCTGTGCCACAGACAAGTTGGGCGCGTTCCCGGACGAGGGTAGGGGGATCATGGGCCGGGCTCCCGGTTTGGATAGGGGGGGCGGGGGCGGCCCGAGGGCGCCCCCCACGCCAGCGATGCCGCGAAAAAAAGGGCGCCATCAGCGCACAAAGCGGCCGCACCCAATAAGACCGGAGGGGAAGAAGGAAGCCGTCCCCCAAAAGAAAAAGCGCATTAGCGCGTTGAACTTGAGAGGAAGGGAGTTGCGGCGCGAACGGAAGGGGCGGGACCGCCTGGTCAAAAGAAAGGCGGCTTTCCAGAGCGGGGAACACACGGAAAAATTCGGTTGCGCCTTTTGGGCTAGTCAATGGGCCTCAGGAATGTGTCACGCCGCGCGGTGTTTCCAAACGCGGCGACGGCAAGCGGGACCGCGCGAGGCGGGCGACGAGAGAGCCCGCTGCTTCTTCTTTTGGGGGGACCCCGTTCCCTGATATGCTTTAAAAAGAAAAAAAGTTTGGAAATAGTTAGACCCTTGGCAATAAACTCAAACACAGTGACACAACAACCAGAGAAGGCAAGGCGCGGTTTAATAACAAAAAAAAAAAAAAAACTGGTAAATTTGGAAAACGACGGTGTATTCGAGAGCAAACTAAGTTTTGTTTACCTTTGTTGTCGAGTTCGTCACTCCCCTGGGATTATTTTTAACCTTTTTCTTTGTTTTGAAACAGCGGCCCGGGCCCCCGCAGAACCCAAACGAACCGTTTTTTGCACGTCCCGTTCCGGACGCGGACCCCCCGGCCGTTAGACGCGAACCCGGCGGGCGCGGATCACGGCGTGGGCGTTTTTGCGGCGCGCCATTGTCAACGCCCCGCGGCCGAGTCTCCGCGAGTTTGCCGCCGCCGCAGGGGGGGGTGTTCCGCCGTCCTCAAAGGGCCAACGAACCCCGCGCAGCCTTTCAGTCCTCGCGGACTCCCCGCGCCCCAAACCGCGGCGTGCCTCCCGGTGGCCTTTTGCGGCGGGTCGCGGTGCGCCGAGCCCCTCGTTGCACCGCCGTCGGCCGGCCAATCGGCCGCTGAAGGGGCGCCGTTCGGTCAACTTTGAAAAGTCCTCAGGTTGCCCCAAAGGGGGTCGCGTGAGAGAAAGGCGCGCCGGGGGCTGGTAAGCGTCCCCGGCCCCAGTGTTCTTTAAGGGCGTTGGGTGACGAAAGCCTTCCCTAGCCAATGGCCGCGCGCAACGCCGAGGCGATTGCAAAGCGCCGACGGTTGCTGAGTGCCGTTGCGCAAAACGGGGACCCGCCGGCGCCGTCATGGTGGCTTCTTGTTCCTGCGCCACCCGTCTCCATGTCCGCTTGGCGGCTTTGGGGCCGGGCGTAACTTGAGCGCGCCTGGTGCCGCGTTGCCTTTTTGGCGTCGCCGAGGCCCGCCCCCAGCGGAGCCAGCCGGGTCGTTATGCGCGCCGCCAGGGGGGGGGGCCCCCTCCCCGAGGGGCCAAGAGAGCGGGCCCGAAAAAGAGGACTTGTCCGGCCAACGACCATCCCGTAGGGTTCCCCCGCCGCCTTGGGAAAAGGGAATGGGGGCGGGTTTCCGATTTGTGACCTGGATTTGGTGGAGTGGGATCGTGGTGTCGGACTTAAACGGTGGTGTGCTTGTTCTCCGCAAAAAGAACGGGAGAGACCCTTTTCTGTGCCGCTTCGGAGTGTGTGTGCTTTTGTTGCGGCGGGGAAACTCCTCCCGTCACACGCCGCGTTCGCGGGAGACTTTTCGCAGGCGGTGAGAGCAAAAGGGCAACGTCGATGTTCCTAAATTTGCGCTTCTTTCTCCGTGCGGCGGATCCATGCGGCAGGTTTTCTTTTCGGCACGGGCGGGCGTTCGGAGGGCTGGCTGGGAGCTGTTAAAGGACGCTTCTTGGTCCTTCGTCCAGGGTGCCTGTTCTCAGGTGTGGGGGCGGGGTTTCGGTTTGAAACAAAACGTTCGTTCCTCCCTCTTCTCTAATCTGGCCCCAGGGGCATTTCGAAACAACCGTTTCCGCAGGTTTCCCCGGTGCTGGTGCGTTTTTGGTGTGGGGCGTGGTTCCCTCTGGCGGAATTGGCTGTGGCGCACCCCCCGCCCCCGCCGTGATTATGCCGGCCGAGGCTCCTCCGTTTTCGGGGGTTCCTCGTCGTTTGGCCCCTGGGGTCCGTGCGCCAAGGGGGGCTGCCGGGCAGGAGTGTTTTTTTGCGCCCCTGCTGCCAAGCGCTCGTGCGCTCCGGTTTGCTCGCCCAGGAATTTTTGTAAACCACTGAGAGGCGTGAAATTTGCGAGTCGCCGCTTTTCTCGGAATTGTGCCGGCCTTGTGCCTGGTTCCCGTTGCCTTCCGGAGGGGCTTTCGTGTCCAACTTCAGGGGTCGGCGGGGGGCGGTGGCGGCCTTGCGTCTCGCTCTCTTGGCGCGCGTGGCCGTCGATGGGCCGGGGGCGACGTTCCTCCCCGCCCCGCCTTGCTGGAAAACTGTATGTCGGGGTGCCTTCCACTGTTGGGCAGTGCCTCCGGAAGGCAGTCAACATCATCTCTGCCTTTGGAGCTTTGGTTCGTTTACTCCGGGCGTGTTTACTGCGTTATTTGCGTTTATCTTCCCTTCTCGGTCTTTTATTTGTTAAACAAGTGGTGCTATAGTACTACACACCGTTCTCTCTTGTCCCTTTCTTTTTTATTTATTGTGGCGGGGTCCACACGATTCCTCGAAAGGGAAATAGTTAAAATCTAAATGCATACCGAAGCAGCAATGGATGAATCTGGAGGAAATGTCAAGGCTAGAGTGTTTTCTGCTGACGCCACTCCCTTCGGCCCGGATGGGAGTGGGGAAAGCTGGAACTTTCAAAGCGGTTTCTCAGTTTCTTCGCAAAACTATCGGGGAACGCCCTTGGTGCGAAAAAAGAAGGAAAGCGAAGGAGACGGGGGTTTGTCTGCTCTTGCGAAACCGTGGACTCCCACCGCCACACAAAAATTCATAACAGCCGAAGAACCGTCGTGGACAACATCGCTCTTCGCCGATAAGGAGGCTGTGGCTCCCGCACCTCTTTTCACGGACAAAGAGAGCGGCAATTTGTTTGTCCACTCCTTCGAAGTTGTGCTTGCCTCTCGGCCGTCGGTCACGCTTGAAGTGTACAATTACGTTTGTGGAAGGTGCCCTATCAAGACTTTGTTTGGAAGGTTGTCTTCGAGAAAGGCGGACATTTCTCTTGCCAACATTGCGCTGGATGTCCCGCCTTTATGCATTGCACATTTAGTGGAGCAAATCGTTAAAGTAAAGGTCACCGCCCTTAACGTCCACGAAACGGAGTACGGCATCTACGACTTATGGCTCGACAAGCCGAACATGGCGACTCAAGTTCAAAGCAAAATCTCTGGACGTTTGTGGACATGTCCTATGTTTCACGGCACTGCAATTTTAGGCCACACCGAGGAAGGAAAAGAGTTTTTGACATCTTATCTGAAGTCGTTGTCAGAAAGTGAGGAAGGAAAGAATTGCCCCTTTTCCTTGAAAATGGTCGAGAAAAAAGTTGCGGACCGACATTCAGATAAAGAAAAAGGAAAGAGTAAAGAAAACGCCGCGTTAAAGAACAACGATGATGAATTTGACGTCAAATTCCCTGGCGCGGAGGATATGGTGTGGGATGACGATAAAGATCAGGACTCTTCTCTTTCAACACCGGCTAACGAAAACGATAATTTGTCAAACGCCTAAGCCATTTTATTTTCTCGGTTGAAACTCTGCCCACAAATTTCTACAACTATTTTAGTTACGATGGTTCGTCATTGATTGAAGTCAGACTCCCTAAAGCAACAGTGGATAACACACCGAACAGCGTAAAAAAAATATTTTTATTTGTAAATTGAGCGATACAATGAAGGCTTATTGAACGGGTAACCTTTTTTTGCCTGGCCTTTCACTTTTCTTTCCTTACCTTGGGCGCTCCGGACGCGCGAAACACACGTTTGTGTATATTTGTTGTCACCCTTCACTTCTCTTCCAAAGTCTTTGGCCGCACTTTTCTTTTTTCTTTTTTCTCTTAAACACCTTTAAAGATAGTGTTGAGGCAATGGAGAAGGCATCGGAAAGCCCTAGCAATGCCATGAATTTTTTAAATGAGGGCGAAGACAGCAGCTTCCGAAAGGAGTTTCCAACTGTTCCCCTGAATGAAAGGGTTCTTGAGTCTCGTCAGTGTGGGCTGATGAGGAGCGGAATCGTTCGTATGGGCAAGCTTCACATCACCGCCGTGCGCTTTTGTTTTCACTCTTCCTTTTTAAGTGAAAAGATCGAGTTTTACTGGGAAGATGTGGTTAACATTGGGAGGAAGAAGAGCTTTTTTTTTAGTGGTATAGTCATAACTTATCGTGACGGGACGGAGTCATTATTTACTGCCTTTTTTTCGGGGAGCATAACTCAAATTCTCGAACTGATGAAAACGCTGTGGACAGTCCGCGAAAAATACTCGGGGTCCGCAGAGGCGTCTTTCACAGGCTCTCATGAGAGCTCACTTTCACATGGTTCCTCTGGCAGATGTAGTACGGGAAACAGGAACACCAAGGAGTTATGCGCCTTTTCGCCCCTTGAGGACGAATTCAAGTCCCGAACGACTAGTGCTTTTGCCACAGATGAACAGGATGACGGCGGCCAATTAAACTTCAGTGTGAACAATGTGGATATTGGGAGATATTTTCCCGGTCTTCCGAAGGAGGAAGTTCTGGCTAGAAGTTTCAGGTGCAGTTGCGCTACCGGCGTCGTGCGCTCTGGTAAACTGTGTGTGACCGACAATTTTATCCTGTTTTATTCACCGATGATGGAGGGAGGAATAAAAATTTCATTCAATGACGTGAGCACTGTTGAGAAAGAACGTAAAATGACGATTTTGGATGGCCTAACAATTACCAAGAAAGACGGCGAATTTCTGACTTTCACAAATTTCGTCAGCAGGGACGCAGCATTCAATATGCTCATCGAGTACTTAAGTAAAGTGAAAGACAAGTCGCAGGCCGTCGTCGGTAGCTCGGACGAAGGTCCACTTACCATTAAGACATCCACATGCAGCGACTCTATTGCCGACATTCCCCCGGCGTCGTCTATTGACGAGTTTTCCTCTATAGAAACCGAGTACGGGACCGCATTCAGCGACTACTCGTGCTTCACCAAAGAAATAATAACCCCTGTCGAGCTACCAACGGGGAAAACTGTTATTGACGTGTTTGCCGCGTGCTTCGACGACGGACAGCCTCTTTTAGAAAAGTACCACACCGAGCGTGGTGATGTCGATCAACAGTGGGAGAATTGGCGTCCCATTCCGAGAGGAAAATCGTTCTGCGGACAACGGAAATTTGTGTGCACAACGCTAGTGAAGGCAATGATGAACAAACCATATAGTTTCTACGAGTATCAGCGGTACGGGTTTCTTAACGTGAACGGCACGCCCACTTTATTGCTGCAATTCTCGAGCCAGGTCCCTGGCGTGATGTTCGGCGAATCCTTTCGAGTGGAGGCTTTGTCTGTGTTTTCGCAGGAGGGTGAGGGGGAGTCTGCAAAAGTGACGATGCGAGCGTATTGCTACGTTCAGTTTTTGAAAAGCGTGTGGGTGAAAGGAAAAATAAACTCCACATCACAATCGGAGCAGAGCGAATCCTATAAAAAAATATCGCAAATGATCGTCACAAGGTTGAAAGCGGTTAGTGCTTCAAAGGAGACGAAGGAGCATGATAGCGATAGTGTTTGCCCATCTCCCTCTAGGGAAAATAAAGTTTCCCCAAAAACCGTTTAAGCCCTTATTCAATATGCCGGCGACGGAAATGCGGAGCGCCCGTTTTGTTATGTTCATCGTTATGGAAATGTTGATCATCTTTATTTCTGCACACGGAACTGCCGTAAATACGTTGTTAAATTCGAATGATGTGTTTACTGTCACCGTAAAACACTTGTCAGGCACAGTGTGCTCCGTTGTCCTCTTTCCTGGCAGTTCAATGCTGCATTTCTACCGTATGTTTTTCGAAGTAGCAAATCAAAAACCACCAGTTTTCCATTGTCCACCAGGCTCCCTTTCGCTCATACACACCCTTAACAACAGCGTAATGTGTAGACTCTGCTCTCTATTTCTTTCCCCTCTTTTTTTTTTTTTGTGGACGGGTACCGTCTCGTTTTGCAAGAATTGTCTGAAAGCACGGTAAAGTAGTTATGAAGACATCCACATGCAGCGACTCTATTGCCGACATTCCCCCGGCGTCGTCTATTGACGAGTTTTCCTCTATAGAAACCGAGTACGGGACCGCATTCAGCGACTACTCGTGCTTCACCAAAGAAATAATAACCCCTGTCGAGCTACCAACGGGGAAAACTGTTATTGACGTGTTTGCCGCGTGCTTCGACGACGGACAGCCTCTTTTAGAAAAGTACCACACCGAGCGTGGTGATGTCGATCAACAGTGGGAGAATTGGCGTCCCATTCCGAGAGGAAAATCGTTCTGCGGACAACGGAAATTTGTGTGCACAACGCTAGTGAAGGCAATGATGAACAAACCATATAGTTTCTACGAGTATCAGCGGTACGGGTTTCTTAACGTGAACGGCACGCCCACTTTATTGCTGCAATTCTCGAGCCAGGTCCCTGGCGTGATGTTCGGCGAATCCTTTCGAGTGGAGGCTTTGTCTGTGTTTTCGCAGGAGGGTGAGGGGGAGTCTGCAAAAGTGACGATGCGAGCGTATTGCTACGTTCAGTTTTTGAAAAGCGTGTGGGTGAAAGGAAAAATAAACTCCACATCACAATCGGAGCAGAGCGAATCCTATAAAAAAATATCGCAAATGATTAAAGTTGCCTTAAGCGGCGACGGTTCTTCTTCCGTTCCACCGATAAAGCAGCCCGTCAGCGATTCTTTCGTAAATGAAAATGGAGACGAGGATGCGGTGAAGGAAAGCAATATGGTGCAATCCCGCTGTGCTAAGCTGTTTTACGTAATCTTGACTTGGAGCACGATGGGTATTGTGCTGATGTCCTCGTTGGCGGGTTTCTTTGACGCACTGTTTTATCCAACGGTAGAAACCGACTCCACAGAAAGTAAAAAAATATTCGAAAGCGTCAAACCAATGTTGTGGTGCTTTTACACTGCGATAATTTTGCTGTTTTGCGGCATTTCTGTTTATTTATTGAGCCGAGAGTAGTAATCGAGTTCTGAGTCCATCTGAGTCTCTCTCTCCCTCTCTCCTTTTTTTTTTTTGCCGTGGTTATCGTTGGTGTAATATATATGATTTGGGCTGCTTTTCATTGTCACGTTGAAGTTGATCTTTTCCCCCATCCTTTGCGTCACTTTTTCTTGACTTTTTTTTCTTTTTCGAGCATCAGTAGCAAAAAGTTTTTTTTTTTTTTTTCTGATATGTTCCCTGGCAACGGCGGCGAAGGTGCCAAATACAACGGTATTCCCCATGTTCCCACTGTTCCCATCAGTTCTATACAGGGGTTTCGACGAAACCCGCCGCGGAATCCTTATGATAACTTCGATCACATAGAGGAGGAACTTTTTAGATCCCAGGCGGGCGACGAGAAGAGGAACATTCGCCGAACGATGCCACCGCACGACGACGATTTGTATCGACGACTAAACGAGGTAGCGAAAGGCAACGCCAATTCTCCTCTCGAGAATGCTGTAGTAAATGACAAGCGAGTCATGAAAGGCCTCTCAGACGACGAGGACGACGAGGTGAGTAGCAGCTCTGGGTATCGCTCATCACACCACAAGAATAGGACTAGCCCGCGGATGAGCCCGAGAGGTTACCGCAGCCCGCGGGGCATTTCCTCTTTAGGGGGAAATAGCCCCAGAACCGGCCCCGCCGTCACCACCCAATTGTATAACGCGGCAGCGCTGCGCAATGATTCCCAGTCCTTTCTTAGCTCCTCTCTCAGTGTAAAACAACAAAATCGCTTTAACGAATATATGAATGCTAGTCCCCCAACCCACCGACAGGCGCAGCTGAAAACATTAGAATATCTCCAGTACTGGATGTGTCTCCCCGGAACAAAGGCTCTCATAGATCGGGCTATCAGTGATGTGAAGCGGGAGTGCGTCGTGAAGCAGGCGTGGCCGTCCAACTCCAGAGATAACTCCCCTTCCAAGGACCCCCAAACTTCCCTCACTTCCCTTCCTTCCATCCACACACCCGAACGAAGAAAGTCAGATCCGTTGTACCAAAACGGATCTTCGTCCGATGGCGTTCCGCCTTTTGGCAAGTCCATCGGGATCAATAAAGCATTCGAGATGGGCAGGGAGGGGGACAAAAGTGATTCGAGTAAGTTGCCTGACCCTCTCTCTAGCGAAGTATCCGGCGTGAAGAGCGGCGACTTGTCGCCCGTCCCTCCGAAGGATGCCGATGAACGGGAGCTTCGCCGGCGTAAAAAATTAGAAAAAGCTGAAAAAAAAGAGAGAAAGAAGGAGAAGAAGGAGAAAGCAGAGAAACGTAATGAGAAGGTCGACACTCCACAAGGGCTTCATCCGCCCCCCAAAGGGGACTCACCATCGGAGCCGGCAGCGGGATCAAGTACCCCTCCGCCCGCGAAGACCAATGATAGTAAGACGCTGAACACCGTGGGAGATAAATCAAACTCGCCCACAAAACCCGTGACTCCGCCGCGCGCGGCGACCTACAATGAAATACCTCAATTTTATTTCCCAATGGGACGGCCAACGTTGTCTGAAAGTTTAATTTCGGGCCCTACCCACAGTGGAGTAGTAGAAGACAATCCTCATCTGAAGTTATTCGATGGTGTCTCGTTTGCTGCCGCTACTGTTTTCGATGGAGGGGAAGGGATAAGTACATCGACCTCTGCGTTAGGGAGGGAGGGGGAAAAGTCAAACAAGTCTGTGCCAATGTCCACTCTTAAAATATCAAAGGACGAAAACGCCCATTCCCACATCCAGCGTGAGTTTTCTCGTCTCCCCCCTGTTCCCAAGCTGAATCAAAAAGTTCGCCTACTGAGTGGTCGGATGCGTAACTCGAGCAACGCGCCACTCGCCAAGCAAGAAGCGAATTACCGTCATCAGTTGATTTTGTGTATGCAGCGTCTGAGTACCCAATGCTTCGGCGTCCCACGGTACTTTTCCTTCATCATTTTAAAACATATCCAGTCCGAGATGAAAACGACCGCAAACCGAGGCGGCAATAATACCTCATCGAATTCGTTACTCAGCGGAGGCGCCGCCACTCAGAACATTGTAACAGCGCAACACGTCAAAGATTTTTATGACAAGTATCTCCGGGGTAAAGACAGCCCGCGCCGCACGTTCGACCTTCTTGTCCTTTCCTGTTCGTTAGCCAACCACGAGCTGACTAACATCCCAGTGACCAATTTGTATTTGTCCCCCGACACCTCAGAGTTGCGCACCCACCTGCTCCCTGAAGATTTTATAGCCTACCTGGAGTGTCTGCTGCAGCACCATCCGGGATTATCGTTTCTTCATGAAACTCCAGACTTCCAAATTAAATATTTAGATACTGTGGTGTACCGTATATTCTACACGTTGGATCGCTTTGACCGCGGGCGTATTAGCTATTCCGAGTTTGTCAACTCTACGCTGTTGGACGCTTTTCGGCAGGTGGATGCCTCTGAGGATATCAACTCCATCTTGCAATTTTTTTCGTATGAACATTTTTATGTTCTGTACTGCCGTTTTTGGGAATTGGATGAAGATAGAGATATGCTTATATCGAAGGAAGATTTCGTGCATTACGCCCCCGAGGATGTGATGAACCCTATCGTGGTGGATCGTGTGTTTGAGGGAATCGGACGAAGGAAGCATTGCAAATCGGAAAATGAGATGGATTACGAAGATTTTGTTTGGTTCTGCCTCTCAGAGGAAGATAAATCCACCTTTACGTCTATACGCTACTGGTTTCGCATTTTGGACCTGGACGGAGACGGTATTTTGTCTGTTTACGAGTTGCATCTCTTTTATGAGGCGACGAAGAACATCATTGGACAATTTATTGCGGAAGGTCTGATAGGGTTTGAGGACGTCATTTGTCAAGTCTTCGACATGCTCCGTCTTTCACCGGAGGAGGGAATCCGCCTGGGCGACCTTCTTCGCGAGCGTGAGGCAGCGAGTGTGGCCCTAAACATGTTGACGAATGTCATTCGTTTTCTTCAGTTCGAACAGCGAGATCCATTTGTGCTGCATCAAGAGAGATTGATCGGTGGTTTGGAACAGACGGCGTGGGACCGCTTCGCACGAAGTGAGTATGACCGAATGGCTTTGGAGGCGGACGACTAGAAGGGAAGGGGAGGGGGGCACATGTAAGGATAGATACGTAGAGTAGGACCCCTTCTTCTTATAGTGTGCTAGGCTGTTCAGCAGTTCATCTATAGTTTTTCCGATTTTTTTTTTCTCTCCCTTTTTGTGTTGTTGTTGACGTTGTTGTTTTTCTGTGTGTGCTTGTGTTTCTTGTCAACGGCTATAAATACGACTTCACATTCGCTACATGTAATATATCTAAAGCTCATATGATGTTTCTTTGCACGCAAAGAGATCCTTTTTTTTTTTTTTTGATATACTATAATTCGTTTTTATTTGGTATAATGGTGCACTATTTTTAATATCCCCCCCCCGATGCGACCGGATAATGCCGCCGCTCTCGAAACTCTCTCAACATCCCCTTCTTTCCCCCTCCCTTCTCAAGAAATAGTTAGTTTCTCAATTTTTTTCCCCCTTTCCGCTTTAACATAGGGAATGAGGTGTAGTCGATGGGCCCGCTGTGCCGCTGGAGCGGCAGGTGGTGTCGACACAAAGGCGGGAAAAGAACCTTCCCCCGCTAAAGCGAAGGAAAAGGAAGGAAAGAAGGACAAAAAAGTAGCGGCGTCTCCATTTCATCTCTTCAAGTTCAAACCGTGGCAGATACATCAGTTGGCGGGCGGCAGTTCGTCCATTCTACCCACTTCTATTCTCTACCACGGAGAGTGCATTGGGCCGAGGCCATTGTTGCTACTAGACCGTAGCATCCGTAGGGAAGAGCTAACGTCGGCGGACGCGCTGAAGAAAACTGCCGCTCCATACGAGCCCATCCTGTCACAGTTAAACTGGCAGCACGGCGTCGTGTTCGTGCCCCTGTCCCTCCCCGACGACGAGAAGAACATTCTTCAGCACAGCTGCCGGCAAGTCGCCGCGGTGCTGGATGCGCTGGATGTTCAATGGACACACGCGCTCTCCCGCTCGTATGGCGCCTTGGTGGCCGCTTCCATGATGGCCTCCAATGGCTATCCCCATCGTTTAGGTTCCTGTGTTCTGATGGACACACCACTTGTGACGAAGGAAATGATCGACAACGCGGCGGCCAGGGAGGAGGTGGCGGCGGCGGAGAAAAATGTTAACGTGCCGGCGGCGGAGATGGAGTTTGCGAAAAGCTCCTTGACGGAGTCCCTGGAGGGTACTCTCCCGTGCCCCGCAAAAGAGGATTTAACCGTATACGAAAAGAATATTTTTGACCCCAAATACATCTTCGAGCGCGGCGGCCTCGTCCGTAGGGATGATCGTTACTTGTCCGTCCAACAGGTGGGGAACATCTTCCATCCTCTTCAGTTGATTCTCCCTAGCAAGGACGCGGTCTGCGACGCTGGTGTGCATAAGGATTTCTTACGAATCCGCCGTCCGGCGGTGATCAAGAGTGCGTCTTCGCACGAGGCGTTGTTCGGGGCGGCCGCCTCCTCCGAGGTGGCGGACGTGATAAGGGCGTGGCTGAACCGATTTGAGCCAGACGTGGTGTTGAAGCGGAGGTACGAACAGGCAGCGAAGGAGATGAGTCAACTCATGGGCGGCAGCCAAACGGTGGCTAGCCCGGCCGGCCAGACAACCAAGACAGAAGGGAAGAAGAAGAAGGAAAAGAAGAAACAATGATAAGGTAAGCATTGTACTTGTGCCGTCTTTCTCTTTCTCTTGCGCAATAATATGAATTAACCATATTTTAAAATCAAGTAAGTAAATGTAGTTGTAGTTGTATCCACACAGTATCTTATTTTCTCTTCTTTTTTTTTTTTTTAACGAAACACTTTCCGCGCCTCTTTCTCCTTTGGACTTCTTCAGTTTTAATACGCTGGTCTCTATTTTCTCCACATTTTTTTTTTTTCTTGTTCTAGCACTTGAGTGTGTTAGTAATTTAACGAAAAGTCGCTTATTACTTTTTTTTTTTTTTTATATATTTTATATTTTAAACATGGCTACTCTCGACCACAAGTATGAGTACCTTCGTGTGAAAGATAGCGATGAGGACAGCGACGCTGTCTCCGACCATCCCCCGGTGGAGGAACCACCGCAGGTGCCCAAGGAGACGAAAGAACCAGAACAGCCCCAAACGGAGGATAAACCAGCGGCCAATACGGAAGAATTTAAGGTGCCCGAGCAGACGGTAGAGAAGCCTCATTACGTCTCGGACGGGGATAGTTCTTCCTCCGAGGAGGAGGAGCAGGAGAAGGAAGAGGCGGAGCCGGCTGCCCATGCCGAGGTGGCCCAGGAGGAGCCCGCCGCGCAGGAGGAGGCCGCCCCTGTGGCGGAGCCCCCCGCGCCAACTAAGGAGCAGGAATCCGTCATAGAGGAGGCTCCGGCGCCGACCCCCGACGAAAAGAAAAAGACCAAGGGAAAGAAGGAGGCTTCCCCCGAAAAGGCCACCAAGAAGAAGACGACCGCAAAGAAATCGCCCGAGAAAAAAGGGAAGGCAGAGAAAAAACCAAAGGAGAAAGCTGAGGAGAAGAGTGGTGTGAAGAAGGCGGTGAAAAAGAAGAAGCCAGAGGAGGAGAAGAAGCCCAAGAAGGAGGCGGCCACCCCAGCGAAGAAGACCCCGAAGCGAGAGCCCGCGACACAGAAGAAGGAAGCCACCCCGGCCAAGCCACAGAAAAAGACTACCCCCCAAAAGAAGAATGCCCCCCGGAAGCAGAAGGAGCAGCGTACTCCTCGACACAAGCGAGAGATGAACAGCTCTCGTCGCTCCGCCCCACCCACCAACACCGATGATAAGAACAGAAGTAAACGCCTCCCTGACAAGGCCGCTACCCCCACCCCAAAGAAGCGCGCCCCCCGTCAGAGCGCCCACCCCCAGAGTCAGCGCAAGGAGCCGGAGCCTGGACGTGCGATGCGCTCCGACGATCCGGTGTTTATCCAAATACGCGGACAGCGTCGCGCCAGCTCAACGGCCAGCACCTACTCCATCCGACCCTCTATTAGTGGACCTTTCACGCTGGTGGCATCCGGCCAGCCCGCCCCCCACTTCGCCCCCGCGCTGGAGACCGCCCTCCTGGACCACTACATTAATGGTCTGGTGCATTTGTCGGTGAAGGATATTGAGCGTGTCGTGGCGGCCGTGTGCGCCCCGCTGGACCAGAAACCCGTCATGAACCATTTGAAGCGGCTGCAGCAGAAGCGCCTCGCCCGTAGGAGCATTTCAACGCCGACACAGCGCACCGTGTCGCCCAACAACCAGGGCAAGGGGTGGGTGAGGTCTTCCAAGATAGAGACTAGTTCCGCGGGAGCCTCCGTGCGCCGACCGGCATCCCCGGCCACCACCCACCGCCGTAGGGATGTGGTGAAGGACGATGAGCGGGCGCTAGAAAACTTCAAGTTTACTTTTGGCAACGAAGTCCGCGCCGTATTTTTAGAGGAGGTGGCGACGGTCTGCCTGAGCAGACGGAACCGGTTCTACCGCGAGCAGCCCCGGATGGTGATTGAGCGAGGGATTGTGGTGTCCGATGACGTGTTAGGGCCGTTTTACATTCAGGCGGTGAACAAACTGCTTTACCGAATGCTGGGATGGACAGAGCAGGAGGCGCAGCGATTCTCACCCGATGTGGTGGAGCTGATTATAGACGAACTGCCCCCTGCCGCCCACGCCGTCAACGCTGAGACCGCCGCCCCACCACCCCAGCAAACGCAGCCACAGCCCGCTGCGGTGCCGGAGGTGCACGAGGACCCCGCGGCCGACCATTTGGACGGTGAAAGCGATAGAGTGTCGGAGCCGTTCTCTTAGTATTGGGACGGGAATCTCATACTATAACTACTACTAAGAATCAAAAGGTAAAACGAAAAAAAGAGAAAAGAAAAGATATAATTAAATCGTCAAATACTTTTTTGTAAATCCTTTCATTTCGACACATTATTAATTTAGTATTATTGGCGTATAATGTTTTGATATAGTGTTTTTTTTTTTTTTTTTACCGCATTTTTTTTTTTTTGTACCCCCCTTTCCCTTCCCTGTGCTTGGGATGCGGAACGTTGATGATAATATCAGCATACAAATCTAGTAATTACGTAAAAAAAAAAAAATAGAAAGGAGAAGTTCATCGTTATTTTCATATAAGTATTACCGTTTTTTCTTTTTACATTGTTTTCCAATTTTTTTTTTTTTTTTTGTGCTCCACTGTTTTTTTCTTTTTTCTTTTTCGTCGATTTCTTAACCCACTTCAGTGTCTTTTTCCCCCCCTTCTTCTATCTTTTCTTCGTAATTTTTCACAAGAAACAAAAATCCCCACAAACAAACCAATAAATCATGCTGCAGCTATCTGGTGAGTTCATTGTTCTACTCCGCATTCTCCAGCACAAGATGGACATTATGCGTGTGGACGGCAGTGAGACCCACACCCTATTCTCCGGCTCCCCCCTGTGCGAGTCGCCCGATGGCCTGTGCCTGGATCTGAACCAGTTCGTTAAAACGAAGGAAAAGAAGGACATTGTGGCGTGGTGGACAAATATGGGTCTACCGACGAAGGTGGATGGGGAGTGGGACTACCACCAACCAAACGCGTCCCTCGTGAAGGGGCAGTTATTCACTGGGAAGGGGGAAACCGTCAAACTGGTGGCGCCCAAGCATTTGAAAGGATTTGAACGCAATGCCATTCCCCCGGCGCAGTGTGCCCCTGGAAAGGCGGCCGGCCCTATTGTTACCACCCTCAAGCAGGCGGCCATCACCGCGGACGGCAGCCAGGTGTTCTTCTGTGACCGGGAGGGACACGGGGTGAAGAAGTACAACACCAAGACGGGTGAGCTCGTCCCCCTGCTGCACGCCGATGATATTGTGGGCAAACCCAGCGGGGAGGTGAAGCCCAATACAAAGGAGGACTTTGACCGTTTCTGTGTCGGCATCACCCTCGATGAGACGCACAACCGGATATTCACGACCCTGAAAGGTGCCACGCATGGTGGGTGCGGCCGACTGGTGTCCTTCCCGTACGAGTTTTCCACCAACAACCTCCCCGAGGCCACACCAGGGGCGGAGGGGACGGTGGACCCCGCGAGGATTCAAATCTTGCGAGAGGGTCTGCCGGAGCCGGTGGATGTCCTCCTCGATGAAAGGGAGAGTATCCTCTACTGGACAGACCGGGGGGATAAGAAGGAAAAGGGTGGTAACACGCTCAATCGCGCCTCCGTGCGCTACTACGACGACGGCACCGTTTCCCTGGGGGAGACGGAAATATTATTTGATGGTTTCCTCGATGCGATTGGGGTCACGTGGGCTGCCGAGGACGATGCCGTCAACCCGCCCGCCACCGACGCCGAGGCCGCTGAGCGCCGCCGCTACCTGTATGTCTCTGATGTGGGCGGAGAGATATTCAAGTGTGACCTGCAACAGAGGACGAAGGAGTGCATTCGTCCCCGCCACGACAATGATGGTGTGACTGGGATCCGTTACTTGAAGCTATAATGGGCGCTTTTTGTTATTGTTATTATTATCGAAATTTGCTTTCTTTTTTATTATTATTATTTCTATATTGGTCGAGCAGGTCTTTTTTTTTTTCTTCTTTTCTTCACCAAATATTGAATCAAACAAACAAACAAAAAGTACGGTGAATGAAGATTTGGATATATTTTTTTTTTTTTTTTTGATGTATTCAATAATCGAACAGGGATCTTCATTTTGACTAGTGACACCCTTTTTTTTTTTTTTATATCTTTCCTTCTCCCCCCAAAATAAAATGAATTAGTTTTTTCGCTTTATCGACCTCCCTTTTCTTTTATCAAAAAATGTCCGCTGCTGACTTCGACAAGGCTGTGGAGTACGTTCGCTCCCTCCCCAAGGATGGCCCCGTCCAGCTCGACAACTCCAAGAAGCTGGAGTTCTACGCCCTCTTCAAGCAGGCCACCGAGGGTGACGTGAAGGGCAGCCAGCCCTGGGCGGTTCAGATTGAGGCCCGCGCCAAGTGGGACGCGTGGAACGCCAAGAAGGGGATGAGCTCCGACGACGCCAAGGCTGCCTACGTCAAGAGTCTGATTGAGATCACCAAGGAGAAGGGTGCGGCGTGGACTCCCTAAAAAGGAAAACTAAAAACAAACATGGAAGGAAAAATAACAATCATAAAAAAAAAAAAAATTCTCATTTCCTTGCCTTTTTTTTGATATCCATTTTTTTTCGTTAAAAAAAAAAAAAATCACATTAGATGATTACTTCCTTTGAAATGAACTCACTGGCCACATGACGGAGTATTTATCTAAAAAAAAAAAAAAAAATACCTTGTGCGCTTTTTTTTTTTTTTCAGTATTTTGCTTTTTTTTTTTTTTGGCCCTTTCTTCTATAATTCGATATACTCTCTTTTTCACGGTTTAGTTTAGCGAACATCTTTTAAATCACTTTTTTAAAAATAAAGAGCGTATTTTTCCAAGAAACTTATCGCACACCGTTTTTTTTTTTTTTTTCTTTTACTTATCTAACGTTATTGCCCCATGGCGACATTCACACTCAGCCCCGACACACTGCACGACATTGTGAACGATCATGAGAAGGGACCGAAGCTGCTGGAGGACCTCGGCGGTGTCCCTGGGGTGGTGGAGAAGCTCGGCACCAGTCTCTCGCAAGGCTTAGCGAAGGAGGCGGTGCGAGTGGGCTCCAAGGAGCGGGAAGAGCGGGAGACTTTCTACGGCCGCAACGAACTACCCGAGACGGAGGACGTCACCTTTTTAGATTTGGTGTGGGAGTCCCTCGAGGATTTCATGATGCAAATTCTAATTGTGAGTGCCATCATTTCCTTGGTGCTCGGCCTCACCGTGCCCGATCAGACCACCGGTGTGGTGGACTACGCCCACGGCTGGCTGGAAGGGGCGGCCATCCTCCTCTCCGTGACGCTCGTCACACTGGTCAGCAGCTTAAACAATTACCAAAAAGAGCTCAAGTTCAAGGAGCTGACGAAGGCGACGCCGCCGGTGGAGGTGTCCGTCGTGCGCAACGGCCGGACGGTGGAGATCTCGGACAGGGAGCTGCTCGTGGGGGATATTCTCAATGTAGCAGGGGGTGATGTCCTCTCTGTGGATGGTATTGTACTGCGGAGTACGTCCCTCAAGGTGGATGAGTCCGCCGCGACCGGGGAGAACGACGATATTGCCAAGTCCTCCCGCGGGGACTGCTACGTGCGGTCTGGGTCCAACATTGTGGAGGGAGAGGGCACGATACTCGTCACGGGGGTGGGCATCCACTCTTTTGCGGGGCGTATTGCCATGCAGGTGCGAGAGGCAAAGGAGGAAACCCCGTTACAGGAGAAGCTAACGGTGCTGGCGGAGAATATTGGGCTCTTTGGCATGGTGGCGGCTAGTCTCATGTTCGTCCTGCTGAGCTTGATGGATCTATACTACACCTTTGTTCAGCGGAAGCACCCCTTCTACTACAAGAAGTACCTCGACAACTTAACGACCGCCGTCACCATCGTCGTGGTCGCTGTCCCGGAGGGTCTGCCGCTTTCGGTCACGATTGCGCTCGCCTACAGCATGAAGCAAATGTTCAAGGAGAACAACCTCGTCCGCCACCTCGCCGCCTGCGAGACGATGGGAGGGGCGACCACCATCTGCACCGACAAGACGGGCACCATTACACAGAATAAAATGACGGTGACGGACGGTGTGACCAGCTTTGGGCAGCACTTTTTTGTACCCGTGTTCGACGCGAACGGCGATGTGAGTACTACCTCCGCCGGACAGCCAGACGCCGCCCACTTCGCCGATATTTTTGACAAGACAAACGCCCAACACGCCCATCTGCGGTCGCTGCTGCTGGAAGGTATCGTCATCAACAGCAAATCATCCCGTAAAGTGATTGAGCTGCAGAAGCGGCATCAGCGTGCCGTAGTGCTCACGGGGAGCAAAACGGAGCAGGCGCTCATCATGTTTGTCGAGCGCACCGGCATAGATCCGATGGAGCTGCGACTGGAGACGTTGGAGAAGGTGAGTAACGCGATTGACCCCGTGCCCACGTCACCGTATACCTCCTTACAGACGACGTGGCCGGGTGCCTCCCCGCGCGCCGCGGACAGTCCTTCCTCCTTCTCCAAGCAGATCCACACCTATCCCTTTACCTCCGCTCGTAAGCGCATGACCACCGGTATTGCCCTCAGCGGTGAGAACAAGGTGCGGTACCACGTCAAAGGGGCGAGTGAACTGATTCTCTCCGAGTGTGAGTATGTGATTGATGAAAATGGAGAGCGTGTCCCGCTGCGCCACGACGCACGACAGGCTCTGGAAAACACAATTTTCACCTTTGCCAAGCGCCGTCTGCGCACGCTGGCGATTGCCTTCTCGGAGGTGCCCCTCCCCAAAAGTAGTAGTGACATCTTTGTCGAGTCGGACGAGAAGCTCCCCGGCCTGACGCTGCTGGCGATTATTGCCATACAAGACCCTGTCCGGCCGGAGGTCCCCAAGGCCATTGCGCAGTGCCGCAGTGCTGGGGTGTTGGTCCGGATGATCACCGGCGATAACAAGGCGACCGCCATCAGCATTGCGAGGGAGGTGGGGATATACGGTCCCGTGTGGCAGGGCCCCGCCGCTGGGGAGCAGGGGCTGGCGGTGGAGGGGCCGCAGTTCAGGGAGCTGGCCAAGAGCGAGCGGACCCTCAATGCGATCTTACCCAGGCTGCAAGTCATCTCCCGTGCCTCACCGCTGGACAAGCAGATACTGGTGGCCGCGCTGATGAAGCGTGGGGAGGTGGTGGCGGTCACCGGCGACGGCACCAACGACGCCCCTGCGCTGAAGAACGCGAACGTGGGGTTCTCGATGAATAGCGGGACGGAGGTGGCCAAAAACGCATCCGACGTCGTCATCCTCGATGACAAGTTCAGTACGATTGTCACCGCCACCAAGTGGGGTCGCAACGTGCGCGACAACATTTCCAAATTTTTACAGTTTCAAATGACCGTCAACGTGGCGGCGGTGGTGGTGTCCTTCATTGGGGCGCTCTTTGACGCTAGCGGGGAGTCTCCCCTGAAGCCGGTGCAGCTGCTGTGGATTAACCTCATTATGGATACCCTCGCCGCCCTCGCCCTCGCCACCGAGTACCCCACCGAGAAACTGCTCGACCGACCTCCACAGCCCAAGTCCGCCCCTCTCATCTCCATGCGCATGTGGACCAACATTCTAGGCCAGTCCTTGTATCAAATCATCCTACAGCTCCTGCTGCTCCACTCCCAGAAGGCACTGGACTACTTTGGGGTAGAGAAGGACTCCCCCGAGCACCTCACAGTCGTCTTCAACGTATTTGTGTTACTGCAGCTGTGCAATGAGTTCAACGCGAGAATACTCGACCAGTCGTCGGGGCTGCTCGATGGGCTGCAGAATGCACCGCTGTTTATTTTAGTGGTCCTCAGCACGTTTGTGATTCAGATCATTGGGGTGCAGTATGGCGGTCCGCTGATGCAGGCGGTGCCCCTCAGCCTCGAGCAGTGGAAAAAGTGTTTTTACTTCTCCTGCGTGCCACTCCTGTTAGGAAAGGTGCTGCGGTGGCTACCGGTGAAGGAGAGACCACTGCCGCCGCCGCCGGTGATTGTCGACGAGGAGGAGGAGCGGCGACTGGCGGCAGAGGCGGCGGAAAAGAAAAAGAGGTCACTCAAGACCGTCTCGCGACAGGTTTTACTGCAGGTGAAAGTCCTGCGCGCGATGCGGCCGTCGGAGAAGCAGAAAAAGCAAAAAATGGATTAATACAGAAATAAAAAACACACACCTTTGCGATTAAAAAATTAAACTAAAATTTCGTCGATCGCCCAACAAAGCGAAGTATAATTAATTATTCAATTTTTTTTTTTTCACGTATTTCCTTTTTTTTTTTGTTTTTAAGGCGGTTCTAAAACGGTGGATGGAAAAAAACAAAAATAAATGGTTACATGACGCATTGCATTTTCTCTTTCTTCATTTTTTTTTTTTTTTATCTAAATAGCAATTACCAACAACAACAAAAATAGATTCTTTACATGTCCAATAGAAGTAGTCCCTCCCGCTCTTGGCCGCCGTCTAGCGCCGCAGCGCTTTACCTCAGCGCTGACCGTGGTGGTGACACTAATCATAATAATAATAATATGTTAACTCCAATGTTCAGGTGGCGCGAGATAAGCACAGCGGCACCATTGTCGGGTTATCTACCATGTCTCATAATAGTAATAGTAATGATCCTCCTTCCCTTTCCTGTGTGCTGCGTACACCCTATGTGTATGTGGAGGAAGACACTAACCATCATCATAATAGTAGTGCGCAGTGGTACGCCTCCCTAGCGGCGCGCATACGGACAGAGCTACACGGTGGTGGGGAGGTCCTCACGGCGACAGTGGGTCCCAGCGGTAGCGGCAAGACCAGTCTTTTATTTGGTAGTGTGCTCGATGGTTTAGAGAATCGTTCATATTGTAGTCTGTTTGATCATGTCGTGGGCGGCATTCTAAGCCACGAGGAGGACAGTGACAAAACCATCGCCTTTAGTGTGATGGAAGTGATCGAAACCCCTTCTTTTCATAATAATAATAATACATCGGAAATTATTGTAACGGATTTGATTAGCGGCGTACAAAAACGAAGCGGTGATAATAATAATTATAATCATTATTTTATGGAAGATGATGCCGATCTCCCTGCCCTCTCCTATGTCAGCTGCTCTTCCCTAGCAGAGTGCAGACAGTGTCTGTCCGCGGCCTTGGCACACTCCTACAGCTGGACCAATCTTCATACTACTAATAATAAGAAGAAGGGTGAGGTGCTGCGTCCCTCGTTACTGCTGGATCAACCTCTGAAGGGACACATCCTGCTGACCTTACTCACCACGATAGAGGAGACACCGTGCGTGTGGAAGGTGGTGGACCTCGTGGGACCGATGGCGAATACTACTAAAAAAGGTTTTCAGTATTTTTCGAACAAGACACACGACGAACTGAGAAGTGCACTTTCTGAATTGTATAATCATACTAATAATACTATTATGAATAAATCAAGTAATCCTATTATTCGTGTTATTACCCGCTCGTTGGAGACGTCCTCCACCGCCGCGATGGTGATTGCGTGTCTCAGTCAAAGTAGTGAATACAACATACTGAACGAGGAGACGCTACAGCTAGCAGCAATGTGGAATCATCATCAAAACAATAATAATGATAACAATATAATCCTAAAAGATTTGAGCGGTTAAAAGACAATTTAGAGGCGGCTGGTATGATATTGCAACAATACGCCATAAAAGCAACTTTATTTTTGAAAAGGAGTTCAAAATTGCGAAAATTAAAACATAAAAAAGTGCTACAGGAAGACAAGGAAAATAATAATAATAATACACCTCGCGCGGAAACACCACCAAAACCAATTTCAAATAATAATAATAATGAAAACAGGAAAGCGGCGTACTCTCCGCCTTCCCTGGTGCACACCAGTCTCCCTCAACGCTATCATACCTTGGAGCACAATAATAATAATCATCATCGTCATCGTACAAGTGGGGTTGAGCTGCTCGGTGACTTTACAGCGGCCTCTCACACTAATAATAATAATAATGAAAAAATGAATTCTTCTTTGTTAAAAAATATAGCAAATGAAATAAGAGAGTGGAAATTAAAAGAAATGCAATCGTTAAACGTTCTGTCCACTGTTATTTCAGAAAGTGCAACGGAGCTGAAAAACATAACGTTACACCAATCAGAAAATAATAATAGTGATAATAAAGATTTTATTCAATGGCACTCCGATCAGGAAAAAATATTATTCCTCGAGGAAGAATTAATTAAAACAAGACGACAGTTTTCCAATAACAATAATAATAGCGATGGTACACAGTATATCGATCTAATTCTCGCTAGTCCACTCTATCAGGAGATGGAGTCGTACTGTGCGCGGGTAGAGGAGGAAAATGAAAAATTAAAAGAGTTGGTGAAAACTCTAAAAGATAATAATAATAATAATAATAACAATTCTTTTTCTTCCATGCCGAACGTGACCCCTATTGAGAGTCGCTCCTTACACACCATCCATCCTAACGATAATAATAATACGAATAATAATAGTAAAAGTATTAGTTTAGAGGAGGTGCGGGCGGTGACGGGTTGGGAAAAACTTCTCGAGAATGATGTTGCCCCTAATAATAATAATAATGATGGTGCGCTTATATTAGATGAAGGGGCTCGCCTCGCTCAAATTCTATCTCGTGCGACAAAACAAGAAGATAATAATAATAATAATAATGAAAATAATTGTTGTTTTGATATTATGATTCACCCACCAACTCAGGACAGCGAGTACAGGAAAGAGTACAGCTTGTCAGCCGCGGAGAGAGTCTCCTACGCCGTGGAGGAGGTCCAGGAGTGCGCCCTACGTTTACTCAGTAACAACTATAACGTGACAAGAAGCGAGGATGACACTAATACTAGTTACACCTACAGTAAGGAGGTCCTACGGGAGGAGCGGCAGCTCTATGACGCGGTGAGCGATGCTAGGAATACTTCTAGAGAGGCAGCGGAGAGTTTACGGGAGGCGGCACGGAGGGAGAAGGATTATCTAGCAGCCTTGGTGTTTGAGGGTGTGTAATTGTACCATTACAGGTTTTTTTTATTTGGAAAATATTTGCTTAGATATACACTTTTTCTTACAAGTAGATTCTAGACAACACAATATTTTTTATTTTGCCTCGCCCAACGATAATAGAATGCAATATTTTTTTCCCGTAATAAGTAATGATATAAATACACTATTTCTTTTTCTTTCTCCACTAGTTACTACTCTTATCCTTCCTTTTATCCTAGTCGACCATGGATGGTAGTTACCCTGTCAGCCGCACCGAGATGCTAGTAGCGGCCGTCATTCAAGGAGATCTCTCTCTCCTCGAGAGTGAGGTGACCCCTTCCAACGTGAACTGCTGCGACAGCTCCCACCACCTCTCCTTGCTCATGTGGGCGGTCACCCTCGGCCGACTATCCACCACGCAATTCTTATTGTCGAAGGGGGCCGCCCTCAGTGCGGAGGACCCGCATCACTTCACCGTGCTGCATCGCGCGGTGTGGTGTGGGGAGGCGCCCCTGGTGGCGGCGGTGCTAGCGGCGGAGGGTGGCCCTCGACTGCTGGAGCGACCGCACCGTCTGACCGGCCGCACTCCGCTGATGCTGGCCTGTATTAAAGGGGAGCGAGAGATGGCGAAGCTGTTAGTCGAGCACGGCGCGGACCCCTTGCGGCGGGACCTACAGTCCGTCAGCGCGCTAGACCTGGCGGCCATGTGTGGCTGGACGGAGGTGGTGCAGTATCTGACGGCTGTTACCGCCGCCTCGCCGCAGACGTTACTAGCCGGGAGGGGTCTGACCCAGCGAGCGGAGGAGTTCTGCGAGGCGGCCTCCACCGTCCCTCAGCGGGCCTTGCTGGATGAACTGAATAAAATGATTTGTGTGGAGCTGGCGTCGTGTAGCGTGGTGGCCTCCCGATGAGGGGACATATGTACTGTAGATGTAAAATAATCAAAAAACAGAAATAATAATCGATAAAGAACCCTATGAGAAAGTCTTTCTTTCGCTTATTGTGCTTTTTCTTATAACTTCACATTTCATTTCTCTTTCTCTTTTCATAAATAGAGTCATGTCGTCTTACTGTGAAGTCTGTCAAGGCGACTTCAAAGGACCCATAGCACAACATCACCATCATCATAGTTTAGTGAAGTCACGAAATGTATCGCCACAGTCACGACGACCGCCAGTGAGGCGTACTTCTCCTAGTCGTGGGTATCTAACTAATAATAATAATAATGATGTTAGTCCCTCTCTCTCACCAGTGCTGCCAGGTGACAAGACCAGTTTGCTCACTCCACTGTCACAGGCGGCGGTGGAAGATATTCTTAATAATATTAAAAATGTAGTCCGATCGGAGGCACAAAAAGTATTGCAGCAAAACAATAAGGAGGAGGAGTCGAATGAAGAAAGTCTCGCATAACTTAGTGTATAGCAGGGAGGAGGAAGAGGAAGGAGGCGCCACCAGCGGCGACCCGTCCCCCTCATCCTTCACTTTTATGAAAAATAGTCAACCACCGCACGATGAATATTTCGTGACGCCAATGGAGCCATTTCACAAGTCTAGTTCTAAACCAAAAAAAATTCCGTATCCTACTCACCCCAACCACCACGCGATAACCTCCTAGGAGGATAGCACCGCTAGCGATAGGGATACCTCTGTAGAGCTGGCGGTATCTCCTTCCCCACCTAGGGAAGACGTCTACCACCGTCAGCTACGACTACAGCTGCAGACGCAATCGATAGAACTGCGAGAGGAAGTGGGAGAGGTACGGCAGCGGGTAGGAGAGCTGTGCACCGCCGTGCGGGAGGACCTGCGGGTGGTGACAGACCGCATTACTGGGGTACAACTACAGACGGAACAGCGACTGAACAAAGTGGAGGAAATAGCCAACAAAACAAAAAGTGAAGCGGAACGTACCGAGGAGGTATTCCAGGCGTTTCAAAATATGTCGAAGGAACAACTCAAAAAGATGGCAGCGGTCCTCCTACCATACCTCCTGCCCGCCCTACAGGAAGAGCTAGACCAGCGGCGGGAGGAGGACCGAGAGTGGTCCACCGTGGAGTGTGCTCGACAGCTAGCGGAGCGAGAGCAGCACCGGTACGACAGGACAGAGGACACCGTACCGGTTGGTTTCACCAGTCTGGCGGAGATGGAGGAACACATGCAGTGCGTGGCGAGGGCGGTGCTAGCCGCCGAGGACGAGCGCCGCCGTCAGCGTCAGGTGCAGGAGGACGCCAGACGAGAGGAGCGCCACACCCGCCAGCAGGAAGAGCTCCGAGGAGAGCTGCACCGGCTGAAACATTCTCTGATGGGAGAGGTCGAGCAGCGGGCGAGGGCACAGGAGGATACCCTCACCGCCCTGCAGTCCCAGCTCACCAAGCTCACACGACGGCAGTCCACCACTAAGGTGATCGTCGATAGTAACAATAATAACAATAATGTGCTGCTGGAGTGTCAGCCCCTCACGGCGCATGTGCGGCGGTTACTGGCCTCTCATCAACAGCTCATTGACGTCGTGGTGGAGAGACGCTGTGCGGCGGTGTTAGAACAGGTGGAAGGGGAAAGGCACCGGTATGATTTGCAAAACACGGACCTACGGACTCGACTGCAGACCCTGAGGAATGACACCCGACACGCGCTGACGGAGATGAGCCGAAATCTGAACATTGCTGCCCCAGGATTATAAAGAATAATAATAATCCTGTACTGTATTTTTTTTTTTTTTTCAAACTGTACTATTTTATTGCATAGAAATGAATACATTACCATCCATACAATAATTTTTTTATTTCAATTATTTATAATAATGATACCAAAACAAAAAATGACGATTTTTTTTTTTTAAATCATTTAATATGCTATTTTTTTCTTCTCTTCCTCATTTTTCCCACTAACAGCAAAAATAAAAATAAAAATGAACTCCCTACGATTCCTCACTGTCCGCCGCTTCCGTCTTACCACCCTTCCCTCTGGCGGGTTCCTCCCCAGCCGTCGCTACCAAGGCTCCCTGCAGTCCTTGCTAGCCGACAAGACCGATATCTATCTCAGTGCTGTGCAGGAGTTAGACATTACCCGTATCTCAGACCTCCTGCTAGAGGGACCACCCTCCACCCCACTCGTACGAGCACCACCAACACATGTGGTGTCCTCTCATGGGAAGGAGACGGACGCCACCGCGGTGCTAGCGGCATTAGCGGAGGAAGGAGCGAAGCGGGCGGCAAGGGAGGAACAAAACACGGCACAAGAAATTTTAAAACAGACGAGGCCGGTAGATCCCGTGGAGCAAGAGGTGCAGCACTGCTACGATGGGCTCTGCGCCCTCAACAGCGTCTGGCACATGTTGCTATTGGAAACCGACGTCCCTCTCCTCAACGAGGAAACGTTAAAAAAAAGTTTGGAAAAGAGTTTAGACGTTTTTCAAAAAGTGAAATCGCTAAAAGAGAAAATTCCATTAGCGGATTGGGAAGGTGAATTTCTGGAAGAAATGATGGAATTACGGCGTATTTTGCAATACTATAAAGTGAAGGAAGATTTGAGTTGGTGAAAAACACCATTGTACAGTATTAATAATAATTATTGATGCATTTTTTTTTTTTTAAACTGTTTTTTGTTTATTATTTTTAAACATTCTTTTCTAGTAATTCACACTTTTTATTCTCCCCCTTTTTTTTTTTTGAATACAGATATTAATAATAAGCAAGGATGGACGACGATGAGTTCGATGATGAGGAGTTACTAAAAGGTTTACCCTCTGCCTATGACACCACGTACCCTGCCAATACCAATCCTAATCATCATTTAGATTCTCTACAGTCCAACGCCTCCGGGATGTTCCAGGCGTCTCCCTTTATGGAGACTTTTTTCCAGGAGGATCAGTTTTTAAATGCGAAGGAAATGGAAATTTCCGATACGAATAAGAATGAAAATGAAAATAACGATAGTGCGCAGTTGGATGAGGAAAATAGCTTTTTAATAAAAGGTGAAAACGGCGTGTGCAGGCGCGTGCGGTCCGCTGAAAAGCGACCCAGGAAAGAAGATAATGACGAGGACGAGGATGACACTAGCATTACGACAAATAGACGCCGTGCACAGCTGCTGAACACCCCTTTCCAAACCATTCTGCAGGAGGCACTCCAGCACATGAAGGAGGAAGACACGGAGAAGGCCTATCAGCAGCTGGAGCGAGACCTCACGGAGGACTTCTCTCCCCGTCTGTCTGGCAGCCGGCCGACCACGCTGGGGGAGCTGTGGGTGAGCAAGTACAGCCCCCGCTCCTTCCGGGAGGCACTCAGCGATGAAACGATTAACTTATCGGTGCTACAGTGGCTCCGGAGTTGGGACCGCTACGTCTTTCTCGATAGTGAAAAAGAGAATACGGTGGTGAATCAACAACAAAGTGATATCCCAGCGGAGCCCGTCTGTATCCTGACAGGACCACCAGGAGTAGGGAAGACCACCTTGGCCCATATTGTGGCCGCCCACTGTGGGTACGAGCCGGTCGAGATCAACGCTAGTTTTGAGCGAACGGCGTCCCGACTGGAGTCGTTGATACGGTCCGTCGTGAGTGCCCCTGGGAAGGCACTGGCCCGCCGTGTCGAGAAGCGCACCACCAACAACAATGAGAATCATAATAATACTAATTTACTCGATCAACTCCTCAAACCTCGCTGTCTCATCATTGACGAGGTCGATGGGATAGCTGCCAACGTGGCTCAGTTTTTGTGTACGATACGATCGCACATTCAGCGCCCCATCATCTGTCTCTGTAATGACCTCTACGTTCCGTCGCTCCGTCCGCTGCGGCTACACTATCCGGTGATCTTTCACCTCCCCCCCATTCATCCACAGCGACTGTTGCTGCGACTGGAGGAGGTGTGCCTCAAAGAAAAAGTAACGGTACCACAGACGGTGCTGGCCGACCTGGTGCAGCTCTCCCACGGGGATATACGAAGCTGTCTGAACACCTTGCAGTTTCTTCAAGTCGCCCTACAAAAAGAAATGCAGAATAAGAATAATAATAATAAAATGGCACAGGCGGAGTTTCTTACGCATCAGATTAGGGAGATACAAGGGAAGGACAGCAGTCTGTCGGGGTTTGAATTATACAAACTTATTTTTCACAAGTTAGATCGTACCCGGTCGATCCAAAAATTAAAGAAAGAGTGCAATGTGGATTATGAGTCGTTGCTGTCGGCCTCGGCGGCCTCCGCGCAGAAACATCGATTGCTCCTGCAGCGGCAGGCACGGGAGAAGGGCCGACTATCAGGGTCAGTTCCGATTGCAGAAGAGCTCACCACCACGGATCATGAGGTACCCGTCGGCTTCCGGGTCGACCCCTATTATTACTATCTTTCGCACTTGCTCCGTCACAACGGCGGTGGCGACCCGACCAGCAATAATAATAATAATAGTGCGGCGACGTTAGACGACAACTTGATGGAGGCATTATTTGAGAATTACTTGGCGATGAGTTACTCGGATTATTCCTTTTCTCACACGACTGCCGCCGCCGGTGCCCTCTCCACACAGGACGTCCTCACCTCCTCTGCCTTCCGTGATCAGCAAAGTTTAATATACTTTGCCAACAAATATAAGATCAACACCGCCCTGGAGGTGCACTGTCACTGTAGCAGCACGCGGGCGGAGCGGGTACAGCCGGTGCGGGAAAAACAACAACTCCGCCACATCCAGTCGCAGTCGATGGATGTGATTCATAGTTTTCAAAAAAGAGAATCTAACAATAACAATCATCATTCTCATCGTGGTGGCGCTGCGCTGCTGGCGTTTCTCACCAATACCTCTCTCATCTCGACCGACTTGGCCCCCTTTCTGATGCGGTGTTTGTTTGATGTCAGTCTGCGGCTGCCGTCCCACCGCATCACCGACGTGAAGGATTTGTCACCCATTCAGCAGAAACAAATACAACAGTCGGTAGAGCGGCACGCCTTGTATGGGCTGGCCTACCGGAGTAAGGTGAAAAAAGAATTTAATCGCAATGCGGATAATAATAATAATAATCAAACTATGTTTGGACAGGAGGAGCCGCCGTCTCACTGGGTGCTAGAGCCAGACTTGGCCTTGCTAGGCGGGATACACTGTTTTTTTCCAAACGAAAAAGAGAATAATAATGATAAAACGAATAATAAACCATGGAAAAAGTTTAATCATCCTAATAATGTCGTGAAACGATCGTTTCCTCAAAATGCGATTTACGAGCCAAAAGAGGAATTAAAAGAATTAATTATGAATGAGTTAAATAAATATTACATCCGCGGAAGCGCCGACACCGACGTGGACAATCATTCTAAAAATAATAAACGTATAAAAAAAGAAACGCCAACACAAATTCCAATGAGCGAACCGGCGAAAACTAGTTTTCTATCCCCAGTGGAAGAGGTGCACAGTAACAGCAACTCTGTGACCGCCCCCACCGCCGTCAAGAAGGACTTCTTCGGTCGTATCATCACGACCAACAATACCAATAATAAAAAAACGAATGCCCAGCCAAACTCCAAAAATACAAATCATAACAATAATAGTGTAACACAGGTTCGTTACGTGTATCATGACGGCGCCACCAATGCGGTGAAGATTCCTACGGTGATGGAAGATTTTTGTAATAATAAAAAATGGTTTTATAGAGAAATGACTTTTGCATAGATTTTATAAATTATGAATCCGCATAGATTTTCATGTTTATTATTATTACCATATTCCTTAGCCCTCGAAAATAACAAAAATATAAAAAAAAAAAAAGAATTTTCTTTTCTTACCATTATTTTACTTCTTTTCTCTCCACCTCTTTTTAAAAAAAAGTATTCCCCTTCCTTCATACAGTAATACGCACCCTTATACAGTTATATATAAAACCCAAAATTTCATAGAACACTCTTTTTTTTTTTTTTTTTTCCATCATTATTGACGACGATGGATAGTACACCCTCTCCCCTGGGTACCCCACCCCGCCGGCCGGTGCTGGACACCGAGGACGACACCACCTCGTGCCTCTCCACCGACTCGCACGTCACCTCCTCCTGGGCCTCGCCCTCGGAGGTACGACAGCTGCAGGCCACCGCCACGCAAGTGATTGAACGATACCAGACGGAAATAAAAAACATGAAACATGTCATACGGGCACAACAGTTAGAAATGGAAAGTCGAACCGATCGGCTTAACAAAATGATGGAGACGCAACAACAGTGTGAGGAGGGGTTGAAAAAGAGTGTGGAGGCCAAAAAAAGTACGACGCGTGGCAGGAAGAAAAAGAATTAAATAAATTACAAATGCACAAGTTAATTATTGAAAATCAGCGATTGCAGATTTTGCTAGAAAAGGAAAAGAAGAAGCCCGTTCCGGTGTACTTGGGGAACGCGCCACCGCAGCACCATAAAGTATCGGAGGAGGCCGTCTCTTCCCCTTTCCACTCCCTCAACCTCACCAAAGATGTCGTCAGCCCCATGCGCAGCGGCGACTACGACGACACCACCCTTCCTCAAAATAATAATATGAATCATAATAATATTTCACCTGTGAAAGGAAATGATAATAATGACACGCTGCCGATGCGAGAACAGAGCAAGCGAAGTGCCTCCCCATATCAGCGGACCAGAGTGCCCCCTGGCGAGCAGGACAGCAATAATCATAATCATGCGAATACACATTCCTCTAGTACACTCCCTACCCCTTCCCTCGACCGTTCCTCCTCCGATCATAACAATCATCATCATCATAATGAGAGCGAGGGCAGTAGTCACCCCAGCAAGCGGCCGCAGGACTCTCCCTCCCCCTCTCACGGGAGAAGTCTACCCACACCGTCCAGCAGCAGCGGCAGTCCCCCTACCTACGCGCAGGGCGCCTCGCCCTACAGCGGCTCCTCCCTCCCCGCTAGCCAAGAACAGGGCTACTACTTCCCCCCTCGTCAGAGTGCCTCCAGCAATACCACCACGAATCAACCACCACCACATCATCGTCATTTGGAGAATAGTAGTTCCCTAGCGCTGACGAGCACCAGCAGCAGTGTGCCCTACTTGTATCAGCTGCCACGGAACCCGGCGGAGGCACTACGGGAGGAAGTAAAACTATTAACCGCCCTCAAAAAACTAACCCAAGAAAAGTTAGAGTTAGAGAATCGAGTTCGTCTAATGGAGCGATTATCGGAAAAAGATATTTCTCAACGAGAAATGCGCTTGTTGTCCTTTTCCCAAGAAAATGAAAAACTAAGGCGAGAAGGCCTCCACTGGCAGGACCGCGCCCACACCGCAGAGTCGCACGTCCTCGTCCTACAAGATCAGTTACTAGATTACAAAAGTAAGTTTGAAGAACTGCAGGTGGAGCTGGAGCACACCCGAGAGCGCATGAGCTCAACCCAAGAAGAGGCCCACTTCATTGCCAGTCTCAGCAGCCAAGCCCTACACAAGCGGCACACGGAGGAATTAGCCAAACTAAAAGAAGATCACACCGCCGCGGAGGAGATGTGGAACAATAGTTATCAATTACTGCAGCAGGAAATGGAAAATAATCGTAACAAATATGAAAGTGAGATAAGTGGGTTGACGGCGGCGCAGACGGAGCTGGAGGCGTCCTACCACACGTTGCAGCGCGCCCACGACACGATAAAGAATGAAACCGAGGTCGAAAAACGAGAAAATACGCTAAACATTAATTATTTACACGACAAGATTTCACGACAAAAGGAAATTATTGAAAAGTTGTGTAAAGAGCGGAATCAGTTGCAAGAGGCGGCGGAGCATCTCTCCTCGCAACTCCACCTACACGATAATCCTCATAATAATCCTAATAATGCAGAAATGGAATGGGAAAATATGCAAACGCGTTACAATGAGGCGTTGGAAAAAATAGAACGACTGACCCTTGAGCGGGACGCCCTCCACGTCCGCTGTACCGCGGCAGAGGAGGATGGTGAACAGCAGGAAAACTATTATAAACAAGAATTAAAAACACTTAGTCAGACCATTTTTTGTTTACAAGAGGAGCACCGCAAACAGTCCGAAAAACAAATGAAACTATACGACAAGTTGAGAATTAAATACGAATCGGTGAAACTAAAACTAACTACGGTTTTGAAAAAAGATACTTATCATTATGGAAATAATAATAATGAAAATAAAAATAAGGAAACGGAGAGTCATCCCATCTTGAATCACAGTGAGGCTAGTAATATTAGCGAGAATCAAACTAATAATAATAATAATAATGAAAATGAAAATAATAATAATAATTATCAATTAGATGCTTTACAAGTACTGAAACAATCGACAGAAATATTAAGTCGACTTTCGCATTCCATAAATAAATAAATAAAAAAATAGAGTTTTTATTTTTATTTGTATAGATACTGTTCATTTTTTTTTTTTTATTGTGGATAGAGTAGAATTCATTCATGAAATTCTTTTTTTTTTTTTTTTAGAAACACTAATTTTTTTATTTTTTATTATTTCGTGCTCGTGTTACGCGCTTTTCTCTTTTTTCCTTTTTTTCTTAAAGTGAAATCAATAATAATAATTCGTTTTATTATTATTATTTTTTAAAAAATAAAAATAGAAAATTAATCATACAGAAAATGGGATGCAATGCCAGTAAAGTAAAAACAAACAACAATAATAATCATCATAATAATAATTCATCCGAAAAGAAAATAGAAGAGGAAATACACGCCGAACCTATTTCCACGTCAGAAATAAAAAACAAAAATACAAATAATAATAATAATAATAATAGTTTTGAATCTCAACAACGAAAGAATTCAAAAAATTCCAATCATAAGAATAATGTTAGTTTAACCAACACGAACAGCAACACCACTCGCTACGATGGCATCACCCCTAGTGATGCGGTGTCCTCTCGGGAGGAGTATCTCCTACAATATCAAAATAATAATAATAATAATAATAATAATAATAATAATAATAATAATAATAATAATTCACTTTTTGTGTTGTTTTCACCGGAAGAGGAGGAAACTAATAATGAAACCAGCATCACGTTAGCTTATACGAAAAATAATAATGAAAATAATAATCCTAATTTTAATCAAAATCAAAAAATAATGTTTACCAGTGTGGATACCATTAAAACACACTTTTCCAATACGATGAACGAAACGGAGTTGCACAATAATTTTAAAAATAATAATAAAAATAATAAAGAAGAAAATATAGAAAATAGTCTATACCCCCTTTCACAGAGCTCCGTTCACAGCAGCATGCTGTCCTTCCCGACTTTAAATCATCATCATCAAAATAATAATAATATTAATTTCAGTCATAGTAATAATAATTATGAAGACCGGTCTGGTTCTCCTTCCTGTTCGGATGTGTTAAGCATCGCGACAACGTGTAAACCTTCCCAAGTCCATAGTAATAATAATCAAAATTTTAATAATAATAATAATAATTTTAACAAAAGAGAGTTACGGACGGTCCCGCATCCCATCTCACCACAGAAAAAAAATGAAACGATTTATTTTAATACCATCATGAATAATAATAATAATAATAATTTTCAGAAAATGGAAAAAAAGACGGGTAATACACCAAAAGAAATTGAATTTATTTTACCGAAACACCATCAAAATAATAAAATTAATATTATTACAGTGCCACCGCCATCCGCGACCCGACGAACGCACAATCACAATAATAATGAAAATAATTATAATTATAATAGTAATGCAGTAGTGCAAGACAGTCCTCCACCGGATATCATTTTAGTTCCTGTACGATAAAAAAAATAACTAAAAAAAAAAAAAATTCACATGCATCTTTTTTTTCTTCTTTTACCTGTATTGATGAATTTATAATATAATTTTCCTTTTTTTTTTTCTTAATTGTGCAACTCCGACGAAAAAGAAGTTCATAAAAAGAGTTCTGTTTTTTTTTTTTTATTTTTACTTTTATCTTTTATGTGTGCTTATACATATTATTTTATTTTTTATACTTTTGTTTGCTAATCGTACCCAACCTATAAAAAAATAATGTTTTAAATTTTTTTTTTTGATTTGATAATTTATGCAAAAAAAATTAAATGAAATGAATTTTTTTTCCAATCTTTTTCTCTCTCCTTTATATATTTTTTATAGAGTTCTTTTTTTTTTTTGTAAACTAGATTTTTTTTTTTTGTACAGTTTGTCATTTTAACTAAAATAGAACATAAAAGCAAATAATAATAAAAAAACATGACAGACAATAATAATAATAATAATAATACACCCTTCACCGCTCCTCCCTTGCATCCTTCCTCTCTTATTAATAATAATAGGAGTGACTCCCCAGCACCCTCCCCATGGGGCAGCCCCTTCGCCTCTCCGCTAGCGAATCAAAATAATAATCATAATTTTTCAAATAATAATAATAATAATAATGAGGCTCAGTTCCTAGCAAGGAGCCCTCGCCTACACACCCGTAGTCCTCCAGTGAAGTCTCCTCGAAACGCCTCCGTGGACGATAATAATAATAAATAATAATAATCATAATTTTATAAATTTTGAAAATAATAATCATAATGAGACACGCTCGGTCTCGCCGAGAGTCTTTCGTACCATTCGACGCGTCAGCAGACCAGTCTCCCCCGGACCCCAAAATAATAATAATAATAATAATAATAATAATAATAATAATAATAATAATAATAATTTAACCGAAGGAGAATTGGAATTGCTAAAAATGAGTTCCCTCATGAATAATAATAATAATAATAATAACAATAATCATTTTCCGTCGTTCAGTTCCTTTTCTCACCGCAGTGACAGTCCAGGCAGAATGTCCCTCTGCTCCACTCCACAGCTATTTGAAAATAATAATCCTCCTAGTCGTCGCCCTGGCTCGGTGGTGTCGTACTCCTCTTCTCAACATTTTTATAATAATAATAATAATTTTAGTTTTGCCAGTAATTTCACAGCGGGAGGGACAAATATGAGTTTTAGTCGCACCCCTACCACTGGCGATACGTATTCTCAAAATAATAATCAAAATCAAAATAATAATAATAATAATTTTAATCATTCTTTTGTTTCTCCTGTTCCTTCCTCCTGGCGTGGCTCTGGACTGGCTGGAGACAGCTGGGGGTGCAGCCCGTGCACCTCCCCGGTCAGTTATTCCGAAAATAATAATAATTTTAATACGATTAATAACAACAAGGACGAAGACGATAAGACCATGGAAGAGATTGAGGAGCAGCTCAGCCGCAGCATGCGTCGGCTGGAAAATAATGACGAAAACAGTAATAATAATAATCTGAATGAAAATAGTTTTTCATTATCCCAAGCCCTTTCCTCCCTGTCGTCTGTATCTCTCGCCGTCCGCCGTCGCGCGGTATCTCCCAGTGTCCCCCGAGGAAGGGAGGAGACTCCTCCTCCGTCCATGTGCCATAATAATAATAATAATAATAATAATGAAATTACGCCTATTCCCTATATTGTGGATTACTGCCAGGGCGACGACGACAAGGAGGTCTCCTCACCTCACCCAAGAAAATAATAACAATAAAAATGAAAAAGAAGTATTCTACGTCAACACCTTGCTCACCCCAACCGCAGAAAGAAGAGGAGGAAGGCGAGACTCTGGTGAATTATTATTATTACCGCAAGGCAACACGTGTGCTCCCAAGTCTGCGGAGCATCGCTGTGCTATAGAAGAAGAGGAAGAGGAAGGACCGCACAGCCCTGGGCCTAGCTCCCCGGATGTGGTCCGAGTCGTCCTCGAGGATCCCGAAGTCGAAAATAATAATAATGAAAAAAAGGAAAAGGATTTGGCGAGTGTGACGAAAAGTTTGCAATTTATCACGGAGCAGCATGGAAAACTCATTTCCTCGCAAAAAGAGAAGAAAATTGAAAATTTTCAACTCTCCCAGTACGCCAGAGATTTGCTAGAGAGTGGTGCCTCCGAGGTGTATGACAGCTTACTGATGGAGGAGGAAGAATTATCGGAGCGTGAGGTGATGGAAAAGAAGAAAATTATGAAAAATTTATTATTAAAGTCCACACCGCCACCGAAAACAGAACATCATCATAATAATAATGATGCGGAAGAAAAAGAGGAAAAGGAAAATATCATCACACAACAGAATGCGTCGCCTTATTATAATCGACTACCATCGGAAAATAATAATAATAATAATTTCTAATGCTCATTTTAATCGTTTTTATGACCCGAATGTGCCTTTCATACGGGATTGCTCTCCGCCGGTGCGGGAGCGGTCCATGGCGCCGACGGAGCTGATGCGGGAGTATCAACAACGGAAAATGAATCAATAATAATAATAATAATTATTTTTTTTTTTTTTTTTCTTGGTAGAAGTCTCTTTTTTTTATGCTTTCTTTAGAAAAGCTATTCACGGAGGCGAAGAAGAAAAAAAAATAAAATATAAAGAGAATTGGAAAAAGTTTTTTATTTTTCTGTACTATGATGATTTTCCTTTTTACTTTTTAATATATGATGGCAGATTTCCCCTTTTATATATAAATAAATTTTTTTTTGGCAGACAGTTGAATCTTTTTTTTTTTTTTTAGTAGAGTTTTTTTTTTTTCTAGATGTTTTTTATTATTATATTTATTGATCCGTTTTTTCCTAGATATAAATTTCCCCCAAGTGTAATTATTTCATTTTTTCTTTTTCATTATGACTTTTGTACCATCAAAAAAATAAACAAACAAACAAAAAAATAATTCAAAAATAGAAAAAAAAAATAATGAATAAATTTGACGTGTGCCTTGTGTTCTTGTCATTTATTTCCTCCTTTCTCTCTTATGAAAGGTTTTCTTCTTTTTTTTGACTTCTTTCATAAAGTTATTAAAAAAAAAAAAAAAACACCTTTTACCTTTTTTTTTTAGATACCTCTTAAATTCTTGTTTTTTAAAACACCCTTAGTTTAATTGTTCACTTTTTTTTTATTAAAAAAAAATTCTAGATCCCCTTTTTTTTACCTACTTGTACTCATCATCGTTAAAAAACTACAAAGAACAAAAATATTTATTTATTTATATTGTTTAAATGAGCCAAGACAGCCGTACCGAGAACCCCTCTTGCGACAGCGTGGCCTCCCCCCTTCCTCGCAACCCTGCCACGCCCCAACCGACCAAAGAGGAAGATAATAATAATAATGAGAATATTACTATTATCACTGCGCCTCTGCAGCCCCCTGGCAGCGAAGGGCAGCACCCACTGTCAGGACAGCGTCTGGTATTTCAGTCCGGTGGGAACAGCAGTTTCGGCGCCACCTGCATGGAGCGACGCGACGACAGCGGCGACAGTCCTGCCCCCCGGTCTGCCTCCTCCCACCTCTCTCAGCTGATGCAAGCCATCACTGAGGAGAATGAGGAAGAGCCGACCAACCCGCCGCTCTCCCGTGATGCCGCCACCCTCCCTCTCCAGTACGAGGAGGAGAGCAACCCGCTAGGGGAGGAGAAGAGTTATCTCTTTGTGGATAATCACGACGGCACCGGGTACCTCAGCGCGACGCAGCGGCTGGACGACGGCAGTCTGGCGCTGGGCGAGACGGTGATGCTGGCTCGGCTGGAGTCCTCCACCATGACCCGTGGCTCCCCGCTTCCTCGTGACTTTCAGTCCCCCCTACCGCACCAGGACCGTCTTCAGCAGTACACGGAGGGGAGAGACGGAGGAGGCGGAGCGACAGCTAGACCGAGAGCCTCGTCACCCGTGCGGCCGCCCCATCCAGAGCGGAGCAGTCCTTCTCCCTCTGCCGCCTCCCCGCCGACGGTAGCGTCTGCTTTGATCAGACCATCCTGCTAGGGCAATCCTTCGCGGAGATGGGCTCTCCTCTGCCACGGTCGATGGCCTCGCCCGCTGCCCTGGAGGGTAGCGTGTGGCGGGAGATGGCCTCGCCCGCTGCCCTGGAGGGTAGCGTGTGGCGGGAGGGGGCGCCAGACCCCGTGCGTGTCATCCCCGCGCCGTCCAGTGAAATGAACCTGGCGGACCTCCCTGCGGCGGGATGGGCGCCGGTCTACATGAACTGCTGGCAGTCCCCTGACTTCCACCGCCGTGCCTCGGACTACGAGTTTCAGGACGGTTCCCCTATTCCGAATGCCCCGGTCAAAGAAGAACGGAAAGGAAGCGACTCCGACAGTGATGACGAGCTCTTCACCAAGACAACCACCCGTCGGGAGGGCAGTGTTTCCCGCCTCTCCATGTCCTTCTCCCTCGCCGACCGCAGCATGCAGTCCCCGCTGCCAGTGGACCACTCCATTGTGCAGAACATCAACCGCCGTCTCTCCATGTCGTCGTCGACCTTGTGGAATGCGCCTAACCAGCGCTTCGGGCAGAGCTTCATCGGCGTCCCTAGCACCCCGCTGAATCAAAGCACCCGCAGCAGCGCGTGGGGGTCGCCCAACCTGCACCGCACCGACGCCTCGCCGCTCCCCACCGCCCCGGAGGAAACGATGCCCAACGAGCGGGAGTCCAGCCCCAGCCGCTGCAGTGCCGCCGACAGCAGTGTGCGTCCCTCCACCCTCATGACCAGTATGTCCTTCCAGCGCTCCCGGCAGACGGAAGGGGCCGTGTTTGATAACTCGAACAGCATTCCCCTTTCCGCCTCGGTGGTCAGTGGGGCCAGGTGGCAGGTCACGAACAGCCGCCGCACCTCGGACGCCACCACGTACACCTCTCTCGGTGCCTCCCAGCAGCACTTCTCTGGTGAGAGTCAGCGCAGCAAGATGACGACGAGCTTCCGCACCACGTACTGTCGTAAGGCGGCGGCGGTCGACGGCCTTCCCCTCACCCGAGGCGCCCTCGGTCAGAGCACCCGTGGCAGTCTCGCCAGCTCGCAGAAGCCGCGTCAGCTCCATCAGGACCCCCACAAGAAGGCCAAGAAGAAGGAGACCACTCCCACCCGCCGCACCAACACCACCACCGATCAGCCCGACACGTCCGTCTTCCTGCCGTGGTCGCCGCTGACGATCACGCCGGACTGCTCCGTGAACTTTCTCAACAGCACCGTGGCGACGGAGCCCCCGTCCCCAGCCCCCAAGACCAAGGAGGAGGAAGTGCCCTCCGTGCCTGCCTCTTTTAACGGTTCTGCCGGCGGTGTGTTCGAGGGATTCCTGCGCGATGCCGTGAGCTCCATGACCGGTGACCAGCGCCCCTCCACCTCCATCAGCACGACGAGCACGACGGAGGGACTCTTCTCCGCCGAGGCCCTCCGCGCCATGCAGCAGATGAGCGCCGACGGCAACGTGCAGCTCGCCTCTTTCCTCCAGGAAAGTATGTTCAGCAGCTACCGCCGCAGCGGCGCCCCTGGCCGTCCTTCTCACGTCAGCGAGCAGTCCATGATGATGGGGGCGACCATGAACCAATACAGCATGAGCATGGCCGCCTCCACCGCCACTCACACGGAGGAGCCGGAGCCGACCGCCGTCGTGGCCGATGAAAACAGTAACGCCAGACGGACCGTCAGCAGCAAGCGGCAACCCTCTCTGCAGCAGCGCGCCTCTACCAATATCGTTGTCCCTCTGAGCGAGAAGGTGACCCCATCCGTGACGGAAGAACTGGAGTACATGACCGTCGATGAACAGGAAAGTGTAGGCATTTAAAGATTTTTTTTTTTGTGCGTTGTACATCTTTTTTTATTTATTCCCTTTTTTAGATCATTTTAGAAACAGATAACAGAAAACAGCATTCATTTTTTTTTGGATTTTCCCCTTCCCTCATTTTTCACTGTACGAATATGCCTTGATATGAGTTTAAAATACGACCATTACTGGCCAACTTGGAAATAAAAATATAATAAAAAATAGTTCTGCTTTTTATTATCGTTATGGACATAACACCCTCTCTCTTTCTTTCGCCAAAAAAGCAGTAGATAAACATACAGAATAATAATAATAAACACAACCAACTAACAAACAATCCTAGTAGTCGATGCCTCCCACTACCAAGCCCAAGGCGGCGGGAGCTCCACCACCCGCCAAAGCCAAGAACAAGGCAGCAGGTGCCGGTAAGCTACCCGCCGTGAAGCCTTCCCCCACTGTGAGTAAAACACCCCGACCGGAGACGTCGGAGAAAAAGAAGAAACAGTCCATTGGGGCGTTAGGCATTGATAAGTCGAAGCCGCTAGAAAAGATAAACACGAAACCATCACCAAAGGGGACCACTGTCACGGCAGCAGCCGGACGCAAGAAGAAGGAAGAGGAGGAAGAAGAGAAGGAGACGTCCTCCCCCTCAATAAAGGAAACCTCTGTGAGCGCAGGACCCCCAAAGGCGCCCTCTCCGACGGTCAAGAAACCATCTCCACCGCCGGTGAAGCCACTTAGAACACGACCCAACGCCCTCTCCCACAGCAGCGAGAGAGAGTCGAAGGAGACCAAGAAGAAGGAAGAAACAGAGGAGGAAGACGATGAGGATGACGAGGATGAAGACGAGAATGAAGAGGAAGAAGATAGTGACGAGGAGGATAGTGATGAAGAGGATGATGATGACGAGGATGAAGAAGACAGCGACGACGACGATGACGATGATGATGAAAGTGAAGAGGAATCCTCGTCACGGCGGAAAACGAAAAAGAAGAAGGACGACGGCCCCCGCCTCACCACTAAAGTATCTCGCGAAGGGGACAAAAATGTGAAGCAAATATACATAACGAAAAAAACTAAATTTGAAAAGTATGTGTCGGAGGTGATGGAGCGGTTTGGGTTTGAGGAAGCAACAGACTTTGACATGTACTGCGTCGATGCCGCCGGTGATCACGTCGATATTGACGTGAGCGAAGACTTCCAGGAGCTCCTCGAGCCCTACTGGCCACGTCTCGCCGCTGCCACCAGTGACGCCGGAAAGCCCCAAACGAAAAAACCAGCCGCTAAATCAGCGAACAGTGATGTATTAAACGGCAATCATGAGCGGAGTAGTGACACCGTGGTGCGACTGTACGTACGGGAGAGTTTTGCCTACCGGCAGCGGACCGGGCAGAGCACCAAGGCACCGTCCTTTGTCTCCAACACCCACATGGCGGGCTCTCCGCCCCCAACTTGTTGTTGCAGCACGACTCCCCTGGCAATATTTCTCAGCTCTTCGCCGAGACCAATCGCAGCCGCCACGAGGCGAGCATGTACAACAAGACGGTGGTCATTGAAGAAGATGTGGAGCTGCAGTGGAATAAAATGAATGTGATTGGTAAAGGTTCCTTTGGTACGGTGTACGAGGGCATCACGATGGACGGAAAGATGATGGCAGTCAAGGTGCAGGAGATCCCGGAGGAGGACTCCGAGGAATCCAAGGCGCTGGAGGAAGAAATTAACCTGATGCGCACCTTGAAACATAAAAATATTGTCGCCTACTATGGCTGTCAGACGAAGGAGACCGCCGAGGGACGACGCATGATGGAGATCTTTCTCGAGTTGTGTCACGGCGGCAGTCTCACCAAACTACGCCAGAAGTTCGTGAAGGCCAACGAGCAGTTTAGTATCTCCCTCGTCCGCACGTACACCCGTCAGGTGCTGGAGGGGCTCGCCTACCTCCACTCCTGCAACGTCATGCACCGCGATATCAAGAGCGACAACGTGCTCATTTCTGCCTCGGGCGAGGCGAAGCTAGCGGACTTTGGGTGTAGTAAGCGGATAGGGACGACAGCGGCGGTCGGCGGCGGCAACGGCGCTGGCTACCAAACCCTCGTGGGCAGTCCCTTCTTCATGGCGCCTGAGGTCATGAGCGGTAGTGACGAGGGATACAGCTATCCTGCCGATATATGGTCAGTCGGCTGTCTTGTGCTGGAGCTGCTGGGCCGTGAGCCGTGGAGTATTCCACCGACCAGCAATGTGTTTCAAATTATGTTTCACATTTCGAAGAGTAACTCGATGCCGTCGGGGATTCCGAAAAAGTGCCCAAAAATGTTGTATAATTTTTTCGAACGCGTGTTTGACCGTGATCCGGCCAAGCGCGCCAGTGCGGAGGAGTTGTTAAAACACGAATGGTTCCACTGTCCGGATAACCAGCTGGAGGAGGTCCCCTTGGACGACTAGCTATACCTTTTTTTTATACTGCGGTCTCATTCTCTTTTTTTTTTTTTTTTTTGAGTTTTACTGAAATGATGGTTGGAGAATCATGACGATTATTGTTTCTTGGCGAATGTATATACAAAAAATGTTTTTTCGATTTTATATATCTTTTTCTTGCTGAACAGGAATCGAAAACATTGAAATAACGAGTGTAGATTATATGAACTCGTTCACCGAATGTACATTAATGCATCTTTTATACATTTATTTTTCAGGATAACGCATTTTTTTTTTGATTGTTTCTATGGAAGGTGAAAACAACAGTGACAACTTTCTGTACGAGTAATGCGAATACCTCATTTTTCGGTTTTCCTTTTCTTTATTTCAACAAAACGCATCCAGTTACATCACTACATACTACAAAATAAACAAGCCATGTCTGCTACGCGCTTCATCCCCCTTCTTCTCTGCGACGCCTTCGCGGAAGAGTGTTTCGCCGGTAACCCTGCCGCGGTCTGCTACATTCCTACCGAGGTGTACCAGCCCAACGGCGGCGTGAGCCCCACCGACCCACGGGATGTCCTCATGGGCCGTGCCTTCGCGAAGATTGCGAACGAGATGAACCTGAGTGAGACCGCGTTTGTCTATCGTCTACCCGAGGCGGCGGTGGCAGCGGCCAAGGCCACCATCGAAGGAGGACAGCGAAGGTCACGCGGAGTGGTTCGGCCTACGTTGGTTTACCCCCGCAACAGAGGTGCCACTGTGCGGTCACGCCACCCTGGGGGCGGCACACGCGCTCTTCGATACTGCGAAGTTATATCACGACGCCTCTACCCGGTCTACGGTCGAGGGCGTCACCAACGACTTCATTCTTCCTGAAAACACCAAAAAGGTGCACTTCTTGACCCTCTCCGGTGTGCTCTCCGTAGCACGTACCACCATTGCTGGCGGTGAGGGGTACGAGATGCACTTTCCTTTTAACAAGCCCGACGTGATCACCGGTCTTCTCCCTCCCAGTGTCCTCCGTGACCTCGAGAAGGCCCTCCACGTCGAGGAAGGCACTGTGCTGGATATCGCCTGCAACCGTCACTTGCGGTACTACGCGGCGCGACTGAAGAGTGGGGCGGCGGTCGAGCATTGCGTGGCGGAGGAGACTACCCTGCGACAGGTGTTCCTCTCCGAGGCGTACCTCACCGCGCAGAAGCAGCACCCGGACCTTATCCATCCCATCTCCGCGCTAGGTGTCATCGCCGAGGACGACGACACGGAGAGGTCCGATGTGATCTCCCGCTTCTTTGCGCCGTGGCTGGGCGTGCTGGAGGACCCTGTCACCGGCAGCTGGTGCACGGTCTTTGTGCCCAACTGGCTGCAGGCACACGACCGCCTCACCGTGGGCAGTCAGCTCCGCTCGTACCAGGCCAGCTGACGAGGAGGAAAGGCACTGTGCGAGGTGCTACCGGACGAGAAGGTGTCCGTGGCGGCGCCGGCAACCACCTTCCTCTACGGCAAGTGCAAACTTATCGTACAAGAATAAGAACGTGTAGAAAGGAAAGAAAGAAAAAAAAATTGTTTTATTCGCTTTCTTTTTTTATTTATTTTTATGTTTGTAGCGCGTTCGCGTTCTTTTTTTCTTTTATGTTTACGTTATCCTGTTGTAGTTCGCTTTTTTTTTTTTTTAAACCAACCATCTTTTTAGACTTTACTTTTTGTGTTGTATTCTGTGCGTGTCTATATTTTCGTTTTTATTATGGCTTTCCCTTTTTTCCCCTATTTCATGTTTTAAAGTTTAGTTATTTAGTTTATCCTCTTTTTTTTTTTTGAATCTGTTTTTCTCAAAAAAAAAAAAAAAAATCAAAAACATATAAAATGCAAACCGACTCCAATCATGTGGTCTCTACCCCGTTTTTTGTCGTAGACGCCTTCGCGGAAGAAAAGTTCAAAGGTAACCCCGCCGCCGTCTGTTTCGTCCCCACCTCTGTCTACTGCATGGAGTGGTCCGCCATGAATAGTTTAGAGGCGAGTTTCGGCCGTGGTGAGCCCGAGCCGGAGGAGGACGCCCTCACCGAGGCCGAGCGCGAGGCCAAGGCGCTCAAGTACACCGAGGAGCGCCACAAGAAGATGGGCGCTGCTTTCCTCAATGTTTCTAAGGAGGTGGGTCAGAGCGAGTCCGCCTTCGTCTATCGTCTACCCACCTCTCGTGTGAAGGAGCTGCAGCAGAAGGTGCAGGCCAAGACCCAAGAGTTCGAGAGCGAGTACGAGGAGCGCTGCGAGGACCACCGCATGAGCTGCGGGATGGACGAGCTGGAGGCCGAGATTGCCAAGGCGCTGGAGAGCTCCCCCACCGCCAAGCACCCCGGTGACATCACCACTAGCGCTAGCATCAACCTAGGGGCCAACTTTGGGGCGAGCTTCCTCCAGACCCGCAGTGCCTCCGTCTTCTCCCTCAATAACGGCTCTGCTTCCCGTCCCCGCCGTATGCACACGCAGTGGTTCGGCCTTCGCTGGTTTACCCCCGAGCGCGAGTCCACCTTCTGTGCCCACGCCACCCTCGCCGCCGCGCACGCCCTCTATGAGACCGCCCGTCTGCAGCAGAGCGAGTCCACCCGCCACGTCGTCGACGCCGTCCCTGGGGAGTTCTTCATCCCCTCCAACACCGACGTCCTCTGCTTCGTGACCCCCAGCGGTGTGGTCTCCGTGCGCCGAAAGGAAAAGGTGCTCCCCACCAACGCCGGCAGCGGTGTGTTCGAGGCCACGCATGTCAACCTCAACGCCGTCGACGAGTATGAGATTCATTTCCCCTCCGAGGAGGCCATCAACGTCACCTCGCTCTTCCCCAAGGACGCCAAGGCACGGCTCGCCGAGGTGATTGGCCTACCTTATGGGGAGGAGTCCATCGATGAGATTGCCCTCAGCCCCAAGTTGGGGACGTACGTCCTGCAGCTACCCTCCGCCAAGTACGTCCTGCAGTGCCAGCCAGACCACATCAAGATGATCAACTTCTTCAAGTCGACCGATATTCAAGAAGTGATTGCCGCCAACCCCAAGAAGCTGGTCCAGCCGCATTGCCTCGCCGTCACCGCCGAGAATAACGGCGAGCTCATGACACGGCCGATGGCAGATGCCCAGGTCGTCTCCCGCTCCTTCTCCCCGTGGGATGGCACGCTGGAGGATTGCGCCTCCGGCTCCCTGCACTGTGCGATAGTGCCGTACTGGCTCCGCAAGCGCAACGGCAGCTACAAGGTGGGGGAGCGGCTGTACTGCTACCAGGCCAGCAAGCGTGGGGGCTTCGTAGAGGGGATCATCATTGGACGTAAGGCAGAGCGTATTGCCTTGATTGGGTCCGCCGTGACCTTCCTTCGGGGCACCAGCATTTTTAACGTGGAGGAGTAAGAAATGAGAAAAAAAAAAAAAGTGAAAAAAAATAAAAATAGTGTTCTGAATCATGAAAATGGATTAAAGTGTTCGTCCTTTTTTTTTTTTTCATCTTTTTTTTTTCTCGCGTTTTCATTTTTTATATACAGTATATATCGAAAAAAACAAAAAAAATATCAAAAAAAGAAATCATATATAAACACAAAAGAAAAAAACGACAAAATTTTTTTTAGTCAAGCGCAGGCTCAAAAAATTTTTTCCTTTTAAAAAAAAACAAAATAACAAAATTAAAAAACGAAAAAATAGGACAGTGAATGATTAAAAAAATAAGGAAAAGTAAAATAAATATATCGGAACACCCCAAAAAAGAGCAAACAACGACGATGAAGCTATTTTATTTCTTTTTTCATTTTTTTTTTTGTTCCTCGTTCTCACGTTTTTTTTTAGAAACAATTTATATCGTTGCCGTAAAGAGGTTTAGTTGAACACATCAAAAAAAAAAAAAAAAGTCTCAAAAAAAAGTATGATATACGAGATTTTTAGAAAAGGAAAATAAAAAAAAAAAAAGTGTATTAGTGGAGTATATATGAAAATATATATATATCATTTTTTTTTTTGCCAGATTATATTACAACTTTTTTTCTTTTCTTTCTTTTCACGTATTAGTCATTAAAAAATACATAAAAAAAATGTAATTGGATTTTTTTTTTTTTTTAATATTCGTTGTAACAAAATATTTTTTTTTTCACCATCGCCATCACTTTTCTTCTATCTCTCTTTTATTTTCTATTCTAGTTTTTCTTCTTCTCTATTTTCACTAGAAAAAAAAAAAAAAGTACAGTTCAATCACTTTTTTTTATTTTTTTTTTCACCTTTTAGTATTTCGAATCATAAATTAATAAATAAATAAGAAATGAATCCCACGTGGTCCTTCTGTCTTTTCCTACTTTTATTCTGTTCTCCTCTGTTAGGCGCAAAAGAGGAAGTAGAAAACAGTAGTTGGCTAACACGGCGGAACGCATCTTCTCATAAAAATAATAATAATCATTATAATTATACGCATTGGTTTCATTTCGTGAACACGACGGATTATTTGAATAGACCTTATCAGATAGAAAATACAGAACCGTTACGATTGCCACTGGAGCGGAAAAATAGGTCGAATGACGAAGAAAAGAGTGGCTGGTCGCAACATCGTAACTATTTTCGGGAAAATCATAAAAATTATTCACAGCTGGCGACGTACCCCGCCGCTGAGGAGTTGCACGCCACGTGGCAGCATTACGCACCGCCAGAGTCAACGACATCGGAAGAAAATTGGTTTACGACCACCTCGTCCTGCTCCGCGGCGAAAGGCTGCCCAGGGATGTCGATGGTGTGGGCCAGCGGTACCTTCACCGTGGATGAGCTCCTCAGCTACAGCAGCTTCGCCGAGCAGGACATGCGTCTCTCCCTCAAGCTGAGTCTCTGCTGTAATTATCTATTTCACGGCAATCTCCTCCGTAGCGAGGAGTTGTACGATACCTTTCTACAAGTGCTGCTGGAGGGTTCGCCCTTTCATGTGCTGTCGCCGGAGGAGAAGCGGCTCCTCTTCCCTAGGGAGCGAGGCACGATTCTGAATACACTGAAGGCAGACAAAGCAGGGAAGCGGGAGCTGCTGCAGTCCTACCATCAGTACTCGCTACTGACAGAGGAGGACGCTAGACAGCACAACGACGGTGACGGTAATGTGTTGATTCTCTTCACCGGTAAAGTAGGAAAAGAAGGAATGAAGAAGGTGATGGAGGTGGTGTCGGCCGCGCATGAGGTGCAGCGGGAGCGACTGCGACTGAACCGACGATTGCACAAACCGTACAGTGCACCACACGAGGAGGAGGAAGAAACAGAGGACAAAATAGAAAAAGAATCCATCGCCCATCTCCACCGCAAGGCGATGCTACTCGTCGACGCCAATATTCAGTTAAGAATTAGTAATAAGGTGCTCAAGTGCAAGTGCCCCCACACACTGCTGGTGCGGCCGGAGCTGAGTATGATGCCAGACGTGCTGCCCCCTATGGAACTAGTGGGGGTAGGGCCGCACTGCGGGGTGGAGGCGCCTTCTAGACAGAATCGTACGACCCCACGTCACTACACGCTACGTGTGCGTAAGTCGAGCAAAACAGAAGACCCCTTTTATGGTACGTTATTTCAAAAAGAGGAGTACGAGTTCGCGACGAGCTTCTCCCTCTACCCCCCTCCGCCGCCGTCATCCGTGGTGACGTGGGTAGTATCCGCAGTACGTGGCAGCACGACGGAGCGAGAGGAGGTCGTCTATCACAAGCGCGTGGTCCCTGCCGTGCTAGAGCTGGAGCAGGAACACAACCGCCACGACCGTGAGGCGAGGAACACCCTCGTCGAGGACAGTGGCGCCTGTCCTTACTTCACGGTAGAGCCCAATAAAAAGTATTACGTCACCGCCACCATTCAGCGCGGAACAGCGACGCCACAAGTCTTGAACGGCACCTACACCCTTCGTCTGCCCTTCCCCCGTCACTGGTCTCTCCCACCGGTCCACTCCGCACCCCACTTTGGTAGAGACCGGTGGATGAAGCTGTCTCCTCAGTACACGTTGTCACACCCGGAGGTGGCGAAGGGTCTGGATGGACGACAGCGGGAGGTCCCTTATTACGGTTACTGGGAGAACACACCGCTGTCCGGGGAGCCGTTGCCGCAGCGGAGTAGACGAGTACGACACAACCCTTACACCGCTCCCGACGGCGACACCTTTCCCTTGTTTGTCGGACACAACCTGGTCGGGTACTTTGTGAGTGACGTGGATGAGGTGTGCGATCCCGTACCGCTGGAAGGACACGACCTGTGGTCTGTGCAGTCGATCCTTCTCACCCCATCCCCCGCCACCGCCTGCACGAACAGCGCGGAGGTGGAGGCGTTACAGCTACACCGACTGCTGCACCGTATGCGACGAGAGAGAGGATTTCAGGTAAACATACGAAACACGTCGTGGACCTCGGAGGAGGCGGAGAGTGCCGTGGAGGGGCGCTACCGCTGTCGATCCCGTCGAGAGTACGATAGACGACGCTCCCCCAACAGCCCGGTCGAGTACGACGGGACGTGTGAGGCCACACCGACCGTCATGGGCGGTCTGACCGAGACCACAGCGGAACTGAGTTTACCCCGCCGCGGTGTGTTTGATGTCGAGTGGATAGCACGTGTCGTCGTGGGAAATCGATCTCTCCTGATTAAAGAAAATATCGACCCCAATGTCACCGCCGTGTTGCCTGCGTATGCGGAGGAAGGGGAGGCACGGACGGACCTAGAAATAAAATCCAATACGCTGATTGTGGTCCGTCGGCTGCATAGTTATCCCTCTCATGTCGAAGTAGAGCTACCCATGTACCGGCGGCGCATGGCGGTGGCAGCGCCCACCCCGACTGGCCAGCTGCGCGACACCAAGCGCGTCACCTTACAGGGGTACTGGCGGGTCCGTGCCCCCCTCGTCCAGATGAGCATTGATGAGCGATTACAAGTAGAGTTGGATACGAGCTCGGTCCCGAATGTGCGGCGCGTGCTGCCGGAGGGATCGCTTCAGTTCGTCGTACAAGACCCCGGTGAGGACTTGGCCTCCACCCACGGTATTCCTTATACCTCCCGCTGCCCTGACTTTGGGGTGGAGTACGTGGTACGAGTGGTGGCGCTGCTCGCCCCGCCGATCGTCCCTGCCTACGAGATTGTATACACGGAGGAGGCGTGTGTCGAGGTGGAGGCCCCCCGCGCTGGACACAAGGATGAGGTCGTCCGGTGGCAAGTGCTCCCCTGTCCAGCGGCCGTGGCCCCGCCGTATATGGTAGAACTACCGATCGTCGACGAGGAGACGGACCTGACCGTCTGGCGTGCCTGCGGGGTGGAGGTGCATCACTGGTGTGAGGTGGTGTGGTCCGCCACCAACCTGGTGGGCGTCGTGAACAAGACTTACTCCCTCCGCCGCTGCGAGCGCCCACCAGAGGTGTTCTTTCATCAGAATGGCGATCAGCAAGTCGAAGGACTGCCGGTGCGCTACTTTTATCCCCTTCCAATCCGGACGGAGGAGCCGTCGCAGCAGACGCCTCACGCGGTGGTGCCCGTCACGGATGGCTTGGAAGCGGAGTGGGGTACCTTGGAGGAGGTGTACCCCGGCACCGCCCGCCGTCGCACGATCTTACCGGTCGCCGGCTACGAGGCGGAGTTTGGCTACTCTTTTAACACGACCGGGAAACACGCCTACTACGAAGCCAACTTCACCCCGGTTCGCTTGGAGGTTGCCTGTCAGTACAATGTCACCAAGACCCATTATATCCGTCTGGGGGCCGACGTGAACGAGCGAATCTGCTTCCGCCCCCGTCACCACACCGACGACGGACGCCTGCCCGAGGAGGAGGAGGGAAGTGTGCTACTGGAGGAAGTCAGCAACGACGAAAAGTTTTGGTCTCATTTTAATACCGCACAAGCGAGGGAGGAACACGAGGCGGACGCCGAAAACTACTTTGAGCGACGTCGAGAGGCGATTCGCCGACGAGAGAACCGACTGGACAAGGTGCTGGGTGATACCTTCACCCTCACCCACACCCCGCTGTACCGTCGACTGCACTACACACCACTGGGGGAGAGTACGTTCATTCCGTATGATTATGTGATACGCACCTCACGGGAGTCCGAGGTGCCGCAGGAGGACCGAGAGCAGTTCGCCCTGCGTGGAATGTGTCGTCAGCGCGAAGGCTACACCTCTCTGTTTGTCGTGAACCCCAAAGGCTCGGTGGAGCTAGACGATCGCTATGGCACGGTGTGGCCACCGCCAGCCCCGCCCGCCATCGGCGTGTTGCCCTTCTGCGCCCCTCGCATGATCTTCTCTCGTCACCCGGACTTGTACAAGACGTACATGTTCGACTACACGTGGACCTGCAATGAGTCGGATATCATTACCGTTACCAAACAGGACCCAATGATATCTACTTTCATCCACTCCGAGTACGACCCAGACGGGACGGGACGACCGGTGAATGTGAATAGCACGAATTGCCGTCTGAAGGTGTACAATCATGCGACACGGACCATGAAGGAGGATTGGTTCTTGGTGAAGCGCGTGTACCCCACCCGCTTTCCCAACTCTCGGTTCATTATCTTTGGCTATAATAGTGTTTCCACCGTGCTGAGTTTTGTCCGTCGCACCGACCGCAAAGGCCGTCCACTGCGAGAGGCGAATGCTCGTGGAGAGTATGTGGTGGTACCGACCCCGCACAAGACACGTCGCGTGGTGGGCAGTCGCGTCCTTCTTCATGTGGACAGCCCCGCTAGTCCACACTTAGCGGTGTGGGCGGTGACAGCCGCCACGCCACACTCGGCCAAGGTGACCAGTGCGCACATGATTGACCTGACGCACTTCACCCCACACTTCCAGTCCAAGGAGGCGCTGGAGCGAGGGAAGGGCGGGGCCACCGCCACCCTCTCCGGGTTAGAGTACAGCGGACTGTACACGGTGACACACTATCAGCCAGACCCCGTCTATCCTAACGTGTGCCCCAATGCCACTCTCGAGGAAACCTTGGAAGTATTCCGGGCCGAGGTGACGCTGAAGACGGCGTTTGTCTGCGGTGCGACGGCCTCAATCCATGCGGTGCCCATCCCGAAGGAAATCTCGCATCAGTTCATTGGGCAGTGGGAGGTGGTGTCGCTGGAGACCGCACCAGGCGAAGTGTGGACGGGGGGGCCCAGCTTGTCTGGCATCCGCTTCGACCACGAGAATCACGGCAACACGCTGGTGCATGGACTACCGTTTGGGGTGCTGACCCTTCGCTGGGCCATCTACCGACTGCTCCCAGACCAACTGGAGACCGTCGGCGGGGAGGAGACGGAGGCAGACTTGGAGGAGCTGAACCGACTCTTTGGTGGCACCGATCGCGTCAACTTCACCGCTGGGAAAGAATCGTATCGACGGGAACTGGTGGACTACGATGACATGACGGTGTACGTCATTACGGAGAATTTATTGTCCGATCAAGTAGTGACCCTCTCCGACACCGCCGACATCCTTCGCACGTCCTCCACTGTCAATTGGGTTATTGAGCACGATCCTAGCAAGGCCGTCCGCCTGTCGTCCACCCCTATTCAGAACTACACGCTTTTACAAACGAGCGAGACGGAGGAGACACGGAATATGTTTGAGGAGCTACGAGAGCGATACCCCTACATTGGGAAACAACCCCGCCCCGGCACGGAGCTGCTCACGGCGGATCGGCTGCCAGTGGGCAGTGTGAAGCTAGGGTACGACCTGCAGCCCTCTCGCAATGTGTTCGGCCTCATGAAGGACCACACCTGCTCCATGCGAGGGGTACTGCACATTGAACGGGTGTCTGCCTTTCTGACCGCCAACACTACCATGGATCACGAGTGTGATGGGTACACGGGCAGAGGAAAGATTACCCTCTGTCTGCACGCCGAGCGCGGGGGCCACCCCTCCAGCCGGAAGGAGAGACAGCTGTCACGGGTACGCCTGATTCCGCTCACCGAGATGGAGCGGACGTTGAAGAAAGGGGCGCTGGAGGTGGAGAGGAAAGGTTGCAGTGTGCCCTGGTGGACATGGGAGAAGACCAAGTGGGAGAATATAACGGAAGTGCGTCCGATGGACTTGCCGGCCCGTCGGTGTTTTGAGTTTATCGCCACCGCCGGACGTCATCTTTCTCCGCGAGAGGTATCGCACCCACTCTTCATGTCCCTCCACGGCGCCAACCTGCCACCCGAGTCGGAGGTGACGTGCAAAGATTTCATTTCCAGTCGCATCATGGAAGGCGCGACGCACCACAGCCGGACGGACCCGCAGAACGTTGGACCTCATCTCTTCCCCTTCAGCAGCACGAGTCAGCGGAACACCCAACCCTACCTTATCCCTGTGCTAGAGACCAACTCCCTGCAGCGGTTAAATATCTCCATGCGACCCATGCTGGGGGATCAGCGAATGCCAGATGAAGTGACCACGGAACTAAATGTGAGCCGTGGCGGAGAGTCGGTGGTGACCCTAAAAATGGATCTCTCCGCCCCCGACGGTTGGCTGGCTTCTTTGTGGAGGAGACCAATCAGACCGAGGCGCAGTTCCTCTACGAGGCGGAGCGTCACCCACTCTTTCCACTGTTAGTCCGTTGTGTGGAGGGCAGCCTGCATGCCGGCGAGGTGCTGCAGTTCTGGGAGGAAACGAACCGACCGGATGGGTTGGTAGGGACGACCCTGGCGGAGTGGCTCAGCTATGCGCGGTATGTGGCACAGGATAGAATCCCCTGTGAGGTGTTCTTCGCCGCCAAGGCACACATCCTGCCGCCGATGCAGTCTGGTGGTCGCGGTTGGGCAAAGGGAAGGCGGACCGTCACCCTCAAGGAGGACGGTGACGCCGCCCTTACCTCGCTGGATGCGATGGAGAGAGAAGTAGGCGTGATGCACCCCGAGCGGGTCTTCACCGCGGAGGGAATCGACATCACAGGACTGCCGCCAGACTTGCAGAAGGCAGTCCGTCAGCGACGGTCTACTAAGGAACAGTATGTACGTCTGATGGAGGAGCGGCGGCGGCAGCGGCTGGAGCGGGAGAAGAAGGCCTCACAGCAGGTGGACGTACCAGGAGGGTCCTCGTCTGGCCTGTCCCCGAGAGAGCGACTACTGGCCGTGCTGGCCTCCTACCGTGCCTCCTCCCCAGAACAGGAAGTGGTGGCGATTCGCGTGAAGCTACCCGGCGAGCCGCAGTTCACGGTCCCCTACGACGTCTTCCTGCGCACGGCGCTCCATAAGGATGTGATCTGTGGTTCACGGGTGAGTCCCACCCGCGGTCCGCACTCTCTCGTGCACTTTGGTCGTCTCGTCATAAAGGACGTCCCACCTCTCTTCCACCCTCCTCCGCCTGTGAAGCAGTGTGAGGTGGAGGGACACATCCCACCGGTGGTGCTGCACGTGGAGGGCGCTGTCTTCGCGGCGGAATCTTTTTCGAGCAGTCAAATAATCTTGGAAGAAATACAGAACCCTCACTTGCCCCCCATCAAGGAGACGGCGAAGCTAGGCGTGGGCCTTCTCCCCTGCCTGCGGGAGATGCTCGACGGCGCCACCGCCATCGTGACGCGGGAAACCATGAAAGATGTCGCCTTGCAGCTGAATTACTGTCCTAGCTTCCAAATGCTATCCAGCGACGAGTACGACGTGCGGGTTGACAGCGAGGAACTGCTGCGACGACTGCAGCACCCCCGCTATCTGAGAATTGTCATTAAGAACGCATTGCGCCCCGACAGCTTTACCAGCACGACGAAAGGCAACCCGACGGACGTGAACGTGACGATAGAGGTTCGTCCCACCATCGCGCGGCTGCACTTGCGAGCCGGGGAAGAGCTATTGCAGCGAGGTCGGGTCCCCTACTTTCCCAGGAACACCACCCGACCAATGCTGGTCTGCGAGAGTACCCTACGGGAGGAAGGATTTGAGCTGGGCATTGAGCTAGTAGGCGACCAGTGGACCCTCGATCACACCGGCCGGCAATCTTCCTCTCCGTGGATGGAGGAGGGTAATGACACGACGGAGCATCAAAAAGAGAATATTACGTCATCGGAGTCGACGCTGGTGAATAGTTTCAGTGTGGTGGGCACCGACGGGCCCCGAGGACGTACGGCCACCACCTTCACACCATCGGTGGCGGCAGCTACAAGTCGCACTTTCTAGGAAATATTTCCACCACGTCCAGTCTGTCGCCCAGCGCTCCCCCTATCGCAGTTTTGTGAACTACTTCAACACCACTTTCATCAGCTTGCTCATTCCGTCGTTGAGGGAGGACCGCGCCAGACGACCGTCCGGCCTGGAGTGGTTAGGGACCTCTACCGATGCCACTATGGACCGAATGGTGAAACAAGTATATGGCAGTAGCAATCGTTACACCCCTAATACACCTTCCGCGGAGGCCGACCAGCGACAGCTGTGGACCTCTCTTCCTTCGGTGCGTCCTTTCAGTAAAGTGGAAGAGATACTCTTCTCCGTGCCAGGGCTGACCACTCTCTGCGCTGGCTGTCTGCTGGCGGACACCCACTTCTTCATTGCGGGGGATCTCACCGGGCGGTGGACCTACAGTGCGTCTAGCAGTGTGTCGGTGGCCCCTCGCTCTCCCCTCTATCCCCCTCCACTCGATAACACGGAGCTGGCGCGGCCGCTCCTCGTGCCGTGGGATCACCCTTCTCGTGTCCCTCGCACCTGGGCGATGCACTGGCTGTGTCCTACCGCCGCCTGCCGCACGTTACGGCAGTTCATAATTTTTGGCGGCCCCCCACCGTCCCTCACGCCGGTACGCCGTATCTGCAGCTGGAGGTGGTGCTGTATGCGGTGCGGGATGGACTAGGCATTGAGCGAAAATTATCGGACCGACCGACGGCACTCATGCGGAGCGTTCCTCTTCCACTACAGGAGGTACTCCGGGCCGAGGACGCACGAGGCTTTCGTGACTCCCACACCCCACGATCCATCACGCTACCCGTCCCAGACCGCGAGGCGGAGGCGGGCTACACCGCGCTGCAGGCCGACGTCCTCCGCTACCGCGCCAACCCTCGTCACGCCACGTATCAGTACAACCGCGACACCCCACGCACGGAGGGACTCCTCTCCGTGAATGCCTCCGTCATGCTGAAGCTATGTGTCCCGAAGCGGCAGGCCAACCCGCCGAACCCTTCCCAGCCGGTCTACCTTTCCCCCCAGGAGGAGCACCATTGCATGATTGTGAGCATCACCGATACGGTGCTGACGGTGGAGGCCCCCAAGCCGGCCGCTACGCCTTCCTGGCTACGACAGTGGCTGCAGCGACTGCACGCGGGGCCGACCAAGGAGGAGGAGGAAACGTCTCTCAGGCGGAATGCATTCATCTACCTGTGGTTGCATAATTTGTATATTGCGGTGGCGGTGTATGTGGCGCTCCCAAAAGTAGGATTGTATCGTTATTATGAGGTGGAGCGACGGGGCGCACGGTATACCCCGTCTGCCGACTTGGAGAACCGAGAAAAGGCACGGGTGGCGCTCACGATCATGTACTTTGTGACCCTTGTCTTTACGCATCTGTATCTACCGGAGCTCTGGTTGTTGTGGTGGTGTTCGGCGTGGATGATGCGGCTTTACGCTGCCTTTGACACGGGTGTGCAGGGACGACGGTGGGGCATCATCCTGTTTGCTATATCCGCCGCGTGGTACTATCTGTCGACAGCATAAAAAATAAATAAATAATAATTCTTTTTTTATTACATAAAATTTATAGAGTTATACAATATATATTATAATTACGATCACTACCTATTTTTATTTTCGTTTCCTCGTTTTTGTTTCTCCGATTTTCCGGTGAGATGAACTAAAGACAATCAACCACGCGAACTCCTCTCTCTTTTTCTTTTTATTATTATAGAATTAGTTTTTTTTTTTTTTTTCCCCTTTCCATGCGACCCTTTCTCCAACTTAGCACCCGCGGCATGCGACTCTATGGCGGCCGCCCCCCCTGCCTCCGCCTCACCACCCTCCCCCTCCTCCGCGGCATCAGTAGTCCCTCCGTCTCCGCCGATATCGCGGACAGCAAAGGCAGCCGCAAGGTGACGCAGGAAGAGATCGACGCTCGTGAACGACGGGAGGAGCGCCGGCGGGACCCCAACGCCCATACGGAGGAGGTCCACCAAGGGACGGTGGGCGAGGCGGGCGGGTACAACCCTTGGGAGGTGCTAGGACTCAAACCCGGCGCCACCACCCAAACCATCCGACTACGCTATCATCAACTCATGAAGGAGGTGCACCCCGACATGGCGCCAGACGGTGGGGATATTCCTCGACTGAATCAAATCAATAAAGCGTATGAGCTCGTCACCAAGAGCCCCACGCTCGACCGGCGGTACCGCAACTTGGTGAGTGACACACAGTATGTGTATTATAAGTTTCTACCGGAATGGATGGCCAGAAATGTCGACGAGATGCCACGGTACTGGTCGTGGGTGAAGTGGCGCACGCCGTCTGGGTTTCAAATTTTTTTAATGCTGGTGGGGTGCTACGCGTTGGGGCGATTTTTTTCCGCGATGCCGAAACTGACGACGGTGTTTTGTGTGTCGGTGCTCATTGACGTTTTGTTTCACACGATGATTGCCCCCGCGGCGCTTGCGATGCTCTTCTTGTATAGTATTATGGCATACCGTAGCTACGACATGGCCTGGCTGACCTCGCCCAAGGGATTCCTGCGAAGGGAGCTGGGATACTAATCAATAATATTAATAATAATACTTTTTTTTTTTTTTATAATAATAAGCGTTTCCGTCAAATGTTCTTTTTTTTTTTTACACGAAGATATTTACACACACACACATATATATATATAATACTATGATGAGAATTTATTTTTGTTTATTTTGGAATTGATGTGAACAAAGAATTGTTTTTTTTTTTTTTTTGATTTCTGCTGAATATTGTATTTTCCCTCTTCCTCCTTTTTTAGCAAAAAGAAAAAAAAAAATAACCTTTGCTACAGATATTTCTGTTTTTTTTTTTTCATTTTATGTATATTACCTGAAAAGCAAAGAATTATATAATTTATTGAACGTTTTTACTTTTTATTATTATATATTCACACAATTGTTCATTCATGTCGAACCCTAGTGGTCGAACGAAGCACGTCACCGTCTTGGACGTGAACCCCGCTGAATCCAACAACACCAGTCAGAACACCACTGACAATAATAATAATAATAGTAATACTAGTAACAATGTTGTACAGGCGCATGTGATTCATCAGATTAGTGATTATGAAAATATTTTAAGTTCCATTGGCGACCCCAACTACCGCCGTATCCGAGGTTTGCTCGAGGGCGACGGAGAGACGCCGGCGGAAACGTTACCGAACATTCAAGTGAGTTTTGAACTGTTCGAAATTGTCCAAAACCGCTTTGCCGCGACGAAACAAACGTTAGAGCGCACCAAGAACGATCTTCTCACCCGTAATCAACAATACTCGGTGCTAGAGGCGGAGCTGGCCAAGATGGGCGAGGAATATGCCATCATGGAAAAGAAAAAACGCGAGGCAGAAGACAAAAATTTACAGTTACACCAACAGTTGGCCAAGAATGAGGTGCACACGGAGCAGCTACGGAAGGAAACGCTCGCTGCCAGGGAGGAGATGGAGACAATGCAACAGTCCATTGTGTCGTTGGAGGAGGAGTTGGTGCAGTCGCAGCAGCGCGTCGCCGAGACACTGGTGTCCCTCTCCCAGCGGGATGCAGTGGTGGCGACGTTGCGGAGGGAGTTAGGCAAGTACGGCCGTGGCGGGCACGGTGGGGGTAGCGCTGGCCCTGGCGGTAACACCGCAGCAGACGGTAGTGCCCCCGATACGTTACAAGATATCGCTGAAGAGGTGGAGGGACGATCCAACGAGGCACGCATGAAATTATCCCTGGCAGAGTACGAAACCAAATACAAGAAGGCGGAGGAGGAAAAGTTATTTATTCTCAGTCAGCACGATGCGTACCTGTCCCATGTCGAAGAGGTCGTCTCCACCTACGAGAGTCAGTGCATGACCCTGGAGGACGCCATCCAGCAGCACGCGTGCGTCACCTCGTCCTACTTTACGAGCAGCACCTACTATGAAAGTATCCAGAAGGAATTGCAACAACAGAAAGAAACCCCGGCGAGTGACTTTGCCGGTTTAGCACGGAGAAGCGGATAAACAAACCTTACTACTCGATAAAATTAACATTGATAACAATAGTATCATCAAAAAAGGGTTGGTGCAGTGTATCGAGGCCCAGCGACAGTCGATGCAGGTGTCGGTAGAGCTCATTCGATTTCTTTCGCAGTTTGAAAAAGAAGTGAGTGGTGGCGAGAAAGGTATCTTTGCAAGAGGTGCGCGAGGAGTGGTCCAAGGCGGCCGTCCCTCAGTTCACCACGACCGTATTTGATAAGGTAAAGGCGTCCGTCGTGCAGCTCCGACAGGGATTGGTGCAGTGCTTATTGTTAGAGGAACAAAGTAGTAATAATACTAGTGGCAATAACACCAGTCATGTGGAGAAGAGTTTGGAAAAACCAGAAAAGGAACCCACACCGGTCGTTCCGGATACTAATAAAGAAAGAGAAAAAGAGGAAGCGAAGAAGGTGGAAGAAAAAGTATTAGTGAGTGTGAGTACTAACACGACCTCACCCGTGATTGAACACAAGGAGACGATGACGGAAACAGAAACTAACAATGATAATGAGAATAAGGAAACTGAAAAAGAAAAAGTGATGACCGCGGATAGTTATGCGCAGACCGATGCCATCGAAGAAGTGAAGCAACCTTCTCATAGTAATAACAGTGATGATGATAATAGGGAAGTACCTCATGAAGAAACTTTAACGGATAATAATAATAATGAGAAGAACACAACTGAGGAGAAACACAGTAGTCCTAAGGCGAGCGATACTGCTAATACGAACAATGAAAAGGAAAACACAGGCAATAATAATAATGATCAATCCTCTCCTAGTAATGTACAAGTAAAGCGACCTACCGTCACCGTCATGGGCAATGAGAATAGTGAACATAAAATAGAAAGGAAACAGAGCACAATTTTAGGCGAAGAAACCAACGAGAATGATGAAAAGCCCTTTTCCGATTCCATCACCGCCAATGAAAATATTCATAAAGTGGAAAACTGTGATGTGGGAGTGCAGACCGACTTTGCCATTGCAATTGGGGATAACGATAATCGTAATAATAACAACAATGTAGAACAAAATGAAAATATTACTAAAAACGAAAATAATAGTAGCAATAATAAGAATGATCAATCCTCTCCTAGTAATGTACAAGTAAAGCGACCTACCGTAACAGTGATGGGCAATGAGAATAGTGAACACAGAGTAGAACGAAAACAAAGTACAATTTTAGGAGAAGAAACAGACGATAATGAAGAAAAAGAAAAGCCCTTTTCAGATTCTATTACCATAAATAATAATAATATTAATAACAGTTGTGTGCGCTGTCCTCACTGTTCCAAGTATATCCATGAAGCCAGTGACGACGATGAAAATAATAATAATAATAACAATAATGATAATAAGAATAAAGAAGTTAGTTCACTAGCTCCTTCACCGGAGAAGACGCCGACAGAAGCGGCAAAGAAAGCAGAAACCAATAATAATAATATTAAGGAAAGTCTCCCCACACCTAAAAAGAAAGAGGATAACACGGAGAATAATCATGACAATGAAAACACAAACAATAATAATAATGATCAATCCTCTCCTAGTAATGTACAAGTAAAGCGACCTACCGTAACGGTGATGGGCAATGAGAATAGTGAACATAAAATAGAAAGGAAGCATAGCACTATTTTAGGAGAAGAAACCGAAGAATTGGATCATCATAGTAATCAAAATCATAACAATGAAAACCACGAAAATAATAATATTAAGGTGAATACGACAGAGTTGGAAGCCTTAAAAAAAGAAAAAGAATCTTTATTAGCAGAAAACCAAAATTTATCGCTCCAAAAATCAAAAATCGAAACCGAATCTGAAAACACCATTCACCACTTAAAAGAAAATATCAATAAAAGTATCGAAACGATTGCGGAAAAGGATAAAGAGATTGAACGATTATTATTATTATTGCAACACAATAATCATAACAATAATGAAAATCATAATCATGTAGTGCCTCCTCTGATGAACCCATCCTCAGAGATACCTCAAAACAATAATAATAATAATATCAGTAATAATAATAATAATAATGAACACAGCTTTTCGTTCAATCGTCCTCCTCCTACCAGCACACCTCACAACAACAATCAAAATAACAATAATAATAATAAATCTCAGAATGCGTTCGGTAATAATAATAATACTACGCCCATCAAAAACAATAATCATAATAATTCTCCTCTTCCCTCGCCTGGTGTCCTGCCACCACTGCGGAAGTCTCCTTCCCCCGGCAACAGTCATTTAATATTTCAAAATAATAATAATAATAATAATAATTATAATAATAATAATACGAGTCATAATAGTTCTATCCGACTGTCTCCACCGCCTTCCGCTAATATAAATAATAATAATAATAAAACTCAAAATAATAATAATAATAGTGGAAAGTATCCGCTAAGAAAAGGTCCTCTCACTTCCAACAAACTCACAAAAGGTAATCTTCATAATAATAATAACACCATCAATAATAATAATAACAAACCAGGGTCGATTCATCTAAAACCTTTATCCAATAATAATAATAATAATAATAATAATAATAAAATCGTAAATAATAATAATAATAATAGAAATCCATTACCCTCGCATACCTATCCTGCTCCTTCTACAAATAGTAATAATAATAATAATAATAATAATATTAAATACAATCCGAATAATAATATGTTTGTCAATAATCCAAATTTTAATTTTACCTTCACAGAAGAAAGCGATGACGACGATCATCATCCTTCTAGTGAGGCCGTACAGCAGAGAATCAAAAAACAAAAAGAGATGAATTATTATTATTCGCAACAGGAGAAAAATAAAAATAGTTCCTCTTTTTATGCCAATAAACTCACCGACCGAAAAGTATTATTATTGAAAAAGAAGGTGTTGTCGTACACGGGGAAAGAAAATAATTTTAATAATAATCATAATTTTAATCACAATGTCTATTACAGTCACTCCGCCCCCTCACGCGGAGAGGAGATGACTATTCTGCTTCTCATAATAATAATAATAGTCATATAACAGAACATTACAGAGATTTTTTTAACCAATTTTCGTATCAAAATAATCATATTAAATATAATTTTAACAATAAAGATCCCACCGCCCCTCGCTACGTGATACCGTCTTCTCAAATTAAAAATGAAAACAATAATGATGATGACAATGAAAATAATAATAATAATAGAAGAGGCAGTCACGTCGATCCCAACGACAGCAATCATAATCATAAAAATATAAATAATAATAATAATAATAATGTTTCCTACTTGTATTATTATTCTCCCTCTGAGGTCCCACGCCGCATCAACCCGAACCTCTTCGATATCCGTTATCACCTACGCATGCAGAAACGGCAGTGGCAGCAACAAAAAGATTATTTAAATAATAATAATAATCATAATCATAACCATAACAATTTTAATTTTAATTTTGGAAATTACAGAAATTATAGAAATAATCGACAAAAGTACGTGCAGGAGTTTTACGTCCGTGGCGCCCACTTGCACACGAGACGGTCGGCGTACCGGCAGCAACCTCAGCGATTCATCAAACTACAATCCATTTCTAAAAATAACAATCGGAATAGTTTTGATGCGGTGATTTCGGGGAAAGGACTTTCTGGAAAATAAAAAAAAATGTAACATATTTATTTTAATGTAAAAAGAAAAAAAAAACGACCATTTTTGCTTATTTATAAAACAAATAATAATTACTTTTATTTTAAATTATTAATATAATTTGTGTTGCTTTTAATTGACTTTTTTTTTTTGTGTTTGATAATTTCTATACCCTCTTTTTCTCATTTTTTTTTTATTCTTGTTAGTTTATTATTATCTTTCTATAGATTCAATAATAATAATAATAAAAAAAATAATGAGTGACGACGATCTTCAGTCTCACGTCTCCACCCACTCTGTCCGGGCACGTCCGGCCATTCGGTTAGACAGCCTTCACAATAATAATAATAATAATAATAATAATAATAATAAAATAATGGATCCCCCACTTTGTTTACCGCCAGAGACGTCAATTCTTTTACGAACACCAGTCGGGTCCATTCCAAACAAAACTCCCAAAGTCAACGGTTTTATATTTCCTCCAAATCCGTGTCAGAGGGGTATTCCAATCCGCATAATAATAATAATCATAATCAAAATAAGGAAAGAGATGTGCTCTTTTACGAGGAGGAAAACACCGTGTTAGAGTTTAAAGAATCCATTTTGAAGAGTTATACCACCGTAAAAATAATAATAATAATAATAATGAAAAAGAGCGTGCCACCTCCCCCGAGCCCCGACCAGCCCTTTCCTTCCAGAAACGAAACAATGAAAACAATCATCATAAGAATAATAATAATGAGGAAGACAGCAGTGAAACAGAATCTAACAGCAATACCAATAATGATAATGATAATAAATCTCAGTCCAAGTACGTGTCCCCCACTCCACCCCCACGAAGGGCCTTCGTCCTCTCCAAGGAGACCGCCACTGGGGAGGAATCCTTTCTTCAAAATAATATTAACAATAATAATGAAAATAATGAAAAAGTAGAGGAAGGGGTATCGGAGGTGATTGCCGAAGTTTATTTCGATAATAATAATAATAATAATGCGGACTACGCCCACCTGCTCCGACAGCCGCTGGCCCCAGGACAAGTCGTGGAGGAAGAAAACATTAATCAAAATACAATCAAAATAATAATCATCATCATCATATTATGGAATCGGACAGTATCACCAGTCCTATGCCACGTCCCGTCAGCTACCACCCCGATAATAATAATAATGATGCCACAACCATAAGGGAAGAGGCACCGATACGAGCGGAAAATGAAACGATCCCCTTTGATGAAAATAATAATAATAATAATAACACAAATAATACAGAAATCACCGTCAGCTCTTTTTCCTCCGTCGGAGAGTCGAATCAAAATCAAAATAATAATAATAATGAAAATGATAATAATAATAATAATAATGTGAATATGATTGGAGAGGCTAACTCCGGCACGGCCTTCAGCATGTGCTCCACCTCTGTGGTACAGTCGAATAATAATGAATTTAATAATAATAATAATGAGGCTACCCCCGCCCGTGCCGGTGCTGGCTCCATGCTGCTGGTCGGTGGGGATACACCGTCCTTCTTTGCACAGTATAACCAAAACAACAATAATAATAATAATGAAAGTGAAAATGAAAATAAAGAAAAGAAGGTGGCCGTCAGTGAGGAACTCTCCCTGGAAAGTGAGCACGCTCCCACCACTACTACCAATAATGATAATAATAATATTAACACCAATGAGATTAATAACAATAATAATAACGTGGCGGAGTCTCCCTCGATTGCCATCACCGCAGAGACGACAACAATGAAGCACGTCGTGCCCTCTCCCTCTCCAGCCCCCATCACCCCTGTGGACAGTCCTACCAAGGAAGCACAGCGGCTGTCTGTCAATGTTAACATTGAGAATATCAATCATCATCATCCCACACCAGTCTCGCAGCCGGTATCGCAGGAAAGGGTCAGCGAGGAGGTCCGCTCGTTGGTGCTCAATGCGCAGAAAGGAAATTGAGCGAACCCGGGAAAGTCTGCTGGCCTCTCTCACCAAGAAAACTCCCAATACGGATAATAACAATAATGATGATACTCATCATACAGTGTCTGCCCGCTCCCTACACTTCACGGCGGAGGAGGATCACACCCCCAACCTAAAATATTCTACGACCACTACTACCGTCAGCCCTGTCGTACAGTATTATGAAAATCATTATAAGAATAAGGAAGAACAGTTATTACAGCTACGAAAAGATTTACACACCATTGCGGACCGTATTAAGCGACGATTAACGGTGTATGACCGTCATCGGTATAAAATAATGTCCGCGGATGTGATTTTTTCAGTCGTGGAAAGTTGTTTATTGCAATTTTTGAACTTGCCAGAAATTAATGCTAATAATGAAAATAATAATAATAATAATTCGACTTCGCATACACCGATTCACATGGGCAGTGCGGTGAAGCGACAGCGTGCCTTGGAGGAAGACTTCCACCCTAGTCCACTCAAACACACCAAACCTGAAAATAATAACAATACGCGTGTCACCACGGTGTCCCCCACCCGCACCCTCGAACGACTCTCCCAGCAGAAAGTAGTCCACGAAGAGGAGGAACGACTTCTCAGTCTATTATTACTGGTGATGGAAGCCTTTAAACAAGTCTTTGGCGAGCGCTATGCGTGGCGGCACTTCGGGGCCACGCAGGCCACCCGACAAGACCTACGCACCGACCGTCGCACCTCCCAGCAGCTCTCCACGCATCCTGTCCCACTCGACGACGAAACGGTCTTGCAGGCCATTTTTTCTGGTTTGGAGGAAAGTGGAAAAACCATCGAGTGTGTGTTTCCTCGTCTACGACAGCAGTACAAATTATTTCATCATCATAATGAAAATAAGGAGTGCCCTCCGCCGTTGGATATGCTAGTGTATTATGAAACCTTCGTGACGAGTCTGTCGGAGTTGATTTAATACATAATAATAATAATAATAAAAAAGAATAGAGCACTTTTTTTTTTTTTTTTGGAATATCTTTTAAAAAGAGATATGGTTCGCATAGAATAGATTTTCGTCATTTGTGTTTTTTTTTTTTTGAGTTGTTTTTCGAATAGAACATTTATAATACAAAAAAAAAAAAAAAAAAGAAAACGGTAAAAATGAAAAATAGTGTTTTTTTATTTTTTCCCTCCGTTTAGATGATGTTTCATGATTTAATTTTTTTTTTGTTTTACCAAAAAAAAAAAAACAGTTTTACTGCTATTTTTTTTTTTTTTGTTGTCATTGCTTTCTCCTATTAACAGGTTCCTCTCTCTTTCCTTCTTTCCTTTTTAGAAAAAAAAATGGCAATTCACATCATTATTATATCTTAATTATCATCCTTATCAGTATTCGTCTCAATGCCGTTGAATCCTCAGGAAGAGGAACGGTACCGTCTGCTGCGCACCCTAAAAACCAAAATTGAAGAATTCAAAAAAAGAATGCAACACACATTTGATCTACTACAATCAGAAATGTATGAATGGGAAACTCTGCGACACAGCGCCACTAATAATAAAAAAAATCATCAAAAAGAAGAAAAAATTAAAAAAAATATTGGCGACCTGCGCCAAAAACGACATGCGGAGTGTGACGCTCTTTTTCAGTTAAATACTACTATCAACCGTCTGGAAGGACAGCTATCAAATGATGATATGGAAAATGAAAATGACATCCCTACAAACGACTACATTTCTCATTTATTAGAAATCATCATGATCTACACGGGGGAGGAGGCAATCGATTTTATTTTGGAAAAAATAAAAATAATGATGAAAGAAAAGTGGTTTCCTTCTTTGGAGAGTCGTCTGAGGGAACTGGAGGTGGAAATGGAACACATAAATCATTAAAAAATAATAATTTTTAATATTATTATTATATTTTTATCTCTCATTTTTTTGCTTTATTTGGTTTCGGTACATTTTTTTTTTTTTGCCTCAAATAGCATTTTTTCTGTTTATTACCTTTTCTTCCAAAGCAAACAAACAAAAAAAAATACATTTTCTCTCCTTTTATTTTTTTCAGCACCTACAAAAAAAAAATATTAAATAAAATGACCGACATACCGTTCGATATCCATCAAGAAAAAGCGGAACTCAATCAGTATTGGTACTCCCCTCACACCATCAATGTATTATTAAATGAAATTATAAAACACGGGAGAAAGTGCGCCTTCCTGTCCACCCCGTCGCTGTATTTTGCGATGCTAGCTCGACTAGAAGATGAAAAAAGCAAACATATAAAAAATGAAAATTTAGAACTCCTCTGCAAAGAAAGTAAATTATTCGAGTTTGACCCCCAGTGGACAAATCATCCAAATAATAAAAATAATAATGTTATTTTTTACGATTACAACGATCCCGAGCGGATTCCGATTCAGTGTATGAACGCTTTTGACTACGTGGTCGCCGACCCCCCTTTTATCACCAGCGAGGTGTGGCAGCAGTACATGAAAACCATCCACTTCATTTTGCTAAAAAATACGAATCCCTCGGTGCATGACACGCAACGTGTGTTGGGAAAAGTTTTGTTAACGACGGTGATGGAGAATCATTCTTGTTTGGAGTGTTTCTATGACGGACCGCTGTTTATCGCGCCTTTCCGTCCCTCCATCCCGCACCTCACCTACCAGTACGTCTGTTTTACCAATTATTATATCGAATTTGTAAAAAAAGAGGTGAAGGACGACGACAACACGGAAAAAGAAGTATCCTTGTGGGGTGGGTTAGAGCACATTAACACGAAGGAATTAAAATTTGAGGAGGAAGACCGTCAGTGGTTGTTGCGCATCACAATGGCGAATGATCTCAAACTATCGGAGCAGAGTTTTACGAGTGAGATGGTCCACCGGGATAGGGATGGGGAGGAAGTGCTGCCCTCCCTACGAAGGCCAAAAAATGACGACCATGAAACCAAAGATTTAACGCAAGTACCGATTGAGCAAATGTCGTGGGGTTATATACCAGAGGGACTCACCCTCTACAAGGATGGGGATCAACCTCCACCTCATGAAAATAACGAAACTGAAAATAAGAATAAGGAAGACGCATACGGGTCGGAATACCAAACCATCAAAGCATTACGCGAGACGATCGACGCCTTCAAAGGGAAAATTGACGTCTTGCAGCGCTGTTTAGATCAGCAAATGAAATTACGGAAAGAGCGGTTGGAGTGGAAGAAGAAGCGCGATGCAGAAACGGATCCTACCGTAAAAGAGGCACACCACACACGGGTGGTCGCGCTAGATGGAGAAGTGGACGCCGCGCAGGCCGCACGTCTCCGCGAGTGTGACGCCCTTCGTGAATTGTATGAGCGTATTCTTACGCTAGAGGCGCCACTCGGCCCCAACAGCAATCTCCTCGCTTACCAGGGTGCGATGGAAGAGTGTATGCAAGTGTACGCGACCGTTGAGGCAAAGAAATCGGCGCTACAGGAATTGGCGGCGGATGCCACTAGAAAGTACAAATCTCCACTTTTTCATCGCATGAAGGAGCTGTTACAGGCCATGAAGGATATTAAGAAGGGCTGTGAGCAACAACAGCCGGCACAAACGGAATAGATCTATACTTTTTTTTTTTTTTTAAATAAATAAGATATAATAATCGTTGATTATCGTGAAGTGTTAGAAATAAAACTTGTTTTTTCGTTTTTGTATTTTTGAAGTGTTGCCGAAGAATACTTTTTTTTTCCCTTTCATCTCACTTTTTTTTTTTTAAAGAATAACGATAGTAGAATATCATTTTTTTTTTTTCCACCCTCCCCAACTGACACAAGTTCATTTTTAACTGTACATTTTTTTTTTAAAAACACCACTATACTTTTTTTTTTTTTTTTGCGTGTGCCAAACTGTAACGTAAAAATAAAAAATAGATCGCAAACACATTTTTTTTCCTTTTTTTTTTTTTTAACGAAATATGTTTGCGATTGAGTTTACCTCGACTCGCCCCCAAGGCGCGGCCCCCTACTACAGTCTCGTCGTACGAGAGGAGTACTCCCTCGGCAGCGACCCCAGCTGTGACATCATCCTCTCCTCCCCTGACATTCTCCCCCAGCACGTGGGCCTGCTGGTGATGCGGCAGAGCGAGGCCAACGCGGAGGCGGAGGCGGCCGGCGGCGAGGGGGTCTACCTGGATCCCCCGGAAGGGGACGGGCTGGGGGAGCAAGACCCGCTGGTGGTCTTTCTTACCGTGCTGGAGCCGGAGGAGGGCACGGCAGCGGGCGGTGTGGTCTATGTGGGCGACACGGAGGTTCCTCCTGGCGGCAGCATCATCTTAACCGATGGGACCGAGGCGCAATTCGGCGCCTCCGCGGCGGTCGTCTTCCACTTCCGCCCACTGGTGGTGTGCGTGGACAGCGATCTCTTCCACCCCGACCAGGCGCAGGACTACTTGAACCTCTTCTACCGGCTAGGCGCCACCGTCTGCGAGGTCCCCACGCTCAACCTGCAGCTGCCCACCCCGATTGGTCTCCTGCACTGTGTCGAGGAGCTCAGTGATGATCTCTCCACCGTGATTGCCCTCGCCTGCGGGTACACGATTGTGCAGCCGACGTACGTGCTGGAGTGGTTCGCGGCGCTGGCGCAGAAGGCGTCCTCGCCCCTCAGCGTGCTGCCCCCGCCACGCCGCTTTGAGGTGCCTATCCGCACCGTGGTCAATGCCGCGACGGTGACGTACACCCGTCCAGAGACCGACAGCGCCCCCTTCTCCTTGTACCCCATTCCTTCTACTGCCGTTAAGTCCCGCAGCCGGGAGAGTCTATTTGAGAATCAAGTATTCTACTTCTTCACCGAGGCCGCCGCCGCCCGCTACCGTCTGGCCGTGCAGCAGTCCGGTGGGACATGCGTCTTCCCGACTGAGAAGGAGGAGGCCTTGCACAATGTACGGCTGCTCTCCGTGGAGCAGACCCCCGCCCCGGCCGACCGTCAGCCCACCGACCCTTTCCCCGTGAACTTTTACATCGTGGTGGACAGCGTGGCGGAGGCGACCCTCCTCAACGAAGGCCTGCGCGGGTCCTCCCAAGAGCTGGCCGACTTCCTCGAGGAGGCAGAAAAGGCCGGTGCGCTGTACCTCCCCATTATCGGGGATCACACCCTCTTCAGCAGCCTCCTCAGCAACCGTCTGAGTCTACGCCCCCATCCCCCCTCGGCACCGAGGAGCAGCAGGCAGAGGAGCAACCCGTGGACCTAGAGGCGTACACCTTCGAGGACCCCAACGCCAACCGTTATGTGCCCTATGAGGAGGCGGAGGCCGAGGGGGCCCCGCAGGAGGCGCCAGTGCCTTCTATCCGCTCCCTTCCTATCCGACCTAGCGAGGCCAGCACCACCAATAACAATAATAACAATAATCGTCGCCTCAGTCGGGAGGAGATACGCCGCAGTAGTCTCCTGCCACGTGGGGACCGCACCCCCTCTCGCAGTCAGTTGCGATCCTATAGTCGTCAGCGTGCGATGTCCGCGGACCGTACCAGTGACCGGCAGTCGGAGGGTCGCAGCGCGCGTAGCAACAGCCGTCGCCGCTCCACTACAGACGCCGGCGGACGCGGTAGGTCTGACACCATCTCCTTCCGCGACCGGTTCGACCTACTGCGAGTGCGGGTGTACGCCTTCCTTCTTAAGGAGGAGACCAAGCTGGATGAGTGTCAGGTCAGCTTCGCCCGCAACCACTACATTGACGACAACACGATGGAGCACACGCTAGAGGTCCGGGCCCAGGCACAAGACTTCATGGAGAAGATAGACGACCTGCTGGATGAGAGCTACGGCCCCTACACGGACCCGCTGCGAGGGTTCTGGAAGGACTGCAGCGACATTGACGAGAAGGCGCAGAAGTTGTACAATAGTTATCAACGCCAAGGCAAGTCGCGGCGCCGTCGGGGCTCCAGCCAGCGCCGTCCCTCCGCCACCACCACCCCCCGCCGCACTAGCTCCCAGGAACCCCGCAGCACCCTCAACAGTAGTAGACACCACATCCACGAGGACGCGGAGGACAGCTTGGGGAACTCGCGCAGTGTGAAGGATCACCGCGATCTCTACCGTGGGGTCGACCCGAGGGACCGGCGACAGTCCACAGAGGGGTCCGCCACCCCTCGCGGTGGTCGTAGAGCCTCTCCTGCCCGCCACGTAGACCCGCACCGCACCACGTCCCCACGTAACAACAATAACACTGCCGCCGCCGTGGAGCAACCGTCCACCACAGAAAGGAGAAATAGTCATCGTAACGTGCGCAACCCCGCCCCTGCCACCATCCGCGCGAGACGCAGCTCCTCCGTCTCGGAGCGGTCGTAAAGAAACGAAAAGTGGACGACGGTTGCAATGCTTTTTCTCATTTTTGTTTATTTTCCCTTCATTGTATTCACGAGAAAAGAGCAAAAGGAGAAAAAAAAAGAAGAAAAACATTTCAAAAATAATACAACAAAAAACAAAGTAGCAAGCAAAAAAAAAAAAATAAAAAAAAAAAAAACTGTCAGAACGAAAAGAAAAGAAATGGAATGAGAAGGATCATTTAAGTCATAGTTGTTTCTTTTTTTTTTTTCACCTTCCATTTTTAAATGAATTGTTGGTTTGTACTTTTTTTTTCGTTTCTGACATCATTGTAGTTTCGTAGAAAGAATAAATGTTTCCATTACTTGAAATGTTGTTCTCTGTGTTGTGGATTTTTTTTTTTTTAATTTCATGTTTGTGTTTATGTGAAGTTTCTTCCATTGTTTCTTTTCAATTTTCCTTTTCTCTTCCCCACTTTTTCTTTTTTTGTTATGTAGTAGGTAAGTCCGTTTCGAACATAACCGACTACTACTTATTCGCCATTCACTTTTTTTTTCTTAAAAAGGAAAAATAAAACTAGAAACGCGATCTTTTTTTTTCCTTTTTTTCGTTCTATTAACTAGTGTTCGTATAAATAGCTTGTTTTTTTTTTTTCATATTACTATTATTATTGCTGACTCTTCTTTTCTAATATAAAATCTCACAGACACAACAACAAAATCAAACAAACAAACACAAAAAAATAATTAAACATAAATACTAACCAATATTAAAAAAAAAAAAAATTACAAATGGATTCCAAGGTTGAGAATTCACCACAGCCGTACTCTCCTAGCACTATGGACCGAAACCTGAAGGAGGCTTTCACCGCACCCAACCACCCCGACAAGGCGTTCTCCGCGGAGTGTTACCAATGTAAAAAGACGGTGATGGTACTGCAGGAGGCGACCAAGAATGATTGTACACCTATCCATCCGAAGTTAATGGCGTACATGGAAAACTTTGTAGGTGGCACGAGCTGGAGCAGCCCAGAGGAGAGCTGTGGTTGGTTAGTGCTACAGCTGAGAGAACTGTACGGCTCTGGGCAGCTATGGACCATCATGAAGGTCGTCTCCATTATTTTTCACTTTCTTTCTAAAGGAAATGTTTTGTTCGCCGAAACATTATTGAAGCATCAAGGCAACTTGTTCGACATTATGTACTTTCGTAAGTTGATTAGTAGTACGAAGCAGACCAACCTGTCTGGTGCCGCGTTGCCATCGGTCAACAGCGAGTTCAGTGATTCACTCCCGGTCGTAGCGAATGAAGACGATATGGAAGGGGCCTGCGTGCAGAACTTGTTGTTATCCACATTAACGAAAGACACAACCAAAGCATTGGAGGAGCAGCTCATGTGTATTTCTAATTTCTTAGCGGTGCTAGACTCTTTTGCGCATTACTGTGCGGACTTTCCGTTCGTGAAACCGGCGTACCCCGAGACGGTGAACTCGGAGGCGTTCGATAAGGCGATAAGAGGGGCACCAGACCCATGGAAGAAGATCGGCGACGTATTCACTGCCTCTTTAGAGTTGGTGAAGGGCTTTAGCATGCTGGGCAATGTCGGCTTGCGTGAGTTCCGTGAGGCACTGGCACTAGTACGTGCGAAGCGGAGTTACTGTTTTTACAAAACGATCCGTGCCATGCTGGCCTACGCCCTCAACCTTTCCTTGGATACCATCATGAAGCAGCTGGAGGAGATCAACCGTGAACAGCAGCATCACCCGATCGACCCGACCTCCTCGGACGGCCCTCTCATGAAGATGTACAAGAATGCTTCTATCATTAAGCGACAGTGGTACTACATGGTTTACCAGTTCGACCGCATCACTCGCATGCTGAAAAAGAGCGTGGAAGAGAATGTGGGTGTGGTGCACGACGCTAAGATCGCCACCGACTGGCTGGTGTGTCTCCCAGATGACTTCATGGAGAAGTTTAAGATTGCGTTTGCCATGAAAACATTTGAAAATGATGCCAAAACGATGACGGAACAAGAAATCGCCAAGAATGTGTACGCATTTTTCCAAAATGCAGGGGACACCAACGACACGCACAGCCTCGACTCCCTTTTGCAGCTCAGCAAGGAACACCTTCACATCATGGATCATCTGTTCCGCAAAGATGAGACCGCCAATGTGTATAACTTGCGAGGAAAGTTCTCCCAGCTCATCAAGGTGTATCAGAGGGTGCACAGTACGATTGACGGGTACGACGCCAGCAGCAGCAGCAGTCCCACCATGGGCCTCTCGGACCCTTCCGACACGTACAGCCCCGCCTCCACGATGGAAAGTACACGTAGCAGCACGTTTGTCATCCGTAAGACCAAGGACGGCGCAATGCGGATAGAAGAGACGGACCGACAGAGCGGGGTGGAGGTGCATGACTTCTCCTCCGCCTTTGAGGAGTCCAGCGGGTCGATCGAGGCGCTGCTGGAGCAGGAGGACGTGGTGATTGTGTGCAACGAGAGCTTCTCGTGCACGGACCGGATGAAGCTGGCGGACCGCTTCCACGTGCTGCGTAAGTCGCAGCTGGGCGAGGGCAGCTACGGGAAGGTGTTCCGCGCGTGGGATGAGATGCTGGGGTGCTACCTGGCTGCGAAGGAGCTGCAGCTGGACAGCAGCGTGGAGCACTCTGCGGCTGTGCGCGAGGTGCTGCGGGAGTACACGGTGCTGACGCAGCTGGCGCACGAGAACATTGTGCGCGTGGTGGCCTTCATGGTCTCCGGCAACGTTGGGACGATCTTCATGGAGTGGCTGCCGTCTGGCTCGCTGCAGGACGTGCTGCGGGACAACCCGCGCCACTGCGTGCGCGAGCCGGTGGTGGCGCGGTACCTGCACGGTGCGCTGCTGGGTCTGGAGTACCTGCACGAGCGCGGCATCCTGCACCGCGACATCAAGCCCGGGAACATGCTGCTGACGACGGAGGGCAACGTGAAGCTGACGGACTTTGGGACGAGCCTTGTGCTGACGGAGGGGATGAAGACGGTGGAGAGCACGGTGATCACTGGGACTGCGCCGTACATTGCGCCGGAGGCGGTGCACGGGACCTACTCGAGCGCGAGTGACGTGTGGTCGCTGGGGTGCACGGTGGTGGAGCTGCTGACTGGGAGCTCGCCGTGGACGGACCCCGCGAGCGGTGTACGACCGGACACGATCCCGCTGCTGTTCAAGATTGGCTCGCTGAGTGAGGGGACGACGGAGGGACTGCCGCACACGGTGGCGTGGCCGCTGATCACGAAGCTGCACGGTGACGTGTCGAAGGAGCTGCGGGACTTGCTAGATCAAATGTTCACGGTGAACCGCACGGACCGGCCGACGGTGACACAGCTGTTGCAGCACCCTTTTATCATGAAGTATAACGAAACGTATCCGTCTCGACGTGACTGTGCTTGGATGTCGTCCAGTGCTTCGTTCGGACCACACTCCCCTGTGTCTGCTGTACACTAGCTTACTGTCAGGCCTAGTGTTTTGGTTTTTTTTTTCTGTTTTTTTTTTTACAAAGTTTTATATTTAAGGTGTTGTAACAGTGTAAATTTGTTGAAATGTCTGCAAAGTGTTTGAATGAGTACTATTACGTGATATCGTGTATGCGCGTTGTTTTTCTGCTGAGGTTTCGGAGGGGCAGTTGCCGAATGGTTATCACTTTCATCTTTTCTTCGTTTTCAAAGCAATAGTGCCAGAGCATTTGCTTTTTTTTTTTTTAGTTTGTCTTCTACTTTGTTGCTTTGCTTGTGTTTTCGTTATAGTTATTTTAAGTCAAGATGAGTTCAGTAGTTGACACCTCACCGCAGCCCTTTTCCCCCAAGACGGTTGACCGAAATCTGAAGGAGGCCTTCACCGCACCCAACCACCCCGACAAGGCGTTCTCCGCGGAGTGTTACCAATGTAAAAAGACGGTGATGGTACTGCAGGAGGCGACCAAGAATGATTGTACACCTATCCATCCGAAGTTAATGGCGTACATGGAAAACTTTGTAGGCGGCACGAGCTGGAGCAGCCCAGAGGAGAGCTGTGGTTGGCTAGTGCTACAGCTGAGAGAACTGTACGGCTCTGGGCAGCTGTGGACCATGATGAAGGTCGTCTCCATTATTTTTCACTTTCTTTCTAAAGGAAATGTTTTGTTCGCCGAAACATTATTGAAGCATCAAGGCAACTTGTTCGACATTATGTCCTTTCGTAAGTTGATTAGTAGTACGAAGCAGACCAACCTGTCTGGTGCCGCGTTGCCATCGGTCAACAGCGAGTTCAGTGCGTCTCTCCCGGTCGTAGCGAATGAAGACGATATGGAAGGCGCCTACATGCAAAACATTCTTTTAGCGACCTTGTCCAAAGATTCAGCAGAGGTGTTGGAGGAACAGCTCATGTGTATTTCTAACCTTTTGGCGATGCTAGACTCTTTTGCGCATTACTGTGCGGACTTTCCATTCGTGAAACCGGCGTACCCCGAGATGGTGAACTCGGAGGCGTTCGATAAGGCGATAAGAGGGGCACCAGACCCATGGAAGAAGATCGCCGATGTATTCACTGCCTCTTTAGAGTTGTTGAAGGGCATTTGCATGTTAGGTGACATAGGTCTTCGTGAGTTCCGTGAGGCACTGGCACTCGTACGTGCGAAGCGGAGTTACTGTTTTTACAAAACGATCCGTGCCATGCTGGCCTACGCCCTCAACCTTTCTTTGGATACCATCATGAAGCAGCTGGAGGAGATCAACCGTGAACAGCAGCATCACCCGATCGACCCGACCTCCTCGGACGGCCCTCTCATGAAGCTATATAAGAATGGTTCTGTCATTAAGCGACAGTGGTACTACATGCTCTACCAGTTCGATCGTGTGACGCGTATCATTAAGGCGCGAGCGGAGGAACAGAATCAGCTGCAAGGCGCGATTCACATGTCGACCGATTGGCTGGTGTGTCTTCCAGATGACTTCATGGAAAAGTTTAAGTTTCTTTGTGTCGATAAAACATTTGAAAATGATGCCAAAACGATGACGGAGCCGGAGATGGCGAAGATGCTGCATAGTTTTCTGTCCGACGGGGACAGCGGGATTGGTAATTTCTCTCTCACCGAAGTGGAGAAGCTCGGCAAGGAGCACATTCGCTTAATGGATCATCTATTTAGCGAAGACGCCGGCGCCAACATGTATGACTTCCCCAGCAAGTTTGCGAAACTATATGCCACGGCCACCAAGCTGAAAAAGATGGTGGACGGATACGACGCTAGCAGCAGCAGCAGCCCCATGATGGGTCTTTCGCAGAATCTCTCGGACGACAACACCACCTCTCTTTCTTCGCCCAAGACGGACCCTGGCAGCCACACGTTTGTCATCCGGAAGAGCAAAGACGGTGTGATGCGGATCGAAGAGACGGACCGACAGAGCGGGGTGGAGGTGCATGACTTCTCCTCCGCCTTTGAGGAGTCCAGCGGGTCGATCGAGGCGCTGCTGGAGCAGGAGGACGTGGTGATTGTGTGCAACGAGAGCTTCTCGTGCACGGACCGGATGAAGCTGGCGGACCGCTTCCACGTGCTGCGCAAGTCGCAGCTGGGCGAGGGCAGCTACGGGAAGGTGTTCCGCGCGTGGGATGAGATGCTCGGGTGCTACCTGGCTGCGAAGGAGCTGCAGCTGGACAGCAGCGTGGAGCACTCCGCGGCTGTGCGCGAGGTGCTGCGGGAGTACACGGTGCTGACGCAGCTGGCGCACGAGAACATTGTGCGCGTGGTGGCCTTCATGGTCTCCGGCAACGTTGGGACGATCTTCATGGAGTGGCTGCCGTCTGGCTCGCTGCAGGACGTGCTGCGGGACAACCCGCGCCACTGCGTGCGCGAGCCGGTGGTGGCGCGGTACCTGCACGGTGCGCTGCTGGGTCTGGAGTACCTGCACGAGCGCGGCATCCTGCACCGCGACATCAAGCCCGGGAACATGCTGCTGACGACGGAGGGCAACGTGAAGCTGACGGACTTTGGGACGAGCCTTGTGCTGACGGAGGGGATGAAGACGGTGGAGAGCACGGTGATCACTGGGACTGCGCCGTACATTGCGCCGGAGGCGGTGCACGGGACCTACTCGAGCGCGAGTGACGTGTGGTCGCTGGGGTGCACGGTGGTGGAGCTGCTGACTGGGAGCTCGCCGTGGACGGACCCCGCGAGCGGTGTACGACCGGACACGATCCCGCTGCTGTTCAAGATTGGCTCGCTGAGTGAGGGGACGACGGAGGGACTGCCGCACACGGTGGCGTGGCCGCTGATCACGAAGCTGCACGGTGACGTGTCGAAGGAGCTGCGGGACTTGCTAGACCAAATGTTCACGGTGAACCGCACGGACCGGCCGACGGTGACACAGCTGTTGCAGCACCCTTTTATCATGAAGTATAGTGAAACCTACCGTAGTCGTCATTCTTTTTGAATATAAAACGGAATTGGTGTTACTGTGGCGATGCAGTGTATTCTCAGGTGTGTGTGTGGGAGGAGTGGCATAGCTCATTTTTTTTTGTGTTTTATGTGGTAAACTACTTGTTTTTGTTTAACTTTTGAGGCGTTCATGTCATCGTGTTTGTTGTTGTTATGTTTTTGTTTTTGTTTTTTCGTTTGGTGTACTGAAACGTTTGTTTTTGTTATTGCTGTTCTCTTTATATATCTTTCTCCCCTTCTTTAGTTTTTTTTTGTTTTTTTTGTTATATACCTTTCAAGTTTCTGTTTTTTTTTTTTATATAATTTATTAAATTTGTTGTTTTTTTTTTCTTTTTATTTTATTTGTAAAGCTGAGTGGGTGAGTGTGAAAATATTCTTATCCCACAACAGCTATTGCTGATTAAAACACTAAGACTTGGCTGAAAACCGTAGAGCATAAACAGTTTTTTTTTTTTGTCAAAGCGTTCAATAATATTAATAATAATCATAATAAATACAAAAAATAAATAAAAAGAGTATAATGAATTCTGCGACGACAGAAAACAAGCCCTGCCAGTGCATCACCACTAAAATTGTGAATGAGGTGAAGCATAAACTAAAAAAGGCGTACTGCCAGTCCGGTGTCTCCAACGCGAGACACATCAACCCGGAGAAGGTGCAGTGCTGCAAGACGGTTTGTGTCCTAGACCAAGTCACCCGCAATGACTGTAGCGTCATCCCTGTACAGCTGCTGCAGTACTTGGAGAAGCAGACCGAGAACAGTCAGTGGTGTACCGCCGAGGAGGAGTGCGAGTGGTTGGTGAAACAGCTGTGCGAGTACTTCCGGACGGGACAGGTGTGGACGATTATGAAGGTCTATCTGACCGTGCATTACCTCTTGATCCACGGCTCACCTCACTTTACCAAGTATATGTTGCTCGATGGCAGCGAGATGTTTGATGTGATGGAGCTGAAGAAGCTGGTGCTGGGCACGAAACAGGAAAATCTCAGTGGCGCTGTCACCGCCCCTTCCTGCTCTACCAGCGACTGCGGCATCATGGAGCAGCAGGAGCCCTCCCGCGCCTCTGAAATGTACTCCGACTGCTCCGAGGCACAGAAGATAATCATGGAATCCTTTGCCCGTGCGAACGAGGAGAGTGGCGTGCAGGAGGTGCTGGAGTGCTTGAGCAACTTTGCCGTGGTGGTGGACTCTCTTTCGGAATATAAAAATGAGTTTCCCTATGTCAGTCCCTTGTTTGCGGACTCCGTCGAGTCCCCTGAGTTTGACCAGGCGATCCGTGGAGCGGCAAGTCCGCCGGCAAAGATGCTGGAGGTCTTCACCGCCACCATGGAGCTGGTGAAGGCGTTTATCATGCTCTCCGACATTGGCTCCTCCACCTTCCGCACCCGCATGGCGCTCCAGCGCACCAAGAGCAGCCGCGAGTATTACCGTACCCTGCGGGCGATGCTACTATACTCCCTCAACTTGATGCTAGACACGGGGATAGAGGCCATGGAGTCTGTCTTGCTGGAGCAGCAAGATATCTGCGTGGAGACGGTCGGGGCGGACTGTCCGTTCAGCAAGGTGCACCAGGCCGTGTACCCCATGAAGCAAATGTGGTACTTTATGGTTTACCAGTTCGACCGCACCACCCGCATCCTCAAAAACATCCTCGACGAACACAATGAGGAGGAAGGCGCGACTAAGATCCCCACCGACTGGCTCGTCTGTCTGCCGGATGACTTCATGAAAACCTTCAAAAAAATTTTTCTCTGCAAGGAGTACTCGAACCAATCGTCCATGAAGGATGAAGAAATTGCCAAAGTGCTCCAAGGTAAGATTCTGTCCAATGAATGTGTGTTAAAAGAGGAATCCTTCGAGATGGACTCCATCAATGAGATGGACAATGCCTGGAAGACCCATCTGTCGATTGTGGAGCATCTCTTCAACGAGGAGCAACACGCCACGATTATTCACTGCGTAGAGTCCAAGTGGGGTCGACTACGCAAGTCGTACGCCGCGCTGCTCAAGTCGATTCGATGCAGTGCCGTCCCGACCGGTAGCCCTACCGTCCTAGTCACCGACTCCACCTCTGATCACAGCAATCCCTCTCGCTCACCAACCTCCACCATGAACAGCCTTCGCAGTAGCACGTTTGTCATTCGCAAAACGAAAAGTGGCGCAATGCGGATCGAAGAGACGGACCGACAGAGCGGGGTGGAGGTGCATGACTTCTCCTCCGCCTTTGAGGAGTCCAGCGGGTCGATCGAGGCGCTGCTGGAGCAGGAGGACGTGGTGATTGTGTGCAACGAGAGCTTCTCGTGCACGGACCGGATGAAGCTGGCGGACCGCTTCCACGTGCTGCGCAAGTCGCAGCTGGGCGAGGGCAGCTACGGGAAGGTGTTCCGCGCGTGGGATGAGATGCTCGGGTGCTACCTGGCTGCGAAGGAGCTGCAGCTGGACAGCAGCGTGGAGCACTCTGCGGCTGTGCGCGAGGTGCTGCGGGAGTACACGGTGCTGACGCAGCTGGCGCACGAGAACATTGTGCGCGTGGTGGCCTTCATGGTCTCCGGCAACGTTGGGACGATCTTCATGGAGTGGCTGCCGTCTGGCTCGCTGCAGGACGTGCTGCGGGACAACCCGCGCCACTGCGTGCGCGAGCCGGTGGTGGCGCGGTACCTGCACGGTGCGCTGCTGGGTCTGGAGTACCTGCACGAGCGCGGCATCCTGCACCGCGACATCAAGCCCGGGAACATGCTGCTGACGACGGAGGGCAACGTGAAGCTGACGGACTTTGGGACGAGCCTTGTGCTGACGGAGGGGATGAAGACGGTGGAGAGCACGGTGATCACTGGGACTGCGCCGTACATTGCGCCGGAGGCGGTGCACGGGACCTACTCGAGCGCGAGTGACGTGTGGTCGCTGGGGTGCACGGTGGTGGAGCTGCTGACTGGGAGCTCGCCGTGGACGGACCCCGCGAGCGGTGTACGACCGGACACGATCCCGCTGCTGTTCAAGATTGGCTCGCTGAGTGAGGGGACGACGGAGGGACTGCCGCACACGGTGGCGTGGCCGCTGATCACGAAGCTGCACGGTGACGTGTCGAAGGAGCTGCGGGACTTGCTAGATCAAATGTTCACGGTGAACCGCACGGACCGGCCGACGGTGACACAGCTGTTGCAGCACCCTTTTATCATGAAGTACAGCGAGGGCTACTCCAAGTACTCTAGTAGTAGCTCGATGTGGCTGTCGTCGAGTATGTCCTTTGAACGCAACTCAACTCTGTCGCCACTACGATAGGCGCGGATTCGTGGTGTTTTATGATTGTAGCGTGTTGATGGGTAAGTTTTTTTTAATATTATATATATACGAATAATAATAAAAAGAAATGAAAGTGTACTAACGGAAGATGTACGCTTTCTAAATTCGGTTTTATACAATATATGCTGTTCATTTTTTTTTTTATTATTATTATAAAGTTAAGATGTAGACAAGAGTCGTTACCGCTGTTTGATGACCGATGAAAAGTTTTTTTTTTTTAAGGATCTATAAACAAGAACGAGTGTTTCAAAAATATCTTTTTTTTTCTTTTTTTGCTGTTTTCACTATTAGAGTTTTTCTGATTTATGCAGAAGGAACTCACCTCATTTTTTTTTCCTAACTTTACATCGTGTGTTTCAAAGATTGTCTGTTTTTTGTGGGTCAAGAAAGGTATCCGAAAAGGCGAGTTTTTGCCATCTTGGGGTCTTTTACGCTTGCTATCTTGGTTTTTCCTCCCTTGCTTTTCTTTATGATAGGGTTGTACATCAAAAAAAGAAAGTTACACAAAGTTGTAAATGTCGGACGCCACCCTGTATCACGAAGAACTGCTAGAGCAGGAACTGCAATTAGAGAACCTTATCACCAAAGCCAACAAACTAAGCAGCGGCACCGGTGCCCTTGGAGAATTATTAGATATTCAAAATAAGTGCACCAACCTCTTCCGACGGTTGAATAAAAATTATGCCCAGCTGTGTGTGGAGGTGCGCGTGATGGGGGACGAGGCCGACAGCGCCTACTACGGAGAACTCGTCAAGAAACACAACACACGGATTGGGGAGCTGCGAGGCAGTATGGCGAAACTAAAAGAAAAGTGTGAGACCGCGCAGCAGGATTCCTTTCACCCGCCAACAGCTCAGAAGGAATCCAACGACACTACTACTACTACGAATAATAATAACAATAACAATGGGGAAGGACGGTTCTCCGTGTGGTCGCCTACTGAAGGCGGTGAGGAGGAGGCCGGCGCGGACCCCAGCCGGGTAGAGGCCCGTCACGCCGCCGGCCGCATCAACACCATCCAGCACCAAACCCTACAATCCCTCGGCAACACGGAAACGATGCTCAACGAGACCGAGACGGTAGGACAGGAGGCGGCGGTCACCCTTCGTAAACAAACCGAACAGATAGAAAAGACAAACGAAGGCTTGGAGGAGATGCATGGAGAGATTGGACGAGCGGGGAAGGAGCTGAAAGGGTTCATGCGGCGTATGGCGAGGGATCGGATTATTATATTTTTTAGTATTGCCATTGTGGTGTGCTTAATTGTGGTTGTCATCCTCGCCGTGTTGAAACACAAGTGGAATAAGTGAGTGGAGACATTCACTTTTTCCGTGTACGAAATATTCTTCTTTTTTTTAGTTGCGTTAGTATAAATCATTAAACAGAAAAATAAAAGTAAAAATACGATGCATTATGGTTGTGTATCTACCCACTGTATCACAATTCTATTTCCTTTCTCCTCCTTTAGTTTATGGTGTAAAGGATAGGACTCTTTACAGTTTTACTAGAATAGTTTTTTTTTTCCCAATAAAATACAAAATGGGCCAATCCGCGTCGTACACGGAGTCGTCCATCAATAGAGCAATGCTGAAGGTGAAAAATGCGGAGAAGGAGGAGGAAGACAATCTCATTCAATTGTGTGGTCTGCACCGTCCGCAGTCGGAGTCGTCGCCGACTGTATCGGAGGGGTCCAACCCTTCGCCGGATCGTACCGACCTGCCGGAAGACTTTGGCCCCTTGGTGTCCCTCACGCCTGGCTGTTACACCCTCAACGAGCTTCGGGAGGCGGTCTCCTACCTACCGGAGGCACTGTGGATTAGTCTCGATCGGGTGTCCCTGCTGTACATGCTAGACAACAACCTCAACGGGGAGTTCGACCACACCGATATCGCGCGATTCACCGATTGGGCCATTGAGTCGCTCCCCAAGGACACCACGACGGAGCAGCTGGGGGACGCGATCCAGGCCCACGCCGCCCTCCACTGCTGGTATCGCTGTCTCCTCGTCGGCCAGCGGGACCAGCGGCGGTCGCGCAAAGGGCGGTGGTCGGGGGGCTCCCCCAGCCACCTGCAGAGCGTCTGCCACGACGACATCTCGGTCATGTTCATGCAGGCCGCGCGGTCCCACTCCCCGGTGGACTCCCCGCCGTCCTCCCCGGATGAACAACAGCTGGGACTGGAGGTGCCCGTCACGAAGGACCAGAAGAAGGCCGCCGCCCTACACTTTGCCAAGTGGGTCCTGCGCATGTTGCGGGTACAGGAGAAGGCGACCAACGGCGCCATGACGCTGCAGCGACGGCGGCAAAAGTATTTACCCCAGACCGCATGGGAGGCAAACCCCTCGGAGGCGACAGAGTCTGGGAATGAGACGGCGGACCGCTACAAGCGGCTCTCCGGTCAAGAGGAGTCGGAGCTGTTCGAGACGACCCCCAGCCCCGCCAGCGGCTCGCCCTCCCCCACCCGCCTTGCCAAGAGCCCTGGGCTGCCCTTCACGGTGATGGACAGCGACGTGCTCGACCGAGTCTTGCAGCAGTCCCCGCAGGATTGGGCGCGCCTGGAGCAGCAGGGGCACTACAGCGTCTTTAGTATTGAAGATATGTACTCCATCTTTGCCGTCTTTGAGAGTTACGGCATGCCCTTCTGGCAGTTCTGTCGGCTGCTCAACCAGGCCGGGGCGGTGGAGCTGGAGAAGGAGCTGGGGCTGTCCGAGGAGGAGGCGACACACCGCCTGACGTGCGCGATGGCGGTCGAGGAGGCACGACGGGCGGCCGCCATCCACAGTCTCCGCGCGAACTCGGTTTCCACCTCTTTTGGCTACTTCAACACCACAAACAACAATAATAATAATAATACGACGAGCCCAGGGCAGGAGTCGAGCTCGTCTGGCGGACTGCCGCCCAACACCAATAGTAGTAACACCCTTTCCTCCGCGGCGGGCCCCACAATACCGCACTTCACCGTGTCTCAGCCCACCCTCCTGTCGTTTGCTTTTTGCTTCACCAAGGCGTACTGGGATATGTTGGAGAATATAGGGTTTAAGCCATCCAGTCTGAAGGTGGGGAGCAGAAATATTTAACAAATAACAAAACAAAACACTGGGGTCGCTGCGGGAGACCCTTTTTTTTTTCTTCCTCTTTTTTTGTTTGTTGTTGAAACATATAATTGTCTCCTACAAAAAGAAAAGTGTACAGTATTCCTCTTTAAATTGCGTGTTCATTAATCAACAAAAAAATAAATAAATAAATAAAAGGGAATGCTCGATGAATATTTGTTTTCCACTTATTCAAATAAGGATAATACTAAAAAATATTCTTTCTCCCTTTTTTTCACTTCCAGTTGTATTGTTCGTTCCAGCAATGAGTGTCACACCACTCCTGAAGCCCATCACACAGTTCTCCAAAGAGCTCCAAAAATTAGCGGAGGCGGCGGTGCGCGCCCAGCGACAGGCCTACTGCCCGTACTCCAACTTCGCCGTGGGGGCGGCGCTGCAGCATTCTTCCTCCGAGATCACGGTGGGATGTAACTATGAGAACTGCACCCTTCAGTCGTGCTGTGCGGAGCGGTGTGCGATTGTGAAGGCGAACGTGGAAGGAAAGCGAACGGCGACGGCGGTGGCGGTCTACGGGGCGCCCGCCGGCTGGCAAGGCGTAGGGGACGGGACGGTCGTGTGCCCCCCCTGTGGCCTCTGCCGTCAGCTGCTGGTGGAGGTGGCGGATCTCTCCGATAATTACAACACCTTTCAAGTGCTGCTGGTGTCGAGGGATTTTCAAAATGGAAAGTTATTCCTCTTGCGAGATTTGATGATTGAGAAGTTTGGTCCGGCGGACGTTGGAGTGGATCTTGCCGTCCTTCGTCAGGGGAAGTGAGGACCGAAACAAACAAACAAAAAAAAAAAATGTTATGCTACTATTTGTTTTTTTATTATTATTATGGAAAGTGAGGGCGTGGTACAACGCATCTTTCTCATTTTTTTTTTTCGGAAAGTATTCTCTACGAGTATTTCAGTAGTAGTGAACAAATTTCCCCATTTAATATACCGTATTACCATGAGCGAACCAACGCCGGAGGTGCCTACTGCGAAACCACCTATTACATGGGAAAAGGGTGTGTGCCCAGTGAAGGCAGAGTACATCCGCCCCGCCGCCCCTCGAGTGACGCTGGACGCAGAGGGCAAAACACGGGGCATGAACAAGGGCGCAGAGCGGGAGCGGAGTGAGCTGGTCGGTGGGACGGAGCGGCCGACACTGGAGGGGGAAGAAAACTTTTTTCTTGGTCCCGTGTTGCAAAAGTTGAAAACAGCTTTGCGCGACGCCAAGAGCGGACCGAGAAAGCGGGACCGGCCGTCGGAGGCGACCGTCGACACGACCAAAGACGCGGAGGACGTCACACCCGGCCCCACCAGCGACGACGCACGACGGGAGCGCGTGGCGGCGCAGCAGAAGCGAGCGAAAGATATCTTTCAAAACAAACTGATCCTCGCCCCCCTCACCACCGTCGGTAACCTTCCCTACCGCCGTGTGTGCAAGCAGCTGGGGGCCGACATTACCGTGTCGGAGATGGCACTGGTGTACAACCTCAATCGGCTGCAGAAGCAGGAGTGGTCCCTCCTCCGCCGTCACGAGAGTGAGGATATTTTTGGAATTCAGCTGGCAGTCGCAAAAGAGGCGGAGGCCATCGCCTTCGCCAAGGCACTGGAGGCGTCCGAGTTCCGCTACGACTTTATCGACATCAACTGCGGCTGTCCGGTCGACCGCATCGTCGGGTTCGGCTGCGGGTGTGGGCTGTGGGAGCGGCGAGGACGGCTGCAGGAGGTGGTGAAGGGTCTGTCCCAGTATCAGTCGGCACCCGTGACGGTGAAGTGCCGCGTAGGCCCAGACGCGGAGCACCCGTCGCTGCACAAGGTGGTGGGGGAGTACGAGTCCTGGGGGGCCTCCGCCGTCACCATCCACGGGCGTTCCCGCAAGCAGCGGTACACCAAGCTCGCCAACTGGGAGTACACCAACGAGTGCGCCTCGCTCACTAGTCTACCCGTCATCGGGAACGGCGACATTTTTGCCTGGGAGGACGTCGAGCACCACCGGCAGTCGCACCCCGGTATCACCTCCTTCATGGTCGGTCGAGGGGCGCTCATCAAGCCGTGGATATTTGAGGAAATCAAGTCGGGCCAGACAAAGGATATTAGCAGCACGGAGCGATTGGATATTTTGAAAGACTTTTGCAAGTTTGGCCTCGCTCACTGGGGCGCGGACGAGAGAGGCGTGATGACGACCCGCCGCTTCCTGTGCGAGTGGCTCTCCTTCCTCCACCGCTACGTCCCCGCCGGCCTGCTGGAGACCCTCCCCCAGCGCATGAACGACCGTCCCCCCTTTTACAGCGGGCGCAACGACCTGGAGACGCTGATGGCCAGTGACAGTGTGAGCGACTGGATTCAAATTAGCGAGTTGCTCTTGGGGCCCGTGGAGGAGAAGTTCCGCTTTACCCCAAAGCACAAGAGCAACGCGTACACCACGGCGGAGGGGCTGGACAGTCAACTCGAGGGCGAGGGGTAGTGCACGCCTATAACCACGTTTAATTTTTTTGTATTTGTGTTTTTTTTTTTTTTTTTACTTAGGAAAAACGCCACGATGATAGGAAACACTCTCAGACACTTCATGAATCCACCCATCCTCTTCATCTCTCTCAGGTTTACTCGTACCGCATTTTTTCCTTAACGACTAACAATAGAAAGTAAAATGACTTCACCAACAATGAGCGTCGATATTCCCGCCGAGTGGCTTTTGGCAGGGGCTGTCGCGCTGTTTTCGGCGGGCCTCCTGCTCTCCCAGCTAGATGTAAAGTGGGAGGGACGGACGGAGGCGGATTACGTCCTCCGACGCAGTCAAGAGGCGCGGCGACGCTTCCACCACCGCTTCTGTCGGTAGTCCCTGATGCCGCCGATGCTCCCCTTTGCTGAGCGCGCTTGGAGGCGCTCGAGAGACTTCACCGGTTGCGTAAGTGCAGCCATGTCTGTCTCTGTGGGTGACGCACGGTGTAGATGACAACCGACGAGCCTCTCTGGCTCAAGTGCCCTGCACCCTCTTGCACCTCCGCCCCAATGACAAACTTCAAGTTTTATCAACACGTCAAGTAATCCTTTCCCCCTTCCCTCCTTTCCTGCTTCTTGTTTTTGGATTCTTGACTATTAAACCTATTTAATTCGCCACTGCGTTGTTTCTGGAAAAAACTGAGGACACTCTCCCATTCTGCTGTTTCGTGGCGGCCGTACTTCTCTCGTACTTTTCTCTCAAGAACCATCATACACCAACAAGAATAAAAAAAGAACATGGTGTGTGTCACCGTCCTGTCGCTGATTCTCGGTGGTGGTGCTTGTTTTGTGGCGGGCGCCTGCGTCGGCCGCGTTGTTAGCGGTTGGTTGTGGAACGGCTGGTGCTGGATCCGCCGCTGGTGGAGCGGTCGGGAGCCGGTAGCCAACGGCCTCGTCCCCTCATGTAACGCCCCTGACGGATCCCCTCGCTCCGCGTCTACGGGGGAGCCAGTGGCGAACGGCTACGTTCTCACAGCCGATGCCGTCGAGCGGCACCGCGGCGTTCCGCCCGTGAACGCGGGCGCCTCTGACGCCGCCGATCCCGCTGTTTGCTGCGTGTGTTCGGAGGAACCGGAGGCATTTTACATGTTTCAAACGTGTGGCCATGTGTGTATCTGCGAGGGGTGCATGGTGAGGATGGGAACCAAAGCGAAAAGCCCGATCGGCCAGCCTCTCCAGCTCGACTGTCCTATGTGCAGAGAAAGAAGCACTCTGCGGCGGGTGTATTTCCAGCGAGAAGCGCAAGGCTGATGTGGTCGAGGCGGCACAGGACTGCCACCCTCTTCCACCTCCGCCCCAATGACAAACTTCAAGTTTTATCAACACGTCAAGTAATCCTTCCCCCCTCCCTCCTTTCTTTTTTCTTGTTTTTGGATTCTTGACTATTAAACCTATTTAATTCATCACTGCGCTGCTGTTGGAAAAGGCCACGCTGTCAGGAAACACTCTTAGACGCTTTACTAATCCACCCATCCTCTTCCTCTCTCTCAGGTTTACTCGTACCGCATTTTTCCTTAACGACTAACAAACGAAGGCAAGATGACTACTCCAGCAAAGGGCGTCGAAGTTTCTGTCCAGTGGCTTTTGGCGGGGGCTGTGGCGCTGTTTTCGGTGGGCTTCCTGCTCTCCAAGGTGGTGATAAGGATGAGGGAACGGGAAGAGGGGGATTACGTTCTCACATACGACGCCATCAAGCGGTACGGCGGCGCTTCCCCCCCCTACGGTTTCTGTCGGTAGTCCCTGATGCCGCCGATGCTCCCCTTTGCTGAGCGCGCTTGGAGGCGCTCGAGAGACTTCACCGGTTGCGTAAGTGCAGCCATGTCTGTCTCTGTGGGTGACGCACGGTGTAGATGACAACCGACGAGCCTCTCTGGCTCAAGTGCCCTGCACCCTCTTGCACCTCCGCCCCAATGACAAACTTCAAGTTTTATTAACACGTCAAGTAATCCTTCCCCCCTTGCCTCCTTTCCTTTTTCTTGTTTTTGGATTCTTGACTATTAAACCTATTTAATTCATCACTGCGCTGCTGTTGGAAAAGGCCACGCTGTCAGGAAACACTCTTAGACGCTTTACTAATCCACCCATCCTCTTCCTCTCTCTCAGGTTTACTCGTACCGCATTTTTCCTTAACGACTAACAAACGAAGGCAAGATGACTACTCCAGCAAAGGGCGTCGAAGTTTCTGTCCAGTGGCTTTTGGCGGGGGCTGTGGCGCTGTTTTCGGTGGGCTTCCTGCTCTCCAAGGTGGTGATAAGGATGAGGGAACGGGAAGAGGGGGATTACGTTCTCACATACGACGCCATCAAGCGGTACGGCGGCGCTTCCCCTACGGTTTCTGTCGGTAGTCCCTGATGCCGCCGATGCTCCCCTTTGCTGAGCGCGCTTGGAGGCGCTCGAGAGACTTCACCGGTTGCGTAAGTGCAGCCATGTCTGTCTCTGTGGGTGACGCACGGTGTAGATGACAACCGGCGAGCCTCTCTGGCTCAAGTGCCCTGCACCCTCTTGCACCTCCGCCCCAATGACAAACTTCAAGTTTTATCAACACGTCAAGTAATCCTTTCCCCCTTCCCTCCTTTCCTGTTTCTTGTTTTTGGATTCTTGACTATTAAACCTATTTAATTCGTCACCGCGTTGTTTTTGGAAGGAGGTCAGGACACTCTCCCATTCTGCTGTTTCGTGGCGGCCGTACTTCTCTCGTACTTTTCTCTCAAGAACCATCATACACCAACAAGAATAAAAAAAGAACATGGTGTGTGTCACCGTCCTGTCGCTGATTCTCGGTGGTGGTGCTTTTTTTGTGGCGGGCGCCTGCGTCGGCCGCGTTGTTGGCGGTTGGTTGTGGAACGGCTGGTGCTGGATCCGCTGCTGGTGGAGCGGTCGGGAGCCGGTAGCCAACGGCCTCGTCCCCTCATGTAACGCCCCTGACGGATCCCCTCGCTCCGCGTCTACGGGGGAGCCAGTGGCGAACGGCTACGTTCTCACAGCCGATGCCGTCGAGCGGCACCGCGGCGTTCCGCCCGTGAACGCGGGCGCCTCTGACGCCGCCGATCCCGCTGTTTGCTGCGCGTGCCTGGAGAAACCGGAGGCGTTTTACATGTTTCAAACGTGTGGCCATGTGTGTATCTGCGAGAGGTGCATGGTGGGGATGGGAACCGAAGCGGAAAGCCCGATCGGCCAGCCTCTCCAGCTCGACTGTCCTATGTGCAGAGAAAGAAGCACTCTGCGGCGGGTTGTATCTTCTTCAGCGAGAAGCGCAAGGCTGATGCGGTCGAGGCGGCACAGGACTGCCACCCTCTTGCACCTCCGCCCCAATGACAAACTTCAAGTTTTATCAACACGTCAAGTAATCCTTCCCCCCTTCCCTCCTTTCTTTTTTCTTGTTTTTGGATTCTTGACTATTAAACCTATTTAATTCGTCACTGCGCTGCTGTTGGAAAAGGCCACGCTGTCAGGAAACACTCTTAGACGCTTTACTAATCCACCCATCCTCTTCCTCTCTCTCAGGTTTACTCGTACCGCATTTTTCCTTAACGACTAACAAACGAAGGCAAGATGACTACTCCAGCAAAGGGCGTCGAAGTTTCTGTCCAGTGGCTTTTGGCGGGGGCTGTGGCGCTGTTTTCGGTGGGCTTCCTGCTCTCCAAGGTGGTGATAAGGATGAGGGAACGGGAAGAGGGGGATTACGTTCTCACATACGACGCCATCAAGCGGTACGGCGGCGCTTCCCCTACGGTTTCTGTCGGTAGTCCCTGATGCCGCCGATGCTCCCCTTTGCTGAGCGCGCTTGGAGGCGCTCGAGAGACTTCACCGGTTGCGTAAGTGCAGCCATGTCTGTCTCTGTGGGTGACGCACGGTGTAGATGACAACCGACGAGCCTCTCTGGCTCAAGTGCCCTGCACCCTCTTGCACCTCCGCCCCAATGACAAACTTTGAGTTTTATCAACACGTCAAGTAATCCTTCCCCCCTTCCCTCCTTTCTTTTTTCTTGTTTTTGGATTCTTGACTATTAAACCTATTTAATTCATCACTGCGCTGCTGTTGGAAAAGGCCACGCTGTCAGGAAACACTCTTAGACACTTTACTAATCCACCCATCCTCTTCCTCTCTCTCAGGTTTACTCGTACCGCATTTTTCCTTACAGACTAACAAACGAAGGCAAGATGACTACTCCAGCAAAGGGCGTCGAAGTTTCTGTCCAGTGGCTTTTGGCGGGGGCTGTCGCGCTGTTTTCGGTGGGCTTCCTGCTCTCCAAGGTGGTGATAAGGATGAGGGAACGGGAAGAGGGGGATTACGTTCTCACATACGACGCAATCAAGCGGTACGGCGGCGCTTCCCCTACGGTTTCTGTCGGTAGTCCCTGATGCCGCCGATGTGCCTCTTTGCTGAGCGCGCTTGGAGGCGCTCGAGAGACTTCACCGGTTGCGTAAGTGCAGCCATGTCTGTCTCTGTGGGTGACGCACGGTGTAGATGACAACCGACGAGCCTCTCTGGCTCAAGTGCCCTGCACCCTCTTGCACCTCCGCCCCAATGACAAACTTTGAGTTTTATCAACACGTCAAGTAATCCTTCCCCCCTTCCCTCCTTTCTTTTTTCTTGTTTTTGGATTCTTGACTATTAAACCTATTTAATTCATCACTGCGCTGCTGTTGGAAAAGGCCACGCTGTCAGGAAACACTCTTAGACACTTTACTAATCCACCCATCCTCTTCCTCTCTCTCAGGTTTACTCGTACCGCATTTTTCCTTAAAGACTAACAAACGAAGGCAAGATGACTACTCCAGCAAAGGGCGTCGAAGTTTCTGTCCAGTGGCTTTTGGCGGGGGCTGTGGCGCTGTTTTCGGTGGGCTTCCTGCTCTCCAAGGTGGTGATAAGGATGAGGGAACGGGAAGAGGGGGATTACGTTCTCACATACGACGCCATCAAGCGGTACGGCGGCGCTTCCCCTACGGTTTCTGTCGGTAGTCCCTGATGCCGCCGATGCTCCCCTTTGCTGAGCGCGCTTGGAGGCGCTCGAGAGACTTCACCGGTTGCGTAAGTGCAGCCATGTCTGTCTCTGTGGGTGACGCACGGTGTAGATGACAACCGACGAGCCTCTCTGGCTCAAGTGCCCTGCACCCTCTTGCACCTCCGCCCCAATGACAAACTTTGAGTTTTATCAACACGTCAAGTAATCCTTCCCCCTTCCCTCCTTTCTTTTTTCTTGTTTTTGGATTCTTGACTATTAAACCTATTTAATTCATCACTGTGCTGCTGTTGGAAAAGGCCGCGCTGTTAGGAAACACTCTTAGACACTTTACTAATCCACCCATCCTCTTCATCTCTCTATTCTTACACTATAGGTATACTCTTTTGCTTTATTCTCCTTAAAGACTAATAAACGAAGATAAAATGACCACGCAAGGTGAAGACCGCACAACGGAGGAGAGGGAAGAAGAGAAAAAGACGGTGGAAACTCCTTTGCCGTTGCTGGTGGTAGGGGGTATAGCAATATTTGTAGCCGGCTTTTTTTTCTCCAGACTATGGGGCCAGAAGGAGGAGCCAGTGGAAAACGATTACGTTCTCACAGATGACGCCATCGAGCGGTGCAGCAACGTTTCCTCTGTTGTGTCCATGAATATGGGAGCCTCTGACGGCACCGATGGCGCTGTTTGCTGCGTTTGCCTGGAGAAGCCGGAGGCGTTTTACATGTTTCGAAAGTGTGGCCACGTGTGTATTTGCGAGCGGTGCATGGTGAGGATGGGAACCGACGCGGGAAGCCCGACTGGACAGCCTCTCCGGCTTGACTGCCCCACGTGCAGGCAAAGAAGCACTCTACAGCGCGCTTTTTTATCTTCTTAAGGAAAAGTATACATGCAAGACCGGCGTAACCGCCGTACCGCTGCCTCCTTTTGCCCCCAATGACAAATTCTCATTTTTGTTGCTACGTCAAGTTTTCTGTTTTTATTATTTTCTTTCACTTCGGTTCTTGACTATTAAAACTTACCAACCCCTCAAGGTCTGATTTTGACAGTTGGTTGTGGATGTCTGCCAAGGGTTTTCCCTATCCCCCGCTTCCCACTTCCTCCTCTATCCCATTCCCCTTAGGTGGCCAGTCGTTTCGGTGTTGTTCGTCTGCCTACTTACGGCTCCCCCGACCTTTCTTTTGGGGGATTTTTCATCCTCCGAGGAGGGCTCTCTCGCCGCATAGGCGTTCCCTCCCCGCCGAAGCGCCTCCCCGTCGCGGGAGGGCCCTCCTTCCTCCGTTATTCGGGGAGGGCCTTTCGTTTTGCGGGGGGCGCTCTGGCCCCCGTTGGGAGGGCCGCCCTGCGCGGCCGTTCCGCCCCCCGTTCCCCCAACCGGATGGCTGCCGCGGGGCCGAGGCGCGCCCCTCGGCGGCCCGGCGAGCCGCAGCGGACTTTAATTATTTGAACGATGGCTGGCGGGCGCATCTTTTTCCGCCGCCTTCCCTGCGTGTCGTGTTTAATTTACTCCTCTTCCCCCTTTTCTTATTTAATTTATTTTAAATAGGAGAATATTATTTCCTTCGTTATATATTTCGATTAAAATGAGCGAAGCGGATAAACTTCGTGAAGAGCTGAGAATCGAACGGTTGGCCCGCGAAGAGGCGGAAGCTCAAGTGCAGCAATGGAGGCAGAAATCCATCGACTCCAAACTGGAAAGCATGAATTCTCGGACGAGTTTGACCCGCCAGAGAGAAGAATCTCTGCATTCCTCCACCCCTTCACGAAGTACGGAGGATGAAATAAACTCGCTGAAAAAAGAAAACGAAACACTCAGGATTCAGTGCGATAAATTATCTAAAATTATTGAGGATTTTAAGACCCCCGATTCCGGTGAAGACGGTAATATATCGGGAAAGGAAAACAGTAGCAGACGCGTGTCGGAGGCGATTGTTGAAACTATGCGTGTCCAAACTTTACAGGCAGAAAAAAGAAGGGATGAAGCCGAAAAAAATGCTGAAAAATACAGCGCCGATTTACAACGCATGAAAAGCCTCCTTGCTGCAGCAGAAGAAGTAATTATCCAAAGCAGGTTGGCGTCTAACAACGATTCACCACAAGCGAGCGAGCGAAGTGAAACCAGAAAAGGCGCGGTGGTCCCCGTGCGTGTGACTCAAAATAATTCAGAAAATGGATATAGTTCCACTTCATTAGTTGTCTCGTCACTTGCTACTCTTATTATTGGGGCGACAGGCGCCACGCTGTATTTTAAGCGAAAATAGAAAATAGCCCCACTATTTCATTGTTATATTTTGCTTTTTTTTTTTTTTTACACACATATTTCCACCGCAATTTTAAACACAGTAGAGCACGTTGAGCTTTTTAGTCCTTTTTTTTTGATTTGTTTTACGTCTCTTTTTGGTTTTAAATGAGAAAAGATATGAAAATCACTATTACTGTTAATTTTTTTCTCCGTCGCTCATGAGCAGATACACTTTTCTTTGTGTTTTTTCAAAATCCATATAAAACACGGAGTGAGTGAAGCCAGAATTCAACGAATTTTTTATTTTATTTTGCCGTGTCTATGGGTGTTTAAATTGAACGTTGATCCCGCTGCATCTAAAATGATAAAATAAATAACAAACAGTGAATTTTTAAAATCATTTTAATTTTTCTGTTCAGGACTCCATTTATTTTTGTTCAATTATAAACTTATTCACCCCTAAGCGGACTGCGATAATAGAATAAACTAATGCTAATGCGGGCATACTCGTAAAATAAAATATGAATGACTGTACCACGAATTTAATTTTTGGTATTCTGACTAATTAAAGTGAAAGCTTTATTATAAATGATGCTCTCACAATGAATCGATATTAATTAGTAATAATAAATAAGAAGAAACAAATGGTTGCGGAATTTCCGTGCCTCGCGGAATCCGAACGTGATCTTTTCGTTATCACCCTCAAATAGTTATAATTAATTATAGCGGGGTTTAAATATTTGAGCAATGCGACGCACGATCACGACGGTATATTGTATTTCGTGTTAACAACAACAGCCTATTTTGTTTTTTTCGCGGCCTATATTGGTTGACAAAATAACAAGGAGCATTACAGCGCAATTAAGGCAAACACGATAGGCGACAAGGTTCATTTTTACCTTTCGTTTTACGGATAGAATAAATAAATAACGAGAAATGACAGATTTTCGTATTTTCTCCTTAAAACTGGGATGATTTTCCCGAAAGAAAAATTGACACACAAGGCAAAACTAAAATCAGCGGCATCGGAAAGAATTACACCACAAAAGACAGTTAATTTCTTTTTATTTATTTATTAATTGTGAAATTTATTTTTGAAAACTGGAGTGCGTTTTCCGTGTATTTTCTTTCTCCCTTGCTTTTATTCGGTTTGCCTTAATTGACAGAAAACCTATTAGTTTTGCTTAAATAAGTTGTGAATAATTATGCGCTTTTTTGTGTTGGCTTCTATTTTATCTACCGTGTGTGTCACTGCGCTAACCGTGCAAACAACGGACGAGCGACTTCCTGATGGACATTATTGCGGCACGTATTCGTTTGGCCTTGTAAAGGGAGAATTCAACACCACCTCCGGATCTACATTTTTTGATTTATCGCTGGAGGCATTTGGTGACACGGCCGAGTGCAAAAATGAAAAATATATTTATGACCCCGCTACGCACAAGGCCGTGGTTGTGGGCGCCACGGATCCCAACGATTGTCTTGGAAAGTTGCTGAGTGATAACAAATTAACACTCGAGGTGCTATTCAATCCGGAGGCGGACATTGTAACTTTAGATTTGGGCATTACAAAGATTGACTGCCCAAAATGTAAGGATAAATAATAATTATTTGTCACCTGTTTGATTTCTGCGATCTCACGTCCTTGAAATATTGTTGATAATTGCAGCAATGCCAAAAAAAAAAAAAAAAATGTGGCTAAATTGGGGCTTCAATAAATCGAGCACAATATTGCATGTAGCTTTGAGATTATTGTTCTTGCTTTTTTGTTTTTTTCTGCGCGTAATTTTCTTTGATGATATATACACCTCATATGTTTATACATTTTTTTTTTCCAAGTATTTTTATGTGCTCAATTTTATTCCGTTTCTTTTTTTTTTATGTATTTTATTATGAATGCACCTATTATAGAACCGACAAATTTTCTCTCACTCTATTTCTCAGAAATTTATAAGGCGACATCCTTAGATTTTTTTTATTCTTCCTTCAAAAATAGAATAAATTAAAATAAAATATTACAAGAACTATTTTTAATTAAGAAGATCAGTCAAAGCATATCGTAGCTGCGTCACGAATGATTTGTTGGTGAATAATATATTTTGATATTTTTGTTTTAAACTTAGATTTATGTCCCAGTTAGGTGAAAAGATAAATTTAAACCGGAGCTTGAAGCAAAATTTTGTTGGGTTTCGGCACTTAAAGGCGAAATTATTTTCGGTATTTTCTGCTAATAACAATATGAGCAACACGCTCCACATTTTCAGAAGTAAAAAGGTGATCCACGAAGCAGGAAAGAATAATGAAGACAATAAATTTGAAAGGGGAGTTCAAAAACCTTTTGAATGTTGTTTATTTATTCCGTTGAGCAACTATTGTGTGCTGGAGTTGGCAAATGCAAGCGGGACAGCGGAAGAAAATGCGGAAAAAAATGCTGTGCTGACGACGCTAAATCTTTTTCCTTCCCAGAGCTGGTGGAAGCACACTACAAAATTTTTGGATTCCGACCTCGCTGAGGAATTTTTTAGAACGTGCAGCATTTTAAAAAATACTTGCATAATAAGCCTGTCGCATTCCAGCAGCGCTACACGCAGGGAACAGGAGAGAAATGCAGGAAAGGAAATTTTTTATTCCACAATTTCTCTCACATGGGATGATGTCCCCGATGACAAACATTTTTCTCAGGTGGAAAAAGTGATGATTGGAAGGGCGAACGGTGAAACGATGCGGGAGGCAATTAAAAAGAGTGTTGCTGAGGCAGTTGACGAGTTGGGCAATTTAGCTTTACAGCAATGGAAGTCTCGAGCGGAAACCGCTACGTCCAATTTGGTGCATTTATTTTCTGATTATTTATCTGTCGACAGAAATTTAATGGAAATTAAATCAGTGTCATTAAATGGCCCGCACGAGGATAAAATTATGGTCACTCTAAAAACGGGTGAAAATATATTTGAGTGGACGTATTGCGTCCCGCATTTACCGCCCGTTCGCCGATGGAAGCACGAGCCGAGCGAACAGGGTGTACTTTGTTTAAAAAATCCGGTGCACATTGGTGGACAAGAGATATTTTAGGTTATTTGGCGATCATTCATTTGGAAAATTTGGTAGAACAGCGCTCTGCGGAAGCGGTGCTCCAGGGAAGTCGCACTATTGCTTTGAGTCGAAAATCCGTTGCGGATCTATTGTCTCTCCCCAGAAAATTATCTTCCGATTCTAATACGGGCTATTTCGTGCGACCTGAAAAAGAACCAAACGATGACATGATATCCACGGTTAATACAGTTTCGGTGCCGGATATACTTCAGCAAATTCACCAAATCAGACAGTTGAAAGGCCTTCCATTTTCTTCCTTCCCTAAAATTAAAATTGACCAGAAGGCGTTCCACAACGCTCCTTTGCAAATGTCAAAATTACAAAATAATGTATTTGGCGACGTTTCAATTTTCTCTTCCATTTCCCTCAGCTGGCCGGAAGTGATGCTCGAGGACGACAAACCATGGTCCGTTGAAGTCGTTTCCGACCCGGCCTCCGAAGGGATAACCATGTTTGAAAATAGTGTAAAAAAACTGTTTTTTTTGCCTAGACAACACGCCGTGGCTATTGGTCCTTTGCTCCCTCTCGTTTTGGCCGTTCAACAGCTTTACCGACGGGTGTTCCCAAACAAGGCAAGCGCGCAGTTACCTTTGCTTGACGTGAGAAATTCGGCGACTCAGACAGGCCTTGATTTTTTGCTTTACTCTTGGTTTGGTGCATCCCCACAAATAAAGACATATCAAATCACGGCACCGACAGAGTTTGTTTCACCTTCTTCTTCTGACTTGTTGGTAGCGCGCAATGTTCACGGGGCCGGCATGATTCGCGCTATGCTTCTTTACGATTTCCTGGGCCAGCGCGTTCTGTTCGGTGAAACGCATGCTCTGACATATGAGGAGGCTGTGACACGCTTGCGAACCATCTCGGTGGAAGCAAATCTCGGCGCTCTCACTTGCGTGGGGGATGCCACTTTTTATAGAAAGGAGGGAGGGAAGTGGGTGAAGGAGGTCCAACCTCCAACTTCCGCCTCTCTTCTGGAATTGTTCCATCCCGGAGCACACCCGCCGTCCGCCGTCGCGCAAAGACCATACCGCTCTACACAGCTGTACCGTCAGTACACTCACGAGAGAAGGTTACTTCAAGCGTTTCTCCGAGGCTCCCGAGAAAGGGGAGATGTCCTGACGACAGACCACCTGGTCAACTACGTGATGGAGAAGCGTTCACTCAACGCGTGGGACACAATGACCGCTGTCGTGGAAGGGCTCATTGGCGGAGTGGAGCTCTCCTTCCTTTCACAAACTTCCGCAGATGGGCGTGTGGTGACCGGCCGTTTGAGGCTCACATGCGGGACTGCATCGGACAGGCTGGTGGAGACGGTGGACGTGACGGAGAGGGTTGGCGTGCTTCCAGCCCTCCTCCTCTTGTGCGGCAATGCGGTAAGGTCCGTCACCAAAGAAAGGGTGGACTGGGATTACTTGCAGACCTTGCTGCAACCCACGCTGTGGGACGGGCGGTTCCCGGCTTACACGCCGGAGTATTATTATGCCCCCAACTTTCTGGGGGAACTTCTACAGGGTGTCTGCGGCAAATACACCTGCCGCTACGAGACGGTGTTGCCAGCGGCGTCTGATGTTGGGGACGCACAGAAGATGGAAGGGCGGGTGCGCACTGTGTTTTACACATCTGATCCTTTCATTGCGCCTACTGGCGGTGCCGCGGAGGGCCCTCTTCAGGATACCCTGACGGAGTGTCGGCTGTCTGTCGCGTGTCTGACGGGCGTGCACAACGGGGCGGAGGAAGGATTTCTGCTGGGCATCGGCCGTGGGAGAACCAGGAAGGAGGCGTGGTGGGCGGCATCGTGCGCCGCACTGAACGCAAACTTCCCTTCCGTTGTGGCGCAACTGGAGGACTACAAGCAGTTCTGCGAGTGGCGACGTGATCCGGGGATGCTGCTGACACTTGGAGCACCTTTCGGTCTGCGAATGCGACACTCTTCTAGGGTGTCGGAGGGCCACACCGTCTGGGCGGAGTGCGCCCCACCTCCGACGATTGCCCCAGCCAGTGTGATCCACGCTTACGGCGCTGCCACGTCATGGACTTACAGCGCCACCGCCGCCACCCCTGCCGCATCCTTCGCCGCCGTCATGGACGAGATGCGACGGCGCCTGAAGGTGAAGAGAGCGGACAACCCCCCTTTCGCGCTCTGGGAGGATAGCAATCATTACAGGAAGAGTGTGTGGCATGCGCTGTGTGGTGCTGTGGCGATTGCCTCCAAGGGGAAAAGTGTCACTGTCCAGTTTGAGTTTGCCGCCACCGCTGATCCGACGTCGGCCGACTTTACCCTTCACCTCGTGCGAGAGCGCCTCGTGAAGCTAAGGGTGCAGAAAGAGACGTCGAGGTACGAGTGGAGGAAAGATCAGCAAATCCTCCTCACGCTCACCAGCACTCAAGTGACTGAGCTGATTCACGGGGGGAAGGCGGAACATTCTATGCTGCACTTTTTTTTAGTCACGGTACCCCTCCTCTTGCGGCATACGCTGCTGGCTGCTGCACCCCCAGCGCACGTGCGGCAGGAGACCAACTTGCTCCTCCTGCTACAGGGACAATATGGGTTGGAGGGGCGCCCACTATCCCTCAAACGGCGCATCGTGTGGTGTGTCAAGCAGTGGACCGGCTGTCCGTGCGCGGTGCAGGTTCGTCGTGGGGGCGACGGCGGCTGGTCCGCCACGCTGACCGTACAGGTGCCTCGGTACGAGCGTCGGGTGGAGAACACCGACCGCCCAGGGCGACGGACGGTGTGTCTGGCCGTGACCGAGGGTCGGACGGCCGACCGCGCCGAACACGCCTTGTGGCGTCTGCTCTGTCAAACGTGGGGCGTACCCCTTCACAAGGAGGCGGATGCCTCGGATGGGATCTTATCGGATCTCTTCCTGTAAAGTGCAAAAAAAAAAAAAAAAAATGTTAGGCCACAAACCAACTCAAAAATGAGGGAATCACTGTGCGACAAGAATGTTTCGGCTACTTTTTTTTCTCTCTCTCTCTCCCTTGCCTTTGACACACATCCATACAGAGACAAAAACAACCCCATCAAATAAGACCTTTCTCACTCGATGCCTCCAAAGATGCGCAGTTTGCTAGACATGGAGGGAGCCGCTGGTGCCGTTGGCTGTCACCGCGTCCCGGTGAAGCGCACCCGCGAGGAGGGACACTCCCGCTTCTCCATACTCTACTTCAAACCAAAGGGGACCAAAAAAGAGCGACAGCGGCTGGAGGGAATCTTGTTGGTCTCCTACGACAGAGCGGCGATCGTGTCGACGGAGGGCGAGGGCGGGACGGTGTTCGCACAGAAAGGGGAGCGGACTCCTACCGTGCAGGTGTTACGAGCGGATGCAGGCGGCAGGAAGGGGCGCGGAGTGGACGGCAGAGGTGGAGGTGCCCCTGGGACCCTACACGGTGTGCGTCGTGGAGCCGCTGGAGCTGCACCTCATTCCACCGGATGAGCTGATGGTCAAGAGGGTAAAGGAGCCGCTGGTGGGGAAGAGCGGTAGCAGCGCGACATCGCTTGGTACGAAAGATAAGACCAACCTGCTGCGAGGCGACCAGTTCCGCCCAATCGCCCCACCACCACCACCACCACCACAGGCCATGCCGGAAGCGAACCGCTATTGTGATGTGGATTACAACAGTAGTGTGGAGAGACTCCTCCGTGGTCGGGCGCCAGTTCATTCCAACCTCACCACTTGTGCCTACCAGACCCCTCCGGCGGGTGAGACATCATCGGAGCCGAGTACGACACGGGCGGAGAGTGCCCCAAAGCGGAGCGCTGGGGATGTGATGTCCCTTATGCTACAGAACTTTCCGTGGCTAACGCAACAGAAATAACGCCCTGCACACCAACTCAGAAATAACACTTCCTTTTTTCCTTTCTGCTATGTTTTTTTTTTTTTTTGCTCCCAATGTTCTTTGCACCAGCCGGTGTTTTTGTCTTACAGGTTCCGCATGGCAGACCGCAGTTCAGCCACATTGTATATTCCCTCTTTCTTTGTTCTCGCCACGACTGAAAGCGTTTTTTTTAGATTTCCTTATTTTACATTTAACAATAGATTTTGGCGCGGACATGAACTCCTACTTCTTCTCCGCTGCCCCTCGTAAGCGACATCACTCCAGGGTAGTGCGTCACGGGGAAGCACCCGGCCCGGCAGAAGGGGAGCAGAGAACGAACCAAAGTGTCGGGGAGCGGCGCCAGCAGCAGCGGGAGAAACAGCTAGCACTACTGCAGGAGATGAAGCAGTCCCGACAGGCGCGGGTGAGCAGCCACACTCGTACCATTCAGGACAACATTAGACAGAATGTCAACCCCGCTAGTGCGGCGAATGCCAGCCGTAGTAATATGAATACAAGCCTCGTCAGTAGTAGAATCGCGTATCTGGTATACAGCCCACAAGGGAATAAACCGCTAGACCCACTCGGTATCCACCGCACGACGTGGAGGGGTAGCACACAGAGCAACTTGAACCACTCGCAGAATCGGCTAGCGGCGGCGGTGGCGTCCCCCAGCGTGCACCACAGCCCCAGTGGGGTACACTGTCGCTACGACCGCGCCACCCACTCCCAGCTGCTCTGCATCCCTGGAGGGGTGACGGTGTCTTTTTTGAAACCGACCAACAATAAGAGCGGTAATAGCAATACGAGTCAGACACTGACATCACGGCGAGAGTCTTTGCCGGCCTCCTCGCCGCAGGCAGTGCTCGTGCTGCAGCTGTGCCTGTCAGGGTCCCCCGCCGGCCCTGGTGCGGCCGAGCTGACGGTGGAGCTGAGTATTGTAGGGGCCAACCACGTCTGCTGTAACTTAATCTTCAGTAGCGTGGTGAAGTCGGTGCAGGTGTGCTCCCACCATGTGAAGCTACCCCTGCGCTGCATGGCCTACGGAGAGTGGTACAACCTCTTCTTTGACGCCCACTCCCTCTACCGGCAGTATGTGCAGAGCAGCTGCAGCACGTCCACCCCACTGAGACCCACTTCCAGTGCGGTGCGCATCGCTGACGTAAAGGTGAGCGGTCACAACGTGTTGGTGCGCCGTGTGCTCGCGATGGCGGCCCTACCATCCATCTCGATGAACAATGAAGGGGAGGAACTAGACTACTGCGTCGTCCCCGCCTCCTCCTCCCCCTCCTTCAACACCCTGCCGGAGAGTCTGAAGCTGCCGGCCGAGCTGGGCAGTGTGCCGTGCCTCTTCATCCGTACAGGGGAGGAAGCACTCCTGACCAGCGAGCCCAAGGAGCCCTCCCCGCTGTCCGTCGCGGGCATGAGCCGCAGTCCCTCCACGGAGGTCGACACCCCTCGACCATCGCAGGAGGAATCGGCGGAGGAGTGGGACTATGTGCCGGTGTCCCCACTGACCGAGTCGGAGCACCCTGCCGTGGAACAGCACGTGCGGCGTACGACACCAAAGACAGAGTTCACGGAACCCCTTCCCCCTCCTCCGCTGCGTCCTGTCCAGAGGCGGCTGCCGTCTGGGGACTCCCCGGCGGAGGTGGCCCCTCTCCCGGTCGCCCCGACCCTGGAGGACCTGCGCACCAAGCTGCGGCCCGCCGCACACCGCGCGGAGCCGGAGCCTTTTCCCTCCCCGGTGAGCTCCCTGGATTCCTCCCAGCGTAGTGACGGGGCAGAGGAGCAGTTTGAGGTGAAGACGAGAACCAGCAAGCCGGCCCCCTCCCCACCGGTACAGCGACAGGTCACCGCGGACTCACCGGTGGTGAAGACGGCACGGGAGATGACCCACGTGATGGAGGAGCGCGTGCGGCGGATACAGGCGCTCCTCCGGGAGCCCTCCCCCACCGCCGCTCCCCGGCCGGCCACGACCCCATCCAACACAAAGTTGGCGGAGCTGATGCAGCGCAGTCCGCAGCTACGGGCAGCCTCCGCCAATAGGGCACTGTCACCGGCCAGGGTGGTGGAGGATAAGGCGGTACAGACGGAGGGACCGCTCGGTATCTCCAACACCTTTGCGACAAACGCGGCGCTCCCCCAGTGGGCCCCGGCGGCCCCCCAAAGTTTGCCACTGCAGCTGCCCAAGGCCAACTCCTTCACGGAGCCGTCGCTGATGGTGCACCCGCTCTCCCTTAACGCCCCACGACCGAAGGAGACCACCCCAGTGCAACAGCATGATAATAATAATAACAGTGACTCCGATGCGCTGGATGTGTGGTGCAGTACGGAGGAACCGATCCAGTGGACGCTGATGCGCCCCTCCACCCGTCACAGCGACCCCAGCGCCTCCCAGCCGCCACCACCACCTCAGCAGCAACCTAACCACAATGTGGTAAACCGACTCTGCTTCGATTCCTGTGAAATGGGGAGCGAGAGTGTCCACAGTGCCACCGTTGCCGCCCCACCACTCGCCCAACGCGAGCTCAAGGACCGTGCGACAGAGTTGCTGCAGCGGCTGCGGGCCCTACAGGCGACCCCCGTCACCTCCTGGTCCTTCCACTCGGCGAACACGCCATCGGAGGTGGTGCGGGGTGGGCTGGCGGACAGCTACCCAGCCGAGGAGCGGCACTGCACACCGTCCGTGGAGGATACCGTGCGGGTGGAGGAAGAGCCGTTTACACGGACGGTGGCCTCCACGAATGTCCCTTCCACCGCGCCCAACTTGGAGCGACAAGGGACACCGCTGCCGTGGCCGACGGCGCCGCACCGTCAGGGACGGTTGGGACCGCACGTGGCGGCACCGCCGCCAGCCGCCCCACCGGAGGAAGAGGAAGACAAGGTGAGTATTTACTCCTGCAACTTTCAAAGCATATTACCCTCCGCGAATGCGTCCGGTGGTCGTGCGCGGTACCCCGCCGGCAGCAGTTACTCCATGACCACCGACACGGAAGACTACTCCCAGCACACTGGCAGCAACAGTCGACGAGACAAGAATAGCTCTCGCTACATCTACGACCCTGTCCTGCGTTGTTTCTTGGATAAGGAAGAGAACGCATTTCTGGAGACCATCGATTTCTAAGATGGAGTGAGCTGCGTCTACACCTTCGCTTTTAAGTAGATTTTTAGATTAGAGAGTGTATAAGTGTTTGCTGAAATCAGTATTTCGTCATGTTGAAATGTGAGTACATATCCATCTGATTTCATTCCCTCCTGGTCTGTTTATATTTTTTTCTTTCTCTCTTTTTCATTTCCTCCTATAGCCAGTTCGTTTCATTGGATGCCACCCAAGACATCCACCAAGGCCCCACAGCCGGAGGCAGTGGACGGACTGCCAGTGCCCGTCTCCGTCCTGCTTCACCTGCTAAAGAAGACGAACACGGACGGGGCGCCGATAGAGGTGGAGGTGGAGACCACGCAGGGGTACCTCTACCGTGGGCTACTCGTCCACATTGACGAACATTATAACTTGACCCTAAATGAGGCCGTCGTGCGGCGGGAACGATTGTTTGACGTGGCGCGGCTGGCGCGGCGGGAGCAGGAGGCGGCGCTGCTGCGACCTTACCAGACCACCTCCACGGTAGGAGGGACGAACACGGGTGGGAGTAGCTATGACACGCCGCAGGCACGGGCGGGGGAGCGAGGGGACTCCCGTACACAGCCGCGGTATGTGGGGACCGTGATGATTCGCAGTAGTAACTTATTCCTCGTGGTCTTTGAGCCCAAGGCGCTCCACGCGACCACAGGACCACGGAAGCGGCGGAGGGCGGCAGGGGCGTCAGGGGCGCTGTTTGAGCCTGCCACCGGTAGCAAGGAGGAGGAGGAGGCACAGAAGCTGGAGGAGAGTTCCCCCGCTGGCCAGGCCCGACAGCGACGAGAGGCCATGCTGGGCACGTTCCGCTCCGTGGTGACCTCTGTCACTAGAAAAATAGAAGCAGAGAAGAAAAGAATAGAGAAGAACGGCGCAAGCGATTGGGCGCCGATATCCCCAAGAAGGCCCCCGCCGTGAAAAAGAAAAAGAAGTGATGACCAGAAACTTCCGCACTTTTTGTAAAGTATTAAATAACAACAACAACAAACAAATAAATAATAATAAACAAAAAAACAGCCCATTCGCGTTTCTGCCACTTTGATGAACGTTTACCGACTTTCTCTCTCATCACCACTGAACGAAACAGGAAATGACAGAGCTGCAATCCTAACAATAAAACGTTAATCGATTGGCTCATACATCTGTCTCTATAGAATCTACACCACATAGAAAAAACAAACAAGTACACCCCTGATTTCCCTCATGTATGCGGTTCCATTGCTGAAAGTGGCCGACAGCGATTTCACCTGCCCCGTGTGTTACGACTTGTACAGCGACCCGTGCAGTCTGGTCTGCGGTCACGTCTTCTGTAAGTCCTGCATCGCACGGTTCCTGGAGGAGCGGCCGCGCTGTCCGCTGTGCAACACCACGATCAAAAGTATGCGGGTGGTGACCCCCATCGCGAACCTCTCCCTCCTGTCTTCGCTATTCCGTGAGCTGGTGCCCGTCGCCGCTGGTGTGCTCCCTCTCACCGCCCGACCGGAGCGGGTCTCCCGTATTCGGTTTGATGGCATTAGCAGTCAAGTGAGCCTTGCTCCCAGCCAGGCGGACGAGGCCAACTTTACGCAGCGCATTGGCAGCCCGCCTCCCCCGCCGAGCGCGAGTCTTCCCTCCCCCACACCGGTGGTGGAGCCCGACGAGAGGCTGCCGGAGACCCCTGTGCTCCCCCAGCGGGTGCGACCGGCCGCCCCCCGCTCCCTCAGTGGCAGTTGGTCCCTCTGTCTCGTCCCCCCTTCCAAGCGGAAAGAGTCCCACGGCACCACGCATGCCTCCCTGCACCTCGGTGGGGACTGCGTGCTGTGTGGGCTGAACATAATGGACCGTACCAGTGTGCGTCGCTACCTCAAGTCCCTCCTCAAGAGTCCCACTTCTGATTGCAGCTCGGACTCGCTGTCGACCGTGACGGAGGCCCAGCTGGGGGCGCTGCTGGGGGCCCTGTGGGAGGTGCAGTGCTGCATGGTGGAGAGGGGCCGCAGCACCGTCTACTGCACCTCGCTCGCCCACCACAACTGCCTCGCGTGGGCCAGCCTGCTGCACACCTACACCAGCTGTCTCTTCCATGAGCAGACCCGCTTCACCACCGACGTGGTGCAGTACTCCCTGTATATCCCTCCCCTACAGTCCATCCAGCCACACAGTCTGACAGTGCTGCAGAAACTGACCCTCTTCCTCACCCAGAGCAGCAATCACAGCTTCCTCCAGGCGGCGACCGGGGCTGCCCCGCCGCCGGACCAGGTGTGCTACATCTGCGGTAGGAACCAAATCACGCAGCAGCTGCCCTACACCGCCTTGCAGCCCTGCTGCCACTACGACCAGTGTGGCCGGCTGTTCCACTACCCCTGTGCACTACTGGCGGGGGAGAAGAGCTGTGTGGTCTTTGGTCTGCAGGAGAGGGACGCGGAGAATAAGAACGTCCCACTGGATGGGGAGACCACAACGACGGTGGAGAAGAAGCGACCTCGGTTGGAGCCGGTGGAGCTGTGGTGCGGTCCTTGCTACCGTGAGGGGCACAAGCGGACCAAGAAAGCAAAGTGACCTGTTGAAAAAAAAAAAAAAAAGAAACCATCATTATTATCCTAACTTTTTTTTTTTTATTTTCCTCACATGCCTTTTACTTATCCCTTGTACACATCCAACACCCCTACCTCTCTTTCTCCCTCCCATCAGGTTTCTACAAAGAACCTTCCATTTTTTTTTTCATTATATTTTACTAGCTTCGTATTCTACTCTAACCACATGTCCTACAACGGTGAGGAGCCTCAGGTGCCAGTCCCTGTCCAGCCCATCATGGCCGGTCCCGGGTCCGCGACGGCCGATCAGACCAGTATCGTCTCTGGCGGTAAGCTGGGCGGCAAGGGCGGCAAGGGTAAAGGTAAGGGCAAGGGCAAGCGTGGCGGTAAGACCGGTGGCAAGGGTGGCCGCCGTGAGCGCATGAGCCTCAGCGCCCGCGCCAACCTCAACTTCCCCGTCGGCCGCATTCACACCCGCCTGAAGGACGGTCTCTTCCGCAAACAGCGCTGCGGTGCCTCGGCCGCCATCTACTGTGCCGCCCTCCTGGAGTACCTGACCTCCGAGGTGATCGAGCTCGCGGGTGGCACGGCCCGCCACCTCAAAGCTAGACGCATCAAGCCCCGTCACATCCTCCTCGCCATCCGTGGCGACCAGGAGCTGAACCAAGTCGTCAACGCCACCATCTCTGGCGGTGGTGTGGTCCCTAACATCCACAAGGCACTCCTCAAGAAGTCCAAGAAGAAGAGCTCCAAGCGCGCCGCCAACTAAGAAAGTGTATGTGTTTTTTTTTATTTGTTGTAATCACACACACATGCACACCCCAATGGAGCAGAGATTTGTAAAGAAAAAAAGGGAAAGAAAGGAAGATGAAAAGGATGATCTTCTCTATTTCTTATTTTTTTCTTTGGCTGTAACAAAGTGAACCACTACCTTAACTATAGATATCTGTTTTTTTTTTTTTTTCTGTTTCCCCCCTTTTCAGAAATGCGCGTATATTTTTGTTTTTAGGAATATATGAAAGAGGGAATTCTGTTTTTTTTTTTTTTAAATTATTTGTATGAATAGAACCAATTTTTTGGCGTCACCGTTTTCTTTTTTTTTTGTTTTTTCTTCGCCTCTTGGGTTCACTTTTTTCCTTTTTCAAGATATGCTGTACATTTTTTTTCCTCTGTTTCCTATTTCTTGTAGCAAAAAAAAAAAAATAAAATTAAAGTCAAATTAACCCATTACAACAAATGTGGAAACTACCGTTCCGCACCCCCCTAGTCCGTGGCGTCGCCGCTACCTCCTCCTTAGTCACCCCCTCCCGTGCGATCCACGGTGAGATGCGCCACACCAACACCGACACCGACAACACCCGCATCCCATGGGACTTCACCACCGCCAGCTACGAAAAGATTCACAACGAGATCCTCCCCAAGTTCCCCCGCGGCAAGCGCATCTCCGCCACGATTCCGCTCCTGCACCTGGCGCAGCAGCAGCAGGGCGGCTACATCCCCGTCACCGCCATGTACAAGATTGCCAAAATCTGCGAGGTCCCCCCCATGCACGTCTTCGAGACGGTCACCTTCTACTCCATGTTCAATCGTCACCCCGTTGGGAAGTATCACATCCAGTTCTGCCGTACGACCCCCTGCATGCTGTGCGGCTCCGACGACCTGATGGAGAAGACCAAGGCGTACCTGAATATAGACATGCACGGCACCACCGCGGACGGCCTCATCACGATGGGGGAGTCGGAGTGCCTGGGGGCGTGCGTGAATGCTCCCATGCTAGTGGTCTCGGACTACAGCAACCCCCCGCACTACTCGTACGACTATCTAGAGGATCTCACGTGGGAGAGCCTGAAGCAGCTGATAGAAGACTTACGCAGTGGGAAGCCGTATAAGAAGGGACCGCAGCGACCCGACCGGAAGGTGTCGATGCCGGCGGGTGGGCGGACTTCTATTTTTTTTAAGGAGCCCCCGGCGCCGTACTGCCGTGATATCGACGCCAAGCCGGAGGAGAAGAAGTAAGATTAAGATTATAAACTTAGCTTAGCAGAAATACAAAAAAACAAAAAGAAAATTAAAAAATATTCGTAGTATTAGTGGACACCGTCATCCAAAGGCAGCGGCGCGGCTAGGATTTTAGTGTAGTAGTGAATTATGGTAGAAACAACGAAAGGGAAGCAGACTGTCGGTTGTTTTCTGTATTTGTATAAATATCAAACTAAAAACAACAACAACAATAACATGATCATAATAATGCGCTGTGCCATGCTGTCTTTTGCGGTTTGTTCCTCTGTACACCTAACACACTTCTCTCTTTCATCTAACAATATTTTCACGTGTCAAAAAAGGAAATAAATTTAGTTTATTCTTTTCCTTTTTACCTTTTCTGTCTGATTTTTTTTGTATTTGGTTTTACCTAGGAAAACAAAGAGACAAAAAAACCATCATTAAAAATAAACGAAGGGTAAATCAAGAAAAAGCAATCTATACACCGCTTTTTCCTTTTTATTATCTACAAATATTTATTTTCACATTCAATATATAATCATTTTTTTTTTTTTTTTGCTATTAGTCCCTTCTATATACATAAATAACCATAAACCGTTACGCCCTCTATTAGTATATCATGCAGAAGGATGAGCCCACTCTCAATCGTGAATTAGCAGAGGCCATCCGTTCCCTGTTGGCGAGCTACGGGGTGACCATGGGAGAGGTGAACCTGCACCTCGGCCGACCTAGGCCCCCAACCCACCACAGTACCTCCCGAGGGGACAGCCCTCCGGAGCCCAACCCCATCAGCAACAGCACTAGTATCTTAGTCAAGAGTACCCGGGCGGACTCTCCCACGAGGGCCGACACAGGGAGCAGCAGCAGTGCGGTGGTGGTGTCGGTCCATTGGGCGGATAGCTTCACCCCCTTGGCTGGGGGGCTGGCGGTGACCCTCCCTCAGTGTTATAGTCGGCCGACCAGCCCTGACACGGAGGAGGAGCCGCTGCAGCGGATGAGCCCCATGACCCACAGTCTGCAGAGTGCGACCTCCCCCATGTCAGGGAAGCTGCGGCCCCAGCAGGTGGTGCGGGACGGGGATGGCTCCCGCCCCTCGAGCCGACTGCGCTCCTCCGGGCTGCTGCCGGACGGGACGGGGGACTCCCGCCTGGGGAGCCCTGTGACGCAGGAGCTGCGGCTAGGGAAGGGGGCCCGCCCGACCTCCGTCCGCTTCCCTGCCGAGAGTCCTGCCGCCGCCCCCCCGCGCGCCAGTCGCCGGCGGGAGAACAGCGCGAAAGGGGTCCGCAGCAGGCGCCCTGTGTTTAGCATTCTCAACACCAACAAGGAGGACGGCGGCCTCTCCCGGAGCAACATCTCTGTCCGGGTGGACGAGGGGGCCGACCCCCGCAGCCCGGTGCACGAGCCCTTGCTGGGGTCCAGGGCGGAGCAAGAGGCCAGCCGGCAGCGAGGGATCCTCCTCTCCGCCAGCCAACCCCGCTCCTTCTCCACGGCGCTGTCGGAGGATAGCACCCGCGGGGGGCAGTCCTTCGCCTTTAGTGACAGCGGCTCCTTCCGGCCGGCCTCCTCCTCTGGGCAGGACCGGCCGCTGGGCCTTCCCACCTTCAGCCGCAACGCCCCCTCGCCGGGCGACGTCCACGCCATCACGGTCGAGGGGAAGGGCCTGCGAGGGCCGGGGCTGGTGAGCCCGCCAAAGACGCGCAACCCACGCCCTAGCCTCGTCTCCGAGAAGGGAGCCTCCACGAATGGGATCAACAAACAATAGTGTACAGTAGCAAATTGTTCTTTTTTTTTTTTTTTTCAAAAATATACCATATGCGTGTAAGTTTTTTTTTTTTTTTTTTGTTGAATATGTGAAACCTAATGACTACCTTTTTTTTTTTTTTTCCCTTACAAACTTTATTTTTCCTTGGAACAAAAAAACTGATATGAATCCATTTTTGTTTTTCTCATTGATGTACATTGTTTTCTCGAGAATCATTCAAATGAAAGTATCAGATACAGACAGACAAGCTTCTTTTCGAGAGTACCACAATTTAGCTACTGCATATATATTACCATCAGTTTTTTTTTTTTTTTTTTTGTTATTGTTATTTTTTTTTTTTTTCCTTTTGCTCTCTTCAACCTATTCATTGTGTACATGTACTTGTATCCGATATAAATATAGGTTTCTGTGGGGACGGCGTCATGCAATGGTATTTTTTTTTTTTTTTGCCGTTTTACCTTTTCTGCCGACTTTTTCACTCCCCACCCTTTCACAGTCAAATTCACGCTCTATAAAAGCTGTCCGCTCATAATCAAAGAGTACCTACTTTTTACATTATCTATACCATCTCCCCAGAGCACAGCTACATGTACCGTCCAGACAGGCGTACCGACCCCGCCGCCGCCCGCCTCGCCAACCCAACCGTTACCCCAGCGGAACCGTTGAGTTGGGGGGATAAGCTCGTGGGCGATGCGATCCGCAAGAAGACCACCAAAAAGCAGACGGGGCCCGCTAAAGTGAGTTCCTCGACTTCCCCACCCGCCACCGAGGGGAAGCGTTTTCAGTTTTGGCCGCAGGGGCACCCTCTTCACCAGGAGGGCCGCCAACAGCCGGCGGTGGAGCCCATGTGTTCCCCCCCCTCCCCGCCTTCCTCGCCTGCGGCCGGCGGTGCCAGCCGCCCCCTGACCGCTGGCTCAATTCTGTGTGGAGTTCCTTTGAATTCCCTGGCGCGGCCCTTCTGCGGGGGAAACAACCGTCAACTGGTGATGGACCGGCCGAAAGTATCCTCTTGGTCTCCCCGACCGCCGTCCGCCGCGGCCGCCAGCAGTGTGGTGGACCTCACCTACAGTGAGGATACCAGCTCCAGCTCTAGCTCCCGCTCCGGTACGTATGCTGGCTTCAGTGACCATACCTTGAGGGTCGTGCGTGAGTTCAGGGAGAAGAACAGGCCTGCAAAGGGACGGCACACCATGTTGGACATCATCCTGCGAACGAACGTCACCGACAACGATGCCACCATTGTTGATGTCATTGGCAACGGTCCCACCTGCATGGCGCCGTCGCTTCCTGCGATACCTGAGATATTTGTCTCCCCTGAGACAGACTCCTCCGATATGATCGTGAACTGGGAGGGTAGGAGGGCATACACGGAGTTCTTTCTCCCCACATTGGAGCCGAGTTACGACACGACATACACTCCAGTGCCTGGGATTGGTTTGATGTCTGCGGAGCAAAACCACGCGAATGCAACGGCTACAGTTGGTTTCCGTATCCTCTGAGCAGCACTGTTGTGAAGGAATCCACGAAGGTGATTAGGGATCGTCATGCCGCCTCGTCCGACAGCGTCACTCTGGAGCTCAGCCTGTGCTTCAAAGCCTACGAGGAAAGAAAGAAGCAGATCGCCAATGGAAAACTCCTGGAACCTCTGCCAATGCCCAATTTAGCGGCAAACTTCTCAGCTGGCGATGTAGTGCTGGTGCTGCTGCCACTCGCCACGTTCCTTCCCTCGCTGTTGAAGCATCTGTCCGCTACAACGCACTGTTCGATCAAGCAACTGGAAAAAAAACTGCCTGCCGCATGGAAGGCATTAGGATGCTACCCACACGTTGCCTGCGTTGAGGAGGCGGATAAATACAACCTCTTCCTCAAGTTATCCCGGAACACAGCTGCTACCTGCGCCCCGTCTGCAAAGAATCCCTTTTCTGATGCGAACATTGTAGAGTTTCTCCAGCACTTCAACTCCGCCGACACACCACTCTACGTGAAGTGGTTGAGCTCCTTCAACTCCACGGTCAACACGCTAAAAGCACTGGAGGAGATCCACTGCACTCGGTTTGGTCCCACCATCCTCGACCCCACCACCACCGCCCGTGACAATGCAGCGTTCCATGACGCCGTGGAGAACTATTTGACAAAGGAAAGGACTGCCAGTGTGCGGCAGCGGGTGCTTCAGGGCGACACGCTGAACGATGGACAACTGAGGACCGTCGCCGCAGTACTCTACGCCGTGGAGCCATCGTGGGACCGCGGTACGCCCGATTCGTTCGTCATGTTCGAAACTGAACCAACGGTGGGGGCTCTTGGGAGGATATCCTCTCCTCCATTACTGATCGTTGACGGCCCACCCGGGACCGGCAAGACGCAGACCATTGCCTCCCTAGTGCTCAACACGCGGCTGCACAACCCATGGGCAAAGGTGCTTATCTGCGCTCCTTCTAACTGTGCCGTCGATGAGGCTCTATTGCGTGTCAAACAGTTACAGAAGAAGCTGAAAGAAGGTAATGGGTGTGAGCACATGGAGCCTTCCCTGAAGGATCGAGAGGACGCCGTCACGGGTGCCTCCGTGCTTCGTGTTGGTGTCGAGAATAAGGTTTCCCCCGATGTACTTTCTCTGTCTCCTTCCGTGTATTTAGATTACATTGTGCCACCTGAAATGAAAGACGGCAAGCGGTTCACTCGCCAGAAGGAGAGAGGTGAGGTCATCAAGTCCGCTGCTGTTGTGTGCACGACGTTAGGCTCGCTCAACCAGGTATCCCGCCACGTCAGCAAGTTTGATCTTGTGATTGTCGATGAATCCTCCCAGACGACGGAGCCGGAGATACTGCAAGCATTAATGGTGTCCGGTAAAACGTGCGTGCTTGTGGGAGACCCCCGCCAGCTGCAGTCCACCGTGCTATGCCAGCAGGCCGCGGACCACGGCTTGAAGCGCAGTCTGTTGACGCGACTGCTGCACGGTGGCTACCACTCCCTTCACCTCACGGTGCAGCACCGTATGCACCCTGACTGTGTTGCTTTTTCAAACGCTTACACCTACGACGGTAAGTTGATGAATGCACGTGTAGTGGAAGAGCGTCATTTGTGCCCACCCGGACTGAAGGAGAAGGAGAAGTCGATTGCACAGAAGCTGTCGACGCTTCCTCGTTTTGGTTTTGTGAATGTCCGTTCCACCATGAGCCCCGTCGCTAACAGCCCCTCTAGCGTGAATCGCGATGAGGCAAAAGCGCTTGTCAATCACGTCCGTCAGCTCAAGGAATACCTTCAGCTGTCCGTGAAGGAGTATGGGAAGAATGTTGGCATCATCACCTTTTACAAGGCACAGAAAGATCTGCTCTTCTCCATGCTGACGAAGGAGGAAAAGGAGTATGTCGAGGTGGCCACCGTCGACAGTTTCCAAGGGAGAGAAAAGCCCATCATTTTCATCAGCTGTGTCCGCGCACCGAGTGCCGGCCAGTGCGAGGAGCTTCAAAGGATGATGCGCGCCAGGATGTACCGCACAGACGACAGTGAGGACGAGGATACGGTGGTGGACTTGCCCACCGAGGAGCAGCGCCGTCGTCGGTTCAATGACTTTGAGTACGAGAAGCATCTCATGGTCACCGGGAACGCGGCGGAAGAACCAGGTATCAAGCGTACCCGGATGGTCCGACAGACACTTGGCTTTGTGAGCGATTGGCGGCGTATTAACGTCGCTCTCACCCGAGCGCAGGACATGTGCCTTGTCTATGGCAACGGAGAACTTTATGAGTTCGTCGCGGACTCGCTGAGAGGCCGTCAATACGACCGCCACGCCCGTCAAGCCATGACGACGGTGGACAGCACGGAGAAGGAGATACTGCAGGCGCTGAGGGCGGCAGACGAGGACCCCCTCCTGCTCGGTACGCTCATCCAGCACGCCAAGTTCTCTATGCGCCACTGCGCCTTAAAGGTTCCGCGGAACAGTCCCTGTTGGCCAGCTGATTCAGAAGCTAAAGGTGTCGGACGACTACATGGATGATCTAATCACACACGGGAGGGTTGACCTGACCCGTGTGAAGGCTTTGTACATGGACTACAACGGCAATCAGAAGATTACGGCATTACTGGAGGCGTTAAAGTAAGAGCGGTGTAGGCTTTGTATGTATCCCTGCCCACGGAAGCAGGCTTTTATTTGTTTATTTTGAACCGCGAGTGTTTTTTTTTTTTTTAATAATGTATTGTTTTCACTGTCTCTCTTCCTGAGACATAAAAAAACGGGAGCCTTGTCGTTACTGACATTAAAGTTTTTTTTCTTCTTGTAGTGTATTTTCCTAATGCCAGTAATGCCGAGACTTCTGGTTTTTATGTCTCTGGCGGACAGTATTGCTTTTTTTTGCTCCTTCCTTCATCCAGGCTAAAAAAAAAAAAAAAAGATGTAATCGTCAATAAAAAAAAAAGACAAAGCATTAAAACAAAAATAATACCATACCCTTCTTTTTTTGTTTTACAATCTGTGCTCTTAAGTGGAATTACCTAGTTTCCAGATCGTGAACGGGAGGGAAGGACGGAGCGAGTTCCGTGTCCTGCACCCCGTCACATCCCTTACTTACATTCTTTCTCTCTTTCTTTAACCAATGCTAGATTGCAAATAGCAGAAAGCAAACCAACAAAAACACTTAAACAAACAAACAAAAAAAAGAAAGTAATTATATTCTAACAGGCGGGAACCCCCAAAAAAAAAAAAAAAGAAAATCATGTTCCGGTTTTCTCCATTGCTGAAGGGCCGTGCCAACCGGATATTACCCTCCGTGCTGGATGCCATTGGTGACACTCCCTGTGTCCGCCTCAACAAGGTCCCCCAGATGCACGGTCTGGAGTGCGAGGTGGTGGCGAAGCTCGAGTTCATGAACCCCGGTGGTAGCGTCAAGGACCGCATTGGCCGACAGATGGTGCTGGATGCGGAGAAGGAGGGGATCCTGAAGAAGGGCTCCGTCCTGGTGGAGGCGACGAGCGGCAACACCGGTATTGGGCTGTCCATGGCGGCCGCAGCGAAGGACTACCGCATGATCATCACGATGCCAAAGAAGATGTCGCACGAGAAGGAGGTGACCCTCCACCGGCTGGGCGCGGAGGTGATCCGCACGGAGACGTCGCTGCCCTACGACCACCCCGATAGTCTCATTGGGATTGCCAAGCGGCTGCGGGACGAGAAGGGGTACATCTTGCTGGACCAGTACTACAACAAGTCCAACTACGAGGCGCACTACAAGACTGGCCAAGAGATTTACGACCAGTGCGGGGGTAAACTGGATATGGTGGTCATCTCCACCGGCACCGGCGGCACTATGACAGGGGTGTCCAAGCGCCTTAAGGAGCTCCTGCCCGCCGTGAAGGTGGTGGGCGTCGACCCCTACGGCAGTATCCTCGCCGACCCTGACACCCCGGCGGAGCCCATTGCGTACCAGGTGGAGGGAATCGGGTACGACTTCGTCCCCGGTGTGTGCCACCGCGAGTATGTGGACCAGTGGATCAAGACCCGCGATCAGGAGAGCTTCGACCTCGCCCGTGAGCTGCAGCGTCACGAGGGACTCCTCGTCGGGGGGAGCTGCGGCTCTGCGATGCAGGGGGTGTTGGAGGCGGCTAAAGGTCTGGGCAAGGACAAGCGCGTGGTGGTGATATTCCCGGATAGTATCCGCAACTACATGGCCAAGTTCGCCGACGATAACTGGATGATTGAGAAGGGATTTATGCAGGGTGAGGTGGAGAGACCCACGTACGACAGCCTCAAGGAGGAGGTGGAGAAGCTGAAGGCGGAAATTGCGGACTTGAAGAAGGGAAAGAAGTAGTCGCGAAATGGAACTAACGCTACCGAAAAACGGTGAGGGAACTCTCTCTTGTTTCAGCGAACTATTCTGATGTACGCTGTGCATTTTTTTTTTTTTAAATTTTTAACATGAAAGGATTTGGTGTCAGTCCGAAAAAAAAAACACATTCTTAGGTTTCCGTTTTTGTTCGTTTTCCGTTTGATTATTGCACATGGTGAGAGGGAGAAGCAAAAAAAAAAAAAAAAACGAAACGTAGTCGCCGAAGCGAACGGAGTGGTGAGTGCGACAAACCCCTCCCCACGAGGAGTGTGTGCGTGTGCGTGTGTGAGTATACTTATGCGAAAATGAAAGAAAAAATAAAAAAAGAAACAAAAATAACAGTAATGGAATGTACTAAATGAATTAATACGCACCCCCCAAAAAACAAACAAACAAAATAACGTAACTCAAAGATTTCTGTCCCTTTTCTTTTAACGATCATTTTCTTATTCTTAGTTGTTGTCTTTTCCTTTTCTTGCGTGTAAACACGCAGGTTGTGCGTATGTGGCGCACTTTTTCAAGGCACATCCACTCATTTTTACGTCCCTCTCCCTCTCTTTTTTCTTTTATGTAAGTATGTAAACTGAAACCTTTCTTTTAGAACATCCACCACCATCCTGATAAACAAGAAATAGATCACTTTTTTTTTTTTTTGTTGTACATTTCATATTCATATCCTTTTCTTGTAGCAATGAACATCAACGCTGACAATGATGGCGAAGACATCAACGTCACCCACGAGACCACCGCCAGCACCAGTGGGGTAGACCCTCCCCCGCCCTCCTCCCCGCACATCACTGGCGAGGAAGGATTAGCCTACCCCCAGGAACGTGCCCCTCGCCCTTTTGCGACCTCTCACGCGGACCCTGTCTGTCGCGGCGGTGGGTCGGAGTGGGTGCGACTGGTGGTGGGTGGACGGCCCTTCGCCACGACCTTCTCCACGCTGTGCGACAGGGAGGAGACGGTGCTGTCGGCCATGTGCGCCCCCCTACGGCAGCGCCGCGCCACCTCTGGGGAGGTAAGCGGGGAGGGTCCCACCATCCCTGTCGACCAGGACGCGGAGGGCAGTCTGCTGCTAGACGTGGACCCCGACCACTTCGCCCCCATCCTGAATTACCTCCGCCACGGCATTTTGTCCATCCCTCCGACAGTGTCGGTGTCGGGGGTGCTGGCGGTCGCCCACTACCTCAATGTACAGGGCGTGGTGCGACAGCTGAGCGCGCAGCACCAGAGGAGGCGGCAGCTCATGTTCAGCTGGGGCAGCGGCAGCTGTGGGGAGTTGGGGTCGCAGCAGCTACAGCACTGCCCCCGGCCCGCCTCGGTCAAGATCGCCCCTCATGGCCACACCGTGGTGCAGGTGGCGCTAGGGGCGAACTACAGCATGGTGCTGACGCAGTCCGGGCGGGTGTACACGTTCGGGAACGGTGACTGGGGGCAGCTAGGACTGGGGACGATACACCGACAGGAGGCGACCCCGGACCGTCCCTCCGTGGTGATGGTCCCGCGTAGCGTCCCTCTCTTTGAGCAACTCCCCGCGCGCTCGGTGGCGTCTGGCTACGCCTTCGCCATGGCGATCGCCACCCACCATCGGGTATACTTCTGGGGAAACAACAACCACGGCCAGAGCGGACTGGGCCCCAGCTACTTTGACCCGCAGTACAAGAAGATTGAGACACCGCGGCTGGTGGAGAGTCTGGAGGGGAAGGAGATTACCCAACTGAGTTGTGGCAGCTTCTTCTCCCTCGCACTCTCGGAGGGTGGCAGCGTGTACAGCTGGGGTCTGGTGGAGTGCCTGGGGATTGGCTCCCCGCAGGAGGTGCTCGAGCGGTTCCGGGGCAGCCCCTCGCTCGCCGAGTCCTACAGCAGCGAGCGGCGGCCGGTCGTGCTCACCCCACAGCTGGTCGTCTTCCCGGAGCAGGACAGCCCCATCACTCACCTCCACGCCGGCCAGTGGCACAGCGGGGCGATCAACCGGCGGGGACAGCTCTTCACCTGGGGCGTGGGGTACCAAGGCCGCCTCGGGCACCGCTCCAAGGACCCGGCCTACCGCCCGACGCAGGTGAAGGGTGCCTTGGAGGCCCACCGAGTGGTCGGCGTCTCCTGTGGCTCTTTCCACACCGCCGCCCTGACGGAGGGCGGTTTGGTTTTTTGCTGGGGGGACAACAGCAACGGACAGTGCGGGTCCCGCAACCGTGCCGAGGCAGTCCTCGCCCCTTACCGTGTGGTCGCCCTGGAGTTCGTGGCGGGCGGTGTGGCGCGAGGGGTGTCGTGCGGCCGACAGCACACGGCGGTGGTGATGGAGGGACCTCAGCCAGGGTGCCCCCGCGGCTGCTGCGACCACAATGGCGAAACGGGCGCCTCGCACCAACAGGTGTACGTGTTCGGGGAGGGTGGCATCACCCCTCGTGCACTACCCACCGACAATGAAGAGGACCCCGACGGTGTGGCCCCTGGCCCGCTGGAGGGACAACCCATCATTGAAAAGCAGTTTCAGCTGGTCCCCGGATTGTTGCAGTACAATGTACAGAAAGCCGTTAGCGGCCTGCACCACTCTTTTTTGTTTGCGGAGGATTTGCCGACGACGTCTGTGGAGTACCTCCGGGCAGGGGAGGCGCTCCACCCGTCACCATCCTTGAAGGATTCTGTATATTATCATTTTCCCACCAACCAAGTCGTGAAGAGTCAACTACGATAGAGGGGCGTGTGTGGGTGCAATGGCTAAGTTTGTTGTCATTCGCGTATTTTGTACCCGCCTTTGTTTTGACTTGCTGGTTGCTGTACTCGCTCGCTTTCAACGTCCTCTCTCGCTCTCTCTTCCGTTTCATAAGTAGTTAGTTCTATCTTTCCTGTCAAGGAGAGAGAAAGAATATCAATATACGAACACATACACCAAAAGAAAAAGAAAAGAAAAATAAACTCTGTATATTCGCATTTAAGCATTTTTTTTAGTTTTTTTTCTTTTTCTTTTTCCCACATCTATATATTTATCTTATTTCAGTATACTGACGCGCGCGCTTATCTAAATGGGAGGAGGATGCAGTACCGTGAAGCAAGTGGTTCCACCGGAGCCCGGAAATGACTATCCAGCGTCGACACCGACGGCGACAAATGGTGTTTCGCCCGGCAAGAGTTCCCCGAGGGGGGTCCGGTCGGCCAGCAGACCAGAGTCCGCCGTGTCGCTCCCCTTCGCGGATTCCCCCCCGCACGCACCAAGGCCAGCCGTGAAACCAAGGGGCTCCTCCGGGAGGAGTAAGCGGGACTCCGTACTCTCCGACATTGACCTGTCGGACATGTCGTCCCCAGGCTCCTTTTCTTTTAGTAATAGCAACATGTTCAACCACCGTGCCTCCGCCCAGGCCCGTGACCTCGAGACGGAGCGGCAGCAGGTACCCCTGTCGATCGAAGAGGAGTTCTTCATTTATGACGATATTGTCATCTCGAAGGATGAGGCAAGGGCGAAGCACTGGCGACTGGCGGGTCGTAAACCCGCGCTAGACCTACCCACCGCGAACCAGACACACGAGAACGGCTCGAAGCGGAACAGTGATGCGAAAAATGTATTTAGTTTTAATGACTTTGGTGTCTTTGTGGATGAGATGGATGTCATGATGGATGACAAGAAGGGTAGCAACGGACTAGACAACTTGGATCAGACCACAGGCACCGTCAGCGGCCTGACGCTGGGTGGGTCCATGTCGGTGACGAACACGTGCTGCACGAAGCCCAACACCGCCGCGGCGGTAGAAAAGAAGAAGCGGGAGAATGGGACGAAGTCAGGTAGAACACTAAAAGGGTTCTCCTACTCCACCATTGTCGGCCACCCCACCCGTGTCAAGTGTATTGCCCTCGCCCCGTCCGAGAAGGACTACGCGAGTTGTAGCAATGAGGATGCCTCCATTACGATTAACAACTTGGGGCTGAACGCGGAGGTGGGTATCTTTACTGGACACACCGACACGATTATCAGCGCCTCCATCTCACCCGATGGAAAATACCTGGCCACCACGAGCAAAGACAAGACGATGATTCTCTGGGATGTCGTCACGACGAAGCAGCTGCTCACCTTTAGTCATGCCAAGGTGGTCATTTGCTGCTGCTTCGGGCCGGATAGCAAGTACCTGGTGAGCGGGTGCCAGGACCGCGTGTGCCGACTGTGGGACACGAAGCGAGGCAAGGAGTGGCTCTCCTATGCCCACCACGAGGGGATCATTATTGCCGTCGCCTACAGCCCCGATGGCGCCTATGTGTGTAGCGCCTCCGCGGACAAGACACTCCGCGTGTGGAGTGCGACCACCGCCAAGACGCGCTTCACCCTCACCGGCCACCGCGGCATCATCCTCTCCTGTAGTTACACCTCCGACGGAAAACACATTGTGAGTAACGACGAGGGGTTGCTGCGGGTGTGGTCCGCGGAGACGGGCACCTGCACCCTTTCCCTCTCCCCACACGAGGTGATGGGGGCGGCGGCGCAGGCGACTAGCAAGAAGGGACCCAAGATTGGCTGGACACTGTCCTCCGCCGGACCAGGTGCGTTTACCAACTACATTGTCGTAGCGGGTAACAATCGCTTCGTCTATTTGCTCAACCTCACCACCGGCGAGGTCGAGGCGCAGGTGTACTGCAAGGCCTCCGTGTACTGTCTGACAGTGGGCACCGACGGGTTAGCGGCCTGTGGCGACCACTTTGGCAATATCTACACCCTTCAGTTGAAGTAATATTTTTCATTTTTTTTTTTTCGGCGTCATTTGTAATTATAATAATAAAAAAAGATATTCTTAAAAAAAAAAAATAATGATAAGAAAAGAGGTCGGAAGTGGCGGAGGTGGTGTATCCCCAACGGGGTTCTAGCACCAAAGTTTCTTCCCCCCCTTTCTTTCGTTTGCGTGTGTCTTTCCTATGTAGTTAATTTTATTCATGTTCATAATGTAAAGTATATCCCTTTTTTTTTTTAATAATTTAACCTCGTTAACGAATTTATTAAAAAAAAAAAAAGTCATAATATAGGCTCAAATGTATAATCATTCTTAATTTTTCTTTTTTGGACCCTTTTTTGTAAAAGAGGCGTCGCAATAAGAACAGCAAAAGTGTCGATGCGTCTATTGAAAATACATTATTGGATGTCTTTTTTTTTTTTTTGTTTATTTCTCAACCCTCTTTGTATTTTTCACACACTTTCCCCTCTCACCTCTAAAAAGGGTATATTATCAGTGGGTGTCGCCACCTTCCCTTTCATTTTTAGTTTTTTTTTTTTTTTTTAGTCGGCCCGATTGTTTCATTGCATGCAGTCACAAGGACGGGTGAGGGCCTTCTGCCGTATACCCCCTAACACACTAGACGCTAACGAAGATGTACGCGTCGTGCGTGGCAACACGATTGAAATTAAGCGAAGTACATTGGACGGCAGTAAAGGAAGGGAGTTGTCCGCCCCGCACTACTTTACAGTGGATAAAGTACTGGATGGGACTATGCAGGAGGATGTGTACGAGGTGACCACCGCCCCTCTCGTCCAGTCGGCGCTGCTGGGGGTCTCGGCGACGGTGATGAGCTGCGGCCACGCCCGGTCCGGCCGGTCCTACACCCTCTTCGGCGGTAGAGACTACGCGACCAGAGGGGTCGTCCACCGTGCCCTACATACCTTGTTCACCGGTATCGCCGCCTCTAGCGGGGTGCGACGGTTCGGGATCAATATTAGTTTTGTGCTCCTGCGAGGGGAGGAGCTGCAGGATTTGCTGGCCACTGGGGAGGAAGAGTCCGTGAAGCCGACGGTGGTGATGGACGGCGATGGGTACCCCGTTTGGAAGGGGGTCACCCGCCGTCCCTGTGACACGGAGGAGCAGGCGCTGGAGGCGCTCCTCACCGGCCTGCACGCACCGCAACAGGGGCAGGGCCACCGGCTGTTTAGTATTTCACTGGAGCAATATGGGGTCAGCGAGGAAGACGCCGAAACACGTAGCGCGCGGTTGGTGTTTGTTGATCTGATTGGTCCTTGTAAGATCACGGGCAGAGGAAAGGAGGAGCGACTGTATGTGCACGCCATCAACCGCTCTCTCTCCTCCCTGGAACAGGTGGTGCTCTGTTTATCGAAAGACAATGGGAGCGACGAAAAGGGGAATCACATTCCTTTCCGGGAGAGCAAACTCACCACCATCTTGAAAGGCAGCATAGGTGGGCGGTGCCTCACCACCGTCATTGCGCACCTCCACCCACTCCACGGCGACGTGGAGAGTTACCTCACCACGCTTCAGTTTGTCGCCCGCATCCGGCGTGTGCCCGTCACCCCTTTTGTGAATGTCGTGTGCAGTCCGGAGATAAAGGTCCGGCAGCTGGAGCGGCAGGTGGCGGAACTGCAGGCGGAACTGCGACTGCAACACCAGTTAACCTCCGGCGACGCCTCGGCCTCCTCCCTCCTCTCCCAGGATGAGCGGGCGGTACTGCTCGGTCGCATTCAATCCTTCCTCCGCGGCGACAGCCCAGGGGTGAAGATGGGGAGTGTGCGGGAGATCCAGCCCGCCTTCTTTTACCTGAAGGAGGAGATTGAACAACGCGATGCGACGATCGAGGCACAGCGGGCGGAGTTGCAGGCACTGCGGGAGGGCCTCCAACAGCCGGTGACACAAGAAACAAAGAAAGGGAAGAAGTCCGCGTCGAGGGCTCCCAAGGCGGTCATTTACGCCCCTAATGAGCTCGACGAGAGCGCCGGTTTGTCCTTTGGACGGCGGCCAAACAAACCAAAAAGTTGAGTCGACCCCACACGGCGGGACCAGTGCGGCCGCCACTCTCCACCGCGGACCTAGCACCGCGTGGCTCTATGGACAGCCAGCCCTTCAGCGAGGAGGCGGCGAGCACTGTCCCCAGCCGGAAGGAGAGCGATGTCCCTCCACCACAGCCCCCCGCTCCCGCACGGCCCAACACCGCCTCTGCCGCCCTCTTCCCTTTTCGTTATTTTGCGGCCGCGGAGGACGTGGCGCACCTGCCAGAGGAAGTGGCCTTTGAGCGGTATAAGCAGTCTCCGGCGGGTGCGGCGCAGATTCGCGCGATCCAGCGGGATCAACTTAAGATTAAGGAAAACGAAGCGGAGGTGCACACGCTGCGGCAACAGTTGCAAGCCATCCGTGGAGAGATCAATGCAAAGTCCCGGGGTGCCTCTCCGTGCGGTGGGGTGAACGTCTCCTCCATTGACGGCACCGACAGTGACGTGTACGAGCACATGACGAGCGTGCAGCTGGCGGTGCAGTGCCGAAAGTCGTCGGACCGTCTGGCCCAACTCGTACAGGGCACGCAGCACCTCCGTCGGCAGCTGGAGCGACGACAGGCCACCCTCCTCGACAACTTCACACACTGGCGACGGTCCTCCGTGGAGGAGGTTGGGACGACGATCCGCCGAAAGGTGTCGACTGCCTCTCCTACGCCGCTGCTGGACGGGGCGGAGCAAGTGCGGGAGGCAAGCCTCGGCCGTGTGATACAGCAAGATCCCGCTGGCGCCGCTTTTTACACCGCACACCAACGCGTGACGAGTCGCAGCAGAACTTCTCAGCGGCCGGCGTCAGCGAACTTTCACTAAAAAATCAATATACAGTTCGACGGTCACTACGATCAAAAACGGTGAATGTATACTCTATACCTGTTTTTGTTTCCTTGTAACATTCTTTTTTTTTTTTTTGCTATCACTGTTCTTGTACATTTTACCTATTCGTTCACATTCACGTCTTTATTTCTTTTGTTTTTCGTAATTGATGGTGCATTTCACTTTGTACCCACCTATTGACCGAAAGTAGACGAACACTATTTCCCCTTTGTTTCTACAGAAATACAGTTTTTTTTTTTTTGTTGGTGAGAATACCTTTCTAATCCTTTATAGTCATTCCAATGGATGTGTTTCCGTCTGTCGCGGAGGAAATCGTCACTCGGTATCAACTACGGGCGGCCGCCGTGTCTGGCTCCGCGGGGCCCTCCAGCGAAACGCTGTTGGCCTCCACCAAGGCGACGACCGCCTCTAGCGCCATCACGAGTGATGTTACCTTATTGTTGGCTCGACTGTGGCTGCTGGGGTCCCCCAAGACTGACGACGCAGGGAATGTCGGCGAGGAGGCGGAGAAGATTGAGTCCCTCGTGGAAGAAATAGTAGATTTCCTGCTGGAGCGCTGCTCCTTCCCTACCCTCAACGCGCTGCTGCTCCTGACCAAGACGGAGTCCACCAAGACGACCATGATGAACGCGAGACGCAATGTGGAGGTGAAGCACCACGCGGTGGGCATCCGGTTAGTGGAGTCGATGGCACAAAAGAAGAATGCGACGCCGGAGGAGATTTTGGGGGACATTACCCTTTACATTTTACACTCTTTTTATCAACTAGACAATAGAAGCCCCGACTACGCCTCGATCGAGCGGGATGCGGCGGGGGTGCTCTGCACGGTGCTCCCCCGCGCACAGGCGGTGGCCTTCTCCAAGCAGGACCCGGTAGAGAAGCAGCGACAGCTGGATGAGCTCGCCCGGGTGGTCTGGGGGATTCGTCTGTTTTACAAGGAATCCGGGAAGTCCCCCGGCGTGGGACTGGTGGACCTGCCAGCGGTGCTGATGGACCCGCTGCAGACGTTGGGGGAATTGCTAGAGGACGGTCTGGCGCGTGTGTCGGACCGGATGCGGAAGGCCCTCGCGACCCTAAAGGCCCCCACCTGCCCTCTGTCCAAGGAGGAGCGGAAGTTGTTGAGCAACGAGTACCACCACATCTTAGCCATTCGTCACATGTACCTGCATCTCGCCACCTCCCTGGCGGCCCTCCGCAGCCGCATCGAGACCGTCATTGTCTCCTCCTACACCACCACCCTCGACGAGCTGGCGGAAATGTTCCCCAATAGTAAATCCAACTCCATGCAGAATGTCCCCAAGCGGGTGGCCTATCCCAAATTTGTCCAACTCGCCGATGCCTACGCAATGGGGTTGAAGACACTAGAGGAGTTTGATGAGCTGCGTGAACTGATTTCACTGGCGATGAACAGCGAAGGGGCCTACACCACCGCGCTACCGACGCACTTCGCAGAAGAGGCGGTGGATGCCGCGCAGCCAGCCCCGTCCGTCGCTCGTGTGGCCCTCGCACAGGTGGCGGAGAAGATGCTCTCCTCCCGGGCCTCGCTGGGGGACTACCGCGCCCACTTCACCACCGACAGCCCCCACACCTTGGACGGAGCGGTGGAGGAACACTATCCGCAGCTGCTGTTCGGCCTGCACTCTTTCTGCCCCGTCACGTACAGCAAGAGCGAGCTGCTCGTGGAGGGGCGGCTCCACCCCGAGGACGACCCCACCTGCCCTGGGTTTGTTGTCGTCGAGGGTGGCAGCGGCAGGCTCGCCCTGAGCAAGCCGTGGTGCTTTGCCTTCGCGGAGGAGAGCGCCCTCCGTGCCTTTGTGCAGGACCCCCTCAAGTACTTTATCCCCCCTCTCCAAAAGTGTAGCCGCCAGGAGCCGTTTCTGTCCCTCCTGCTAGGTCTGTCGCCCTTGCTGCCGTCGGAGCTGTACATTGCGGGGGCGCGGTCGGTCGAGAAGACGTCCCTCAGTAACGTGGAGGGGCTCAAGGTGGATGTGGCGACACAGACGGGTCAGATTGACTCTTACATTGATCGCAATTACCGATGGAACGAGTGGGACTTGCGCCGTCAGGCCCTCAAACTAGTGAACCTGATGAACATGCGGACCCACTTCCTCGCAGACGGCGGCCTCGCACTTTAGACGAGAGAACGCGACGCAGGTGAATCCACCAAAGGAGATTGCGACGCAGACGATGGCGGACGCCGCCACCCAACCGGCGCATGTGGTGCAGTACATTAAGGGACTCCGGGGGACGGAGTCGTCTGAGATTGAACAGGTCCAAAAGACCATTCAATACTAAAAAAAACAAACTCTGTACAAGATGTAAAATAAACTCTTCAAATATTTGTTATTTATTTTCGAACAGCTCACAAAAGTATATTGGTGTTTTCCCCTCCGATTTTGTCTTCTTATGTGTCAAGAAATCTTTTTCACCTCTCCTCCTTATTATGATTTAGGTTGGCGTATATATATAAATATCTGTCGTGTGTGCCATGTCGCGGATCGCCCTTCGGTTAGAGGAGCGCTTCAGGCGGTACAGTGGCATACCCTCTCAGAGTAACGCCAAGAATATCGGCCGCTGCCTCCCCACCTCGCCAGGCCAGCAGAAACTGGCAGAGCTGCTCGCCGGGGAGCTATCTACCGCTGGTCTCGCTAACGTGGAGTGTGACGAGCACGCGACGGTGACGGCGCTCAAAAAAGGCAATGTGCGTGGGACCCCAACGATTGGGTTCATTTGCCACTTGGATACTTTTGACGCTGGTCTCAGCCCCGAGGTACACCCGCAGAAGATTCTCTACACCGGCGGGGATGTGCAGCTCAACACGGACGTGTGGCTGCGGGTGGCGGAGCACCCGGAGATTGCCCCGTACGTGGGACAGGAAATACTGTTTAGCGATGGGACGAGTGTGCTAGGGGCGGACGACAAGGCGGCGGTGAGTGCTGTGATGGAGATGGTCACCTCGCTAGGCGACGAGGACACACACGGGACATTTACATTTGTTTGTGCCCGATGAAGAGATTGGGCTGCTAGGGGCCAAGCACCTCGACGTGAAGCGACGCTTCCCAGTCGACTTTGCCTACACGCTCGACTGCTGTGAGTTGGGGGAGGTGGTCTACGAGTGTTTCAATGCCGCTAGTGTCAGCCTGGTGTTCACCGGCGTCACTGCCCACCCCATGTCCGCGAAAGGGTGTGATGGTAAACCCTGTTACGATGGCCATGGAGTACATGTCGCACTTTGACCCGCTGGAGACCCCAGAACACACGGAGCTGCGGGAGGGGTACTGCTGGTTCCTCTCGGTGGAGGCGAACCCTACGGTGGCCAAGGTGACCGCCGCCATACGCGATCACGACTGGACCAGCTACACGGCGAGGAAACAGAAAATGGAAGAGGTGGCGACCATCATTCGCGATAAGTACCCACGCGGGACGGTGGAGGTCACCATCGAGGATGTCTACGAGAACATTAGCAATGCGCTAAAGGACGATCGAACGGCCATCGACTTGCTGCTCGAGGCGCTGAAAGAGGCGGACGTGACGCCCAAGATTATTCCCATGCGTGGTGGCACCGACGGGGCGGCCCTTTCGTCCAAGGGATTGCTGACGCCTAATTTTTTCACCGGCGCCCACAATTTTCATTCTCGTTTCGAGTTTCTACCGATTCCGTCTTTTGTGAAGTCGTACGAGGTGGCGCGAAACATTGTTCTGCTAGGGGCGAAGCATTATAAAAAGAAGACCACACCCAACCTATAATACCCGCACATGAAATGACAGTAATGAAAAAAAATCCATGAGAGGTAACTCTCTCTCTTTTTTGTGAGCGGAAATTTCAGTGTCTAAAAACAACAACAACAAACAATGACATCTCATGGTTTGATTTCACTTTATCCATCATTTCCCACCTCTCTTTTGCTTTTTTTTCTTTTTTTGACTTAGCATATTCACAAAACCTACAAGGAATAATGCGTCGATTCATTCTCGTTGGCCTTCTTTTGCTGGCCACCCTCATTGAGGCGTTGGACCAGTCCCCTGGTATCCTGCGAGATGACAAGGGGGATGTGGTGTTCACTACCAAATGCGCCCAGACCCCCACGATTTCCCTCTTCTCTACAAAACCACCCCGGACCATCGACCAGGAGTACACGGCCTTTGTCTCCCGCCTGCTGAAGGAACAGTTACCGCACTTTGAGTGGCTCGGCTACACCAACCCCTTCACCCTCCCTTTCCATATTCGCTATGTGCAGGTGAAAGACGGGAAGGAGCCACGCCACCACGCCCTGTACAAGATGGTGGAGTCCAGCGATCAGCTGTACTTGGCGCCCACGTTGCTGGAGTACCGAAAGCCGGAGGAGACCAACAACTTCCTGATGGAGGAGGAAGACCCCACGTTTCAGGTGCACTCTGATGTGTTCCCAGTCGCCAACACATCGACGACGTCGATTGATATTAGAAAGTTTGCCACGGCGTTCTCCGCCTACTTCACGATGCGTCTGCTGCCGACGGTGCAGCGGGTACGGTCAATGGGGGAGATTGTCGAAGCGGTGAAGGCACGACTGGAGATGGTGAAGGATCAGTCGGTGGCGTTCGCTCCCACCATTGTGGTAGTAGCGTATGTGGACCTTTCCGAAAAGAACAAGGAAGACGCCGCGTACAAGGTGGCGTCGCTCTCGGCGCTGTCGGCCTCCGCCGCGGAATCGGTGCTGTGTTTCGTGTCCTCCTCTCCGCTCCCGGACGGGTGGCCAAACAAGCCGAACCAAATCTGCTACCGTCGATTCGATGAGATGACGGGGACGGCCAGCAAGGAGGACACGAAGGGCGTCGTGTGCGTGGAGAACATTATGGAAGTGGTGCGAGACACCTCCAAGGACCACTTTAGTCTGTTGGGCGGCACCCACAAGATGCACCAAATACAGCGCCGACCGCTCACCTACCGGCCGCTGCGACAGCTCCGCACGACGGAGCAGCTCCACTTTGAGCTGACCAAGTATCAGCGGCGGCTGGTCTTCATTGCGTTTCTCTCGCAGAAGGACCCCTTCTTCCACCAGCACCGTCAGGTGCTGTCGGACTTCCGTCTGCGGAGGGACAAGCGGGACCCCAGCTCCCTCGTTGGCATGACCCCGGTGGAGGTGTTCTGGGTGGACGCGGATGCCTTTCCACGTCTGGCGGAGCAGCTCGGGGCGACCAAGATCCCGTCGCTCTTCGTGGGAATGCGGCTGCTCACGGACACCGTTTACTACAGCAGCGACCCTGTCTACGCCTTCCACCAGATCAACCACTTTGACCTCAACGCGACCGCGGGGGTGGCCGATAGGAAGCCCGAGTCGAAGGAGGACCTGCAGCCCGAGTTCCCCACCGTGGTGAAGCAGCTCCTGAACATGCTCACCTACCGGAACCTGGAGAGCACCCTTGGGTTTCAGCCCGTCCGCCGTCGTGCCTTGGCGCTCGAGATTAGCAGTGGCGCCGTGGAGCCGGAGGAGGAGCCGAAAAACGAATACGTGCAGGCCGGCCACCGGTACTTCCCCCAGCAGGCGGAGTCCTTCCCGTCCGCGGAGGCCCTGGTGGGAGCGGCCGCTGGACAGCCCAAGTATATGCCCAAAAATATGGACAAGATCAAGGAGGAGATGGAGCGCCGAAAAGCGCAGAAGAAGGCTCGCATGATGAATAAAACGATGGAATCGGTGGAGCAGCACAAGAATGAGACGACCACGATGGCGGAGGAGGCCAAGAAGGAGGCCGCGCAGGACGCCAAGTCGAAGGTAAGGCGGGTCACCGACGTGAGTCAGTACCCGAAGCGTAGCGCGATGGAGGACGAGAAGTTGTGGGCGGCCGAAATAAAGAAATCAACGCCCCTCTATTTTGGATTCGAGGAGGAGACTTTATTCTTTCGCAATTCACTCGAGTACCCCAAACAACCGTAATAACACACAAGGGAAACCTTTTCCTATAACAAAAGAATTCAAAAAAAAAAAAAAAAAGCTTTTCAAATATAAGGAGTTGCGTTTATGTATGGTTTACAAAACAACATACGCGTACCTTTATCTATCCTCTCTCTCTCTTTTCCTTCCTTTAAAGCGTACGTTTTAAACGAACAAATAAAACACAAAATAACGAAAGTGTAACGACATGTCGACCGCTATCAATGACATTCCATTAGAATCCATCTCCCCACTGAGTTTGATGCATCTTTCTCGGGGGGAAAAGGTGAAGTTACTCCAACGGTTTCGCACGGTAGGGACACGCAACCCGAACGTTATTTTCTTTCTAGCCACCGATGTGATCAGCGGCGGTGGGGGCGGCGTCCACTCCATCGAGTTGTACGATATTTATGAACAAGTGCTGATCGCTGCGCTAGAGACGGGACGGGTCGACAAGGCCTTAATGTACTTGGACGTGCTGGAAAGGCGTTTCGGCAAGCGCTCCAACCGTGTGCGTCACCTGAAAGGACTGTGCTTCGAGGCGGAGGGTAAGATAGAGGAGGCGAAGAAGGTGTACGATGTCGTCCGTAAGGAGAGTGCCGTCACCGACTACTTTGCCGTCAAACGACTTAGCGCGATCCTGAAGGCGGAGGGGAAGTACAGAGAGGCAATTGACATCTTGGAGGACCAAGAGGTGTACGAGGACGACGAGGATGACGAGGAGCAGCCCCGCAAGTACCGGCTGCTGGAGATCCACAGGGCTGACGTCAACATTTACAAGGAACTCAGCCACCTGTACTTTCTTTCCGGCTCCCTAGACAAGGCCACCTTCTATTTGGAAGAGACGCTTCTCTCCGAGCCCAACAGCTATCTCACGCATGCCAGGCTGGGGGAGCTGTACTACGCCAAGAAGGACTACCCCCGCTGTGCCATTGAGTACTCCCAGTCCCTTCTCTACAACTCGTCCCCCAACAATGCCCGCGCCGCCTATGGGCTGTGGCAGGTGTCGTACGAGCAGCTTAAACTGCACAACGGCGGCGTCGTCCGGCTCGACGCGGAAAAGCTGAAGCAGACGGAGGAGCTGCAGGAGTACGCGACGGAGCTGCTGCACACCCTCTACGCCAAGAGTTCCACCCTTCCTGCTCTAGAGGCGTTCCTGACGGAGAAGACGAAGAAGTAAAGAAAAAAGAAAGGATGGACGAGTGAGTAACGATAAGTCACTATTAATAACGAAAAAAAGTAAAAATAACAAAAAAATATTAATGCACTTTATAATATACGAAAGTTAATGAACGTTTACTATACCATTCCATTCTATTATTGGAGGAGCGCTTTTGTTATCTTGCATTCTGTTTCATACTCTTTTTTTCTTTCCCCCCTTTTTAAAGCGTTTTCCATTCCTTCCTCATCGAGTGGAATTTTTTTTTTTCGTTTATGAGCACAGATGACAATAGTAGCGCCGCCAAGACGCCCCCAGGCCGCTCCCCTCCCTCTAGTGTCGACAAGAAGACCCCGGTAGAGGCGGTGGCACCACCCCCACAGACGGTGCCCGCCGGTAGCGGAGCCTTCTCGGATCCACTGGAGAGTATTCGCGAGACGGAGGAGTACCGTGCAGCCTGGGACCTGGAGCTGTGGAAAGGCATCCAGGCGGATCTCTTTTCCAAAAATCTAGAAAAACAAAAGAAGAAGGCCACCGCGGACTTGCACCGGCTCATACAGGCCAAGGCCAAGGAGCACCAGGCGGCGCTCGCTCAGCGGACCGTAGACCTCGATCACCGCGAGGAGAAGGTCCGGTTAGGAGAGGAACAGCTGGTGCAGCGGCAGCAGCGTCTGGCCGAGATGGAGAAGGACCTACGGCGAACACGACAGCAGCTGTCGGATGCTCAGCGGCGGGTAGAGGAGGAGGTCCGGGCACAGGTGCGTCGAGCCAACGAGGACATTGCGCACAAGGCGAAACTCCTGCAGGAGCGTGTGCTGGCGGCGGAGGAGCAGACCAAGAAGGCGGAGGAGCGACAGCGGCAGAGTCACAATGAGTATCTACAACTGTACGAGTCGTTTAACCGGTTTAGGACGGAGCAACTCTCCGCCAATCAAGAGATCACGTCGGGGTCTAGGGTGTTTCAGGATATGCAGGCGCAACTGCAGATCATGCGCTCCCAGCACGCCGAGGAACAACGCCTGCAGCTAGAAAAATTAGAGCAGAAACATCAATCTCAACTGCGGGAGGTGCTGCAGCGCAACAAGGAGCTGGAGGAGCAGAATCGGCGTCTTAGTCTGGCCCTCGCCCGGCGACGGGAACAGTTGCGTCAGGTGGGAAAGGACGATTCCGGCGAGGAGGGGACGCGCACCACCCGCAGCAAGGAGCGCCAGTCCTCCTCCGAGGACCCCGCCGCCCCGGCCGCTCTGTCACCGCGTGTGGTGGAGTGGATGCAGGAGCTGTACCGACTGCGACGGGAGAGAGTCTCCCTGGTGGACGGCAGCGCGGGGGCGGTGAGTCCGTCCGACGGTGTGATTGTGCGTATCGATAATCGCATAAGAGAAATAGAGTATCACTTATCGCACTCCATGAAAACCGACGTGAACGGAGTGATGTGTGCATAACCGCTATACTGTATGATTAGAGTTTTTTTTTTTTCATTATTCGTTTTTTTGGTTTTCTGTACATTTAATTTTCCCATATTTTATATTGGTTTATGGTATTCTATTGTTTTGCTTCTCCGTCGCCCTTTTTTCGGTGATGTGCTTTCGCGTTTTTATATGGTTCCTTTTTCTCCCTCCCTCTTTTTTATTCTCACAGCGATGAGTAGCACTTTATTCAAATCCACTGTCGGGTTTCGCCGTGGAACCAACACTATCACCCCTATAGAAGAGTCCGATGGCCCCTCTTTACCACCACCGGCAACAAAGGCCAGCGTCCTCCAGAACCCAGTGCGACACGTACAACAGCGGGGGAGGAGGAGGAGAAGGAAGACACGGCGGTGCTAGAGCAGTTCCGTTCGTATCCTTCTTCATCTTATTATGGTCTACTGAGCTCCTTGGAAATACAGATCACCTCCTCCCCAGTGGACGCCGCCTCGTTGGCGACGATCCATTCGCTGTTGCAAAAAACGGTCAACGAAAAAGGGGCGCTTTACTATTTTGGTAGTCAACCGTTGGAGTGTGGGTACCAGCTAGGAGATCAGAGAACCACCCCTTCGTGTTTCTACAGCGCCTATCTGGCCTCGCTACAAAGTTGCATCACACACATGCAGCACGCACGCAAGTCCAGGGACGACTTACTCCCGTCGCACACCACATATCTGCGTATTGCCAACCACCCCAAGTGGAAGAACATGTCCTTTATGCTAGCGGTGGAGAAGGGCCGACTGGTGTTCTACGGCAGCGCCTCCTCTCGGGTGACGCAGGAGGAGTGGCTGCGGCGGGCGAGCGAGCTGGCCGTCCCTCTCACATGGATAGCGGGTGGTGTGTTCGTGATGGAGGAGCGCGCCATGGGAGTCACCGACGTGAACTCCGTGTACGTGGCGTGCGAGGTGTTGCTGAACTTTCCTCTCCTTCCCCCACCCGAGGATGGCGAGGACGCCTTGATGGAGGGGTTCTCCGTCGCGCTCTATTCCACCTTCCCTTTCAGTGGCGCCCAGACCCACGTCCCCCGGCTGCGGTGTGTCCTCACTGGTGAGGGGCGCAGCACGTGGTCCCTCAAAGGTCCTACCCCCCTCCACGGTCGCCTCCTGCAGGCGGTGGTGGCGTGTCTGGTGGAGCGGACCGACGTGAGCCAGTTTCACCTCTACAGTGACGCCGATGAGCCGGAGGGTGGTGAGACCAAGGACAGGCCCGGCGTGGCGGCAGAGGCTGGGGCAGTGACCTTCCTCCGTGGCCGGGCAGGGACCCACACGGTGCCCCACGGCAAGGGATGCAGCTCGCAGATGTGGTATGGGTTCAGCCGACTGAGCTGCCAGGAGTGGTTGGATACGGAGACCCGCGACGCCCTTGGGCTGTGGGAGGAGGACGGCGAGGAGGAGTTGGAGTGTGAGTTCGTCCCGGCACACATATTCTTCACCCGCGCGGCCGACCGGAAGCGCCCCCGCGACACCGACGACGATCATTCTTCTTCTTCCGTCGCTGCCCGATGGGGAAAGTGTTTTATGATAGAATGCAAAGTAATGCGCATCATAGATCCGGAGCAGGTGGAGGAGACACAGGGTGCGTGACCCGACCATCTATATTTTTCTGCTCAACCTACACACAATGGATTAAAATAGAGTGATCTGATGGTTTTCTTGTTGTTGCTATTACGAGGGGCTTTTTTTTTTCCTCCTCTCTCCAATAAATAACATAATTTCTCCCTTCTCTCATTACCCTTATAATAGCACTGTTTAGTTGATAGCGCACCCATTCGAAAAGAAAACAGACACCTATTCAAGAATACGTAATAAAGCTTTAATTTTTTTTAAAAATGAAGGCCACTATTCCATCCCTCTTTCTGTTGAGTTGCTTAGTACTGGCGAGCGCCACCGATTACATTGTGGTGGATGTGGACGGCTCGGTAGAAGGTTACGCCGCGCTCACGACGCTCCTCCGGGCGACAGGAGGCTCGCAACTGAAGATGGTGTCGGTCTCTGGCACCACGTGGGGCTTCTCCACGACCGTCGTCCGGAATGTTTGCCGATTTTTGAATTTAGCTGGAAAGGGAAATGTGGAGATTGCGCTGGGGGCCAGTGCCTCCATGGACGACGCGTACAACACTTCCACTAAGCACGGCGAGTGCTTCAATGTCGCCGGGTTCCCGCTGACGCCACAGGACGCGGCGCGCCGGGAGTTGCCCTTTTCGCGGGCCGACGTGTCCTCCGCCTTCTCCGCTGCGAACAGCCTCCCGCACACGGCGACGACCGTCAACTGCGGTTACACGACGGACGCCAAGACGAGTCTCGTCAAGATTCTTCGCAGGGTAACCACCGCCGACAAGTTCATTTACCTCTCCCTAGGCTCCACCGTGACCAACCTCGCGACGGTGGTGAAGAGCATTCAGCAGGAGGGCGATGTGAAGACCCTCATGGATACCCTCACGAACCGCTCTTCCATCCACGTTTATGAGCCGGGGTATGCCGGGGCGGCCGACCCTACCGCCATGACGACCCTCCTGTCGTACAACCTCCCCATTGACCTCTACCCCAGCGTCTTCTTCTCCCCCGCCACGCAGTTCACCGAGTCCTACTGGACAAGGTTCACAACGATCGCCTCCACCGTCTCCGCCTCCTCCTCCCTGCAGTGGGTGCACGAGGCGTGGACGAACAAGAAGGAGGTGATGGGCGATACGCTTTTCTACAACGACTGCGCCCCGGCGGCCTCCCTTGTCACCCTCTGCGCCGTGGACTCCGTCCTCACCCCCTTGTGCAAGTACTACCGCGCCACCGTCAGCAGCGTTTCCTTCCAGCTCACCAAGCCCTCCGCCACCAGCGGCGTGCTCACCCTAGATGGACAGAAGGTCACCCCTGCCTCCTACTACACCCTCGTTACCAACGCCTCTCCGGCGGTGGTGCGGGTGTATACCAAGTCTGCCACTGGGGAGGAGGGTGGCCGCACGCTGAAGGACGCGTTCTGGAGTAGATGGTTCGAGTTACTGCAGTAATGGGAAAACAGACACCTGGCGCTGGCGTCCGCCCTATATCGATCAACACTTTTTTTTTTTGTGTAATTTTGTATGCGTCAATTCTCCATTTAGTACTCTCTTCTTTTGTTATTTTTTAGCGTTGTTGCTCCTTTGTGAATGTGCTTCACTCTGTCGCGGCCACTTTTCGCGTCATTTTACTTCTCTCCGCTTTTCTTCTTCGCACAGCCGTTTTTTTTCTTTTTTGTTTTTGCTTTCCCTATATCTAAAACTAGTTTTATATATTTGGTTCAGTTATACATCACTGTTTCCATTTTTTTTTTTCGTTTTCCTCTACATATAAGTAATTTTATATATTTATTATTGCCGGTCCACTTTCCCATAATGGGCTACTTACGTCATTGTGCGCTGCTGTGTGTGCTATTCAGTTGGAGCCTATACACTCCCTTAACCGCACAGGCAGACTCCGACGATGAACTGGTCATTCTCGACCTGCTCTACGCGTTACCCGACGAGACGGTCGAACAGCTCAACGTGCTCAAAACCGGAATGATGATTGGATTTCATGCCAACAACAACGCCATACGAGGACGAAAGATACGGTTCGTCACCAAAGCCGCCGACGACGACGGGTCGGATGTGATCGCGACGGTGAAGGAGGTCTTGGCGAGGGAGCCCGACGTGATGGCAGCACTAGGACCCTACGGGGATACCCGCACCGCCGATATTCTCAAAGACGCCCAGCTGGAGGAAGGGTTCGAGCTCCCCAAGGATCTCACCTTCCTGGCCCCCTTCACTGGTGGCATGGCCGTCCGCCGGTGGACGCCGCAACTGGTGTTCACCCGTGCCGACCCCGACGCGGAGATTTACGAGTTGGTCGACTACACCGTGAACCGGGTAAACGTCCGTCGCATTGGCTTCATGTACCTGTCCGGTGTGAATATGGGCGAAGAGATGTACAACACCGCCATGAGGCGCTTCACCCGTCTAGGGCGGAATGACGTTGTGGTCTACGAACGCGCCTTCTCCAGCCAGTTTGAGATGGAACACTTTGAGGAGTTCGCGGATTCGAGTCCCGAAGTGATTCTGGCGGTGGGTGCCCCCGGCCCACACTTCAAGGAGTTTCTCACACTGTGCTTCACCCACCCCAAGACCCGTCACTCGGTCGTGCTCGGTGTCAGCAACAACATGGCGTTCATCTATGAGACGTACCAGGCGTTGATCAAGGAGGGGGACGACCGTGTGCAGCAGTTTGATGGCCACATCACCTGCAGTACCACGAACGCGCTTCCAAACTACATGCAAGCCAAGCACATTCAGCTCTTCCACGAGGACGTGGCCCTTTACGTCCGGGACGGTCAGCAGTCGGCGGAGGTGGTCAACAGCTACGTGGACAATCCCGTGTGGGGGGCGATCATTGTGGCGGGTTGGATTGCCGCCCGGTCGATTATCCAAATGCTCGATATCCCAGTGTACCTGGAGAGCCGTCCCATCTTTCAGGCGAGCCTGTTTGATCAGCGGCGCTACGTGATTGGGGAAGATCTCGTGATCGGGGACTATGGCGGGGCGTGTAACTCTGGTCTGGAGATGCAGGGGGCGGCGTGCGAGTGCAACCAAGGAGGACGCATGACGATGGTGAACTACTTTTTCACGAACGGCACCGCCGTCTCGGAGCTGGAGAACGCCTTCACCTACCCCCTCTCCACCTGCTACTCCACCAACCAGCTGGTCGAGCTGCCCATCAACGTGCTCACCTTCAACCCAGCCCCGTCCGACGACCCCGCCGTGCTCGAGGCGTACGCCGCGGACCTAAAAACGGTTATCGTGGCCTTGACAATTGGAAAAACGAGCGGCCTCGCGTCTGGCTACAGTCTCAACACCTTTTCCCTCAACAGCACCGTCGCCACAATCCAGCAGGACTTCAGCGAGGGGCTGAACAACAGCGTGTACGACTTGATCACGTGTGCCAATGCCTACCAGATGGACACGGAGGGAATGTTGGTCATCAACCCCATTGCACACCGCCCACACCTCGCCTCCCCGGATCCGGGCTTTATCTACTTGATGCCGACGCTACAACAGCAAATTTACGTGTTCTTTTCCTATCTGATCTATGTTATTAATAAAGGGACGACGCACATCACCAAGGACACTGGGATGCATGTGATCATTAAAGGTTTGGGTCAATCCACGCAGGCGACAGAAGACCAGTTTGTGCTCACCCAAAAGGTGCTGGGCACCGTCGAACCTACCTTCTCCGCCCTCGAGGACGAGCGGGTGCGCAAGTACATCAAATCTAACGGGGTCCGGGGGTTACGGTACCCGGGAACCGTAAAACCGGTTAACCGAAACTTACCCGTAAAAAACGTTTCCCGTAAAGGGGTTACCGGGTAAAGGTGAGATTAACATCATTCTGGGGGTCAGCGAGGACGATGTGGATGATATATTCCGGGAACTGGGAAGGAATCCGTACACCACGGTGGTCATCATGTACGACGACTTTGTGCACCGGTACGACTACCTCATGGCCCGCTCGGCGGAGGTCTCCTACGACGAACAGAGACGACTGCTCACCCTCACCAACCTGCCAGACTGGCTGGACGTTTCGGAGGAGGCACACCTCCGGTCCGACCTGCTCGAGCGCTTCCACGCCACCTACAACGCCTCCATGTACACTCCCCGCAACTTGGAGATATTCCTGACGCTGCGCTTTATCTCCCGTCTGGCGCAGTCTACGTCCCCCATCAACGCCGACAACCTGCGACGGAGTCTCTATCTAGAGGGTCTCTTCGTCGTGGATGAGACGCCTCTCGGTACCTTCAACGACTGCGCCTCGATTCCGGAGGATCTCGTCGGGACGTCCTGCACCAAGAAGAACTACGGAGCGTCGGATATTAAAGTCATCAGCATGGCGGCGGTCTTGAACAAGACAGTCGCTGCCGTGTACGGCCCTGTCACACCCAGTATGGACTTTACCTTGCCCAACCCTGAGACCGGCCTCACCACAGGACAGATTGCGGGCATTATTGCCGGCGGTGGTGCGTTGTTGGTGCTCATCGCGGTCATCCTGATCGTCATTTTTTGCTGTTGTCTTGATTCCCGCGATAATAAGAATGCCCCAAAGAAGCTAGAGGAACCGGTGACGCTGATCTTTACCGATATTGAGAGCAGTACCGCACTGTGGGCGGCCGCCCCGCAGCTGATGCCAGACGCGGTCGCCACCCACCACAAGCTCATTCGCCAGCTGATCCAAAAGTACAAGTGCTATGAGGTGAAGACGATTGGCGACTCCTTCATGATTGCCTGCAAAGAGGCGTTCGTCGCCGTTCAACTGGCGCAGGAGCTCCAACGAAGGTTCCTCAAACACGACTGGGGGACGCACGAAATCGACGAGTGCTATCACGCCTTTGAAAACCGTAAAGCAGATGACATCCCCGACTACGAACCACCGACCGCCAACCTGAGCCCCGATGTCTACAGTGCCCTGTGGAATGGGTTACGCGTGCGTGTGGGTATCCACACCGGTCTGTCCGACATCCGCTGCGACGACGTGACTGGTGGGTACGACTACTACGGTGAGACCTCGAACATGGCTGCCCGCACGGAGGCGATCGGAAACGGCGGGCAGGTGGTGATGACGGAGAGCACGTGGTGGGCCCTCTCCGATGCGGAGCGGGAACAGCTGCGCTGTACGAACCTGAACTCACAAGCGCTCCGTGGTGTCCCCTTCAACGTGGAGATGTACCAATTGGATAGTGTGGAGGGACGTCGGTACGCCAACTTGCGAACGGAGATTGACGCCATCCTCCCCGACGACGGTTTAGACGATGGGGCGAGTAACTCCGACGCCACCGGGGCGCTCCTGTCCATGGCGGGCACGCTGACCGGACCCTCCGCCGCCGTCTCCACGGTGCTGCTGAGCTGCTTCAGTCCCTACCCCCCGCAAGAGCGCATTCGTCAGATACAGCCGTTACTGCAGAAGTGGTCCATCCCCGTCCCCCCTCGCAACCGCCGCATCCCGGAGGACGATTACTGCCGTGGGCTCATCAACCGACTCTCGGTGAAGATGGCCAGCGTGGCGCAGATCCGTCTCATGGCCAATGGCACCGGCCCCAACAGTGCCCACGGTACCCCTAGTGTGCGGTCGTGTGAGTCGGGTGGACTGAAAACCAATGCGCTACTGGACACGTTACTGTATACCAACCTGCGAGACGCCGCCACGCCAAAGTTCTTGAACACCAACTCCCCTACCAAGGAATCGCAGAATGCCGCCTGGCTCGCTCAAACGAAAAATGTGGTCTTATCCCCGCACCAGAACAACAGTCATCGCCAGAGCGCGGTGTCCACCGTCTACATCGATTAAAGTTTTTTTTTTTTTTTTTTACCGTTTTATGTATAGCTTTTTTTTTTTTTTTGTTTTGCTGACGGAATACTATACACGTCACTCGATGTAATGTTTAGCATTATACATTTTTTTTTTTTCGTTATTATTAAACATCACTTTGCTTTTCAGAGGTGCGACGCATACTGCACTGCGGCGCTCCGCAAATAGGGGCGCCGCTATGGAGACCATCTCTTCTATACACATTTAAAACAACACAACCCACAAAAAAAGGGTGATCGACCGATCTCGCACCATATCCGTTCTCTATCTGTCCAACCTCTATCATTATCCTCACTTCCTTCCTTTTTTTTTTTTTTTAGGGATTTGTTTCTTTTTTTCACCACTCTTGTAGACTACACAGCATGAGACTGTGTAGTTTGCTCTTGTACGGATGCATTTCTGTGCTTCTTTTTTTGACCGTCTTTGTGCTCGCAGATGCGGACACCGAACTGACGGAGGTAAAACTTATGAACTTGCTGTACTCACCAGAAGAGTCTACCAAGCCTCAGATCAGGGCTGTTCTGGAGGGTTTTATGTCTGTCTTCAGTAATGCAGGCAACGTGACGGCCGACGGCAGAAAGGTCACACTAGTTGAACTGCCGGATGGCGATGAAGGAAGGGATGTGGTGACCAGTGTTCAGAACGTCCTGGCCGCCCATCCCGACTTGCTTGCCCTGATCGGCCCCTACTCGGACGGCAGGCTAGGAGCGCTCATGTACAGCGGAGTACTGCAGACGAACTCTCTTGTGGCTGTGTCGCCGATCACTGGCTCAAGTGCAGTTCGTGTGCCCAACGACCACGTCTACTTTCTGCGTGCCGACCCACTGACGGAGACGCTCGTCATGATTCAGTACATCACGGCTACCCTCAACGCCCAACGCGTGGGCTACATGTACCTGCAAAACCTCAGCTTTGGCGACAAGGAGTTTGTTACCGTCAAACAACAACTGGCCTCGATGGGTAGGCAGGCTCCGATTGTGTACGCCTCCGTCGACAACCTCGCCACGACGGTGGACGAGGAGAAGTTTGACAGCTTTGCGGAACAGCGACCTCAGGCTATCATTGTTTTTGGTATCCCGGGTCCCCACACGGCAGCGTTCATCCAGAAGTGTGTGACGGACAGCAGAACACACGACGCGACTATTTTGGCCAGTGCCGGCCTCACCGACACTGTGTTCGAAGCATACTCTGGTCTGAAGCAGTCTAACGCTTCATTCGTACCCAAGGCCAAGCAACGTTGTGCTGAGCTGTACCAACACGCTGCCCAGCGAGACGAACTACAACCACATTAACGAGTTTCGCAAGGACATCGCCAAGTACATTGCGGACGGTCACAGCAGTTACTCCACCACAGACCCCAACGTCATTGACAACGAGCCCAACATTGGTGAGCTGATGGTGGCGGGGTGGATCTCTGGCCGAATTGTGATGGAAACACTAGACAATAGCGGCTGGTCTAGGACACGACGGTCCTACCAGGCTGGTTTATTTAAGCAGAACCGATACATTGTCGGAGAGGACTACGTTGTTGGCGACTTTGGTGGCCCATGCGAGTACGAGGAAACCGTGGAATCGATGGGCGGTGTGTGCAACTGCAATCAGGGTGGTCGAACGACATATCTAAAGACGGTCTTGGCTAATCTAAGCGTTGTCCCTCTTCCCGGCACCCAGTACACGTACCCTTCTTCGAGCTGCTACTCCGACTCGCAAGTGTTCCCCAGACCGGTGAACGGCATCGTCCTGGACGTCACGTCTAATGAAAAGTTAAACGACCTATACCCTTACGTTTCTAAATACTACGTTGCCATTGCGGCGGCGCTCAAGTCGACCTCCTTCTCCTACAGCGTGTTCGGAGTGGAGCTGACAACCACCGACGCGGACGAGGTTCTGAAAGAGTACACGGAGAACCACGTGGTGGACTACGTGGTAGGCCCCTTCGAAAGCGGTGTGGACACCCAAGGTCGGCTGGTGATTGAGCCCGTCTACAGTTCGCCACGTGTGAACGACAATAACCCCAACACCATCTTTCTCTCCCCGACGATGGAGCAGCAGACCTACATTTTGTATTCCTTCTTCACGGCGCAGATCGCGGCTGGCAAGGCCACTAGAGATCTTCCCATAACGGTCTACATGAAGAAGATGGATACGAAGCAGGCAAGTGATTTACAGGAGATTATTCGCAAGACAGCTGTGTCGTTCTCCCTACCCGAACCTCAACAGCGAATGCTAAATGAAGACGAGAGCTTCGCGCCTCTTCTGAAGGATGACGCGTCGTTCATCCTCCTGGGAATCGATTCCACCGACATCGAGGAAATTGCGGATTTCTTGGACGGATCCCTCCGTACTAACATCTTCATCATGTTTTCTGACTTTGCGCTCCACTACAATAAGATATACAGTGTTTTCGCCACGCGCACGATGCAGGCGAAGGGTCATTTCATGACCATGACCAACTTCCCCAACTGGGTGGACGACTCCGATTCCGCCCACGACGCCTCGAAGAGTCTGGAGACGTTTCACGAATACTTTACGGAACCAGCCGACAGGACCCCCGCCGCTTTTCAGGCCTACATTGCGTCTCGGTTCATGGAGCGAGTCACGACTGCGGTGCCGTCCGTGAATTACACGAACATGAAGAGCACCCTTTACTCCAACGGTGTGTTCATGGTGGATGACCTGTCGTTCGGTACGTATGTGATGTGCAGCAACAGCTCAGTCGCCGGTGAGAATATCAATTGCGAAAATAAAAACTACGGCGCACGAGACATTCGCATAATGAGCGTACTGTCCGTTTACTACACGGCCTACCCAGACGTCCACCCGCCGATGACGCCATCCATGGTGTACACGGAGCCTCCCGCGGAGAAGAAGACTTTGACGACTGGTCAGATTGTGGGGATTGCGGTTGGCTGTGCTGCCTTTGTGCTTCTGCTGATTGCCGCCATCATCCTTATTGTCTGCTGCTGCTGCAACGGCTCTCGCGACAACAAGAATGCCCCAAAGAAGCTGGAGGAGCCAGTGACGCTGATCTTTACCGATATTGAGAGCAGTACCGCACTATGGGCTGCGTCTCCGCAGCTGATGCCGGACGCGGTCGCCACCCACCACAAGCTCATTCGCCAGCTGATCCAAAAGTACAAGTGCTACGAGGTGAAGACGATTGGCGACTCTTTCATGATTGCCTGCAAAGATGCGTACAAGGCCGTTCAACTCGCTCGCGACCTACAAACCAAGTTCCTCAAACACGACTGGGGGACGGAAGAATTAGACATGAATTATCACTCTTTTGAGAACCGAAAGGCGGCCGAAAATGAAGGATACATTCCGCCTACCGCCAACATGGACCCTGACGTGTACGGTGCTCTGTGGAACGGCATTCGCGTGCGTGTGGGTATCCACACCGGTCTGTCCGACATCCGCTGCGACGACGTGACTGGTGGGTACGACTACTACGGTGAGACCTCGAACATGGCTGCCCGCACGGAGGCGATTGGAAACGGCGGGCAGGTGGTGATGACGGAGAGCACGTGGTGGGCCCTCTCTCGTTCGGAGAGAGACGAGCTGGACTACAAGAACATGGGACCACAGGGTCTGCGTGGTGTACCGTATGCGGTTGTGATGTATCAGCTGAACGCTGTGCCCGGCCGTACGTACGCCGATTTGCGAACGGAGATTGACGCCATCCTCCCCGATGACGGTTTAGACGACGACGGTAACTCACAGGCCACGGATGCGCTTCTGTCCTCTGCGGGCACGCTGACCGGACCCGCCGCCGCGATCGCGGCTGTCCTCGGTAATTGCTTCAGTCCCTACCCCCCGCAAGAGCGCATTCGTCAGATACAGCCGTTACTGCAGAAGTGGTCCATCCCCGTCCCCCCTCGCAACCGTCGCGTCCCTGACGATGATTACTGCCGTGGACTGATCAATCGAGTAGCGATTAAAATGTCCACTGTGGCGCAGGTAAAACAGAAGATCAACGGGGAGCGCATGTCCATGTCGACCGACTCCAATAAGGGCAATCGCGCTAGCCAGACACGCCCGGTAAGCCAAGGTGCGTCGAGCGGCATTAATGCCAACGCGCTGGCGAGGCTGGCGAGTAGGGGGAACTCTGTGGTGCAGCCGAACGATTGGTCACCAGATGTGATGGAGCTGGACGGCGAGGAGGAACAGGAAAAGAAGGAAAGTGCTGCACCAGAAGCGGAGGACGACGTTCAGCTTCGCCGTCTTGGGGGTCGAAAGAGAAGTCACCTAGGCAAGAATAACCAACCGGAAGAGTTGGCTTTTCCTACCGAGTAGAGGCCAAGACAGTAAGAAGGCGGTGGATCAGCTGTCTCCTTTCACTTGAAACGCGTCAGGTGATGTTTTTTTTTTTTTTTTTTAACCGTATATTTTCATTCCTGATGTATAAATTGCAGATAGGAGGAAACAATGGGGGGTGAATCCTTCCATGTTGATTAGTATGAATGCTATCCTCAATGTTGTGTTCTTTAAAATGTGTTTCAAACAGTAAACACTAAAAGTAAAGGAAGTTGAATGTATGATTAAACTGATGTTTTTGTTTTCCATTTGTTATGACAATTTTCTTTCGTTTTGATGTATCCACTCCTTTTCGATTTTATTTTCTTATTCACGTTTGAGATCTTTTTCTTTTTTTTCTTTGTTCTATATTTAATTTCGTTTCTGTTCTTGTGAGTTTCCGAAACAAGTACGTTGGTTGCTCAGTTGCTCCACCTGTAATCACTCTCATCTCACTCTTTTTTTTTGTTTTTCGTTTCTCGCAATAGTTTTTTTTTTTTTTTTCCTTTTTAGTGATATTTTCCTTTTTTTCACCACTCTTGTAGACTACACACCATGAGACTGTGTAGTTTGCTCTTGTACGGATGCATTTCCGTGCTTCTTTTTTTGACCGTCTTTGTGCTCGCAGATGCGGACACCGAACTGACGGAGGTAAAACTTATGAACTTGCTGTACTCCCCGGAGGCGACAACCAAGCCTCAGATCAGGGCTGTTCTGGAGGGTTTTATGTCTGTCTTCAGTAATGCAGGCAACGTGACGGCCGACGGCAGAAAGGTAACACTAGTTGAACTGCCGGACGGCGATGAAGGAAGGGATGTGGTGACCAGTGTTCAGAACGTCCTGGCCGCCCATCCTGACTTGCTTGCCCTGATCGGCCCCTACTCGGACAACAGACTAGGAGCGCTCATGTACAGCGGAGTACTGCAGACGAACTCTCTTGTGGCTGTGTCGCCGATCACTGGCTCAAGTGCGGTTCGTGTGCCCAACGACCACGTCTACTTTCTGCGTGCCGACCCACTGACGGAGACGCTCGTCATGATTCAGTACATCACGGCTACCCTCAACGCCCAACGCGTGGGCTACATGTACCTGCAAAACCTCAGCTTTGGCGACAAGGAGTACATTACGGTCCAGGAGCAGCTGTCATCGATGGGACGGGACGCCCCTATCCCGTATATCTCAGTCAACAACCTCGCCACGACGGTGGACGAAGAGAAGTTCCAAAGCTTTGCGGAACAGCGACCTCAGGCTATCATTGTTTTTGGTATGCCGGGTCCTCACACGGCAGCGTTCATCCGGAAGTGCGTGACGGACAGCAGAACACACGACGCGACTATTTTGGCCAGTGCCGGCCTCACCGACGTGGTATTCGAAACCTATTCTTCTCTGAAGCTGAATAATGCCTCGTTTGTGCCCAAAGACAAGCAGCTTGTGCTGAGCTGTACCAACACACTGCCCAGCGAGACGAACTACAACCACATTAAAGAGTTTCGCAAGGACATTGCCAAGTACATTGCGGACGGTCACAGCAGTTACTCCACCACAGACCCCAACGTCATTGACAACGAGCCCAACATTGGTGAGCTGATGGTGGCGGGGTGGATCTCTGGCCAAATTGTGAAGAAGACGGTGGATACCTTGGCGTGGTCTAGGACACGACGGTCCTACCAGGCTGGTTTGTTCGAACAGAACCGATACATTGTCGGAAAGGACTACGTTGTTGGCGACTTTGGTGGCCCGTGCGAGTTTGAGGAAACCGTGGAATCGATGGGCGGTGTGTGCAACTGCAATCAGGGTGGTCGAACGACATATCTAAAGACGGTCTTGGCTAATCTAAGCGTTGTCCCTCTTCCCGGTACCCAGTACACGTACCCTTCTTCGAGCTGCTACTCCGACTCGCAAGTGTTCCCCAGACCGGTGAACGGCATCGTCCTGGACATCACGTCTAACGAAAAACTAAACGACGCTGTACCCCGCTGTCTCGAAGTATTATACTGCAATGACAGCCGAGCTCAAGTCGACCTCCTTCTCCTACAGCGTGTTCGGAGTGGAGCTGACAACCACCGACGCGGACGAGGTTCTGAAAGAGTACACGGAGAACCACGTGGTGGACTACGTGGTAGGCCCCTTCGAAAGCGGTGTGGACACCCAAGGTCGGCTGGTGATTGAGCCCGTCTACAGTTCGCCACGTGTGAACGACAATAACCCCAACACCATCTTTCTCTCCCCGACGATGGAGCAGCAGACCTACATTTTGTATTCCTTCTTCACGGCGCAGATCGCGGCTGGCAAGGCCACTAGAGATCTTCCCATAACGGTCTACATGAAGAAGATGGATACGAAGCAGGCAAGTGATTTACAGGAGATTATTCGCAAGACAGCTGTGTCGTTCTCCCTACCCGAACCTCAACAACGAATGCTAGAGGAAGACGAGAGCTTCGCGCCTCTTCTGAAGAATGACGCGTCGTTCATCCTCCTGGGAATCGATTCCACCGACATCGAGGAAATCGCGGATTTCTTGGACGGATCCCTCCGTACTAACATCTTCATCATGTTTTCTGACTTTGCGCTCCACTACAATAAGATATACAGTGTTTTCGCCACGCGCACGATGCAGGCGAAGGGTCATTTCATGACCATGACCAACTTCCCCAACTGGGTGGACGACTCCGATTCCGCCCACGACGCCTCGAAGAGTCTGGAGACGTTTCACGAATACTTTACGGAACCAGCCGACAGGACCCCCGCCGCTTTTCAGGCCTACATTGCGTCTCGGTTCATGGAGCGAGTCACGACTGCGGTGCCGTCCGTGAATTACACGAACATGAAGAGCACCCTTTACTCCAACGGTGTGTTCATGGTGGATGACCTGTCGTTCGGTACGTATGTGATGTGCAGCAACAGCTCAGTCGCCGGTGAGAATATCAATTGCGAAAATAAAAACTACGGTGCACGAGACATTCGCATAATGAGCGTACTGTCCGTTACTACACGGCTACCCACGACGTCCACCCCGCCGATGACGCCATCCATGGTGTACACGGAGCCTCCCGCGGAGAAGAAGACTTTGACGACTGGTCAGATTGTGGGGATTGCGGTTGGCTGTGCTGCCTTTGTGCTTCTGCTGATTGCCGCCATCATCCTTATTGTCTGCTGCTGCTGCAACGGCTCTCGCGACAACAAGAGTGCCCCAAAGAAGCTGGAGGAACCAGTGACGCTGATCTTTACCGATATTGAGAGCAGTACCGCACTGTGGGCAGCCGCCCCGCAGCTGATGCCGGACGCGGTCGCCACCCACCACAAGCTCATTCGCCAGCTGATCCAAAAGTACAAGTGTTATGAGGTGAAGACGATCGGTGACTCTTTCATGATTGCCTCCAAAGATGCGTACAAAGCCGTTCTCCTGGCTCGCGACCTACAAACCAAGTTCCTCAAGCACGACTGGGATCCTGAGCTGGACGATGCGTACTATGCCATTGACACCAGAAAGGGCGATGATGCCCCACCGTCGTACAAGTTAAATGCCGATGAATATGGGGCAATGTGGAACGGTATTCGCGTGCGTGTGGGTATCCACACCGGTCTGTCCGACATCCGCTGCGACGACGTGACTGGTGGGTACGACTACTACGGTGAGACCTCGAACATGGCTGCCCGCACGGAGGCGATTGGAAACGGCGGGCAGGTGGTGATGACGGAGAGCACGTGGTGGGCCCTCTCTCGTTCGGAGAGAGACGAGCTGGACTACAAGAACATGGGACCACAGGGTCTGCGTGGTGTACCGTATGCGGTTGTGATGTATCAGCTGAACGCTGTGCCCGGCCGTACGTACGCCGATTTGCGAACGGAGATTGACGCCATCCTCCCCGATGACGGTTTAGACGACGACGGTAACTCACAGGCCACGGACGCGCTTCTGTCCTCTGCGGGCACGCTGACCGGACCCGCCGCCGCGATTGCGGCTGTCCTCGGTAATTGCTTCAGTCCCTACCCCCCGCAAGAGCGCATTCGTCAGATACAGCCGTTACTGCAGAAGTGGTCCATCCCCGTCCCCCCTCGCAACCGTCGCATTACCGAGGACGATTACTGCCAAGGTTTGCTCAATCGACTGGCCATTCGTGTTTCATTGATTGTGCAGAAGCGACAACAGGTCAATGGAGATGAGAACAGCGGGTTCAACAACACCCTCACCAAGTTGAGCGTGACGGAGTCGTCTCGTCCAGCCTCACGGAGTTTCACCAAGGATAGGTCGCAGTCTCGTCAGTTTAACATTCAAACAGTGGAGCGACTCACCACACACGTCCCCGACAAAACGACACGCCGCCGCACCTCCGTCCCTGCGTTGGACGTTTTGTAGTGTAGAAAGTAATCCTGCCGATCAGGAGTCCACCCTGAAGGCGTCTCCCCAGCAGCAGCGACGGGCGTGGGCGCCGAAGCGCAACCCGCTGTCCAACTTAGAGGAGGGAGAGGTCAATCCCGTATTTAGGGCTTCCCTGTCGACCAAGGGTTCCCTCTCCAAGGACGATGCGTCCCCGCACTAGGGCAGCTCACCAAAGACATTCATTTTTTTTTTTTCCCTCGATTTCTTTATGACGTTTTTTTTTTTTTTTTGAGTTATTCGAATGAGTGTGCACCACTCTTTTTTTTTTTAATTTTTAAATATGAAAACGAATGCGCTCTGCTCAGACGTTAAAGAAAAAAAAAAAATGGAAAATGACTTTTAATCATAATAATAAAACTTCACGGTAAAAAAAAAAAAGGAGCGTTACTCGCTCTTTCACGCTTGAGATTAGAGTCATTGACAGGTTATATGTTTGTTGTTATTGCTTTTTTTTTTTTTCCCTTTGGGCAATGCCACCTCCATGTATACGTAACTTCTTTTTGTTATTCCATTCTTACTTTTTTTTTGCTTAACACTTATACTGAGGGACTTGCAAAAAATTAAATAAAAACGTAAAACAAACAAACAAACAAAAAAAAAAAAAAGTAATTATAATGCAAATACGAAAACCTAAACCGAATAAAATGTTTTAAACATATAGGATAATGTATATATATATATATTTATTTATTTTGAATGTCTCGGTTGATAGCGCTAAATCCGAACCTATACATCCACTCAAAAGCAATAATAAAAATAAAAAAAACCGAAAAAAAAAAAAAACCAGGCAAAAACAATAATTATAATAAATAAAAAAAGAAGGAGAAAAGGGAATATCATCACCTGGAACAACAAACATCCATGTATATTAAAAAGGTGTGGACACATTGCCGATGATACACATTCCAAAAAGAACAAAAAAAAACATCACATGATTTTGAAAAGCAACAAAACCGATTGCCAACCAGAGTTCGGGAGTTCCCCACTTTTCCTTTCTTGTATTGTATTTCAGTCTTATTTTACATCACCGAAATCCTAAACCCTAATGATGTTTTTTTTTTCTTTTTTTCCACCATTAAATATTTGTTTTCAGATGTACGAATACAATCGTCAAATAAAGTCTTTCTTTTTCTTTTTCACACTCGTTCGACCGAGAACAGTTGCGCTTCCATCGCGCCAGATCAAGCATCCCCACTCCACAACCACCCACTCTTTCTCTCCCCCCTCTCTCCCCTCTTCTTCCCGTGCTAGGTTCTCTGTTATTTTTCAAGCTAAACTCTTCAAATGGGTAAGGATAAGGTTCACATGAACTTGGTGGTCGTCGGCCACGTCGATGCCGGCAAGTCCACTGCCACTGGTCACTTGATCTACAAGTGCGGTGGCATTGACAAGCGTACCATTGAGAAGTTCGAGAAGGAGGCCGCTGAAATCGGCAAGTCCTCCTTCAAGTACGCCTGGGTGCTCGATAAGCTAAAGGCTGAGCGCGAGCGCGGTATCACCATCGATATTGCCCTCTGGAAGTTCGAGTCCCCCAAGTCCGTGTTCACCATCATCGATGCCCCCGGACACCGTGACTTTATCAAGAACATGATTACCGGTACCTCCCAGGCCGATGCCGCTATCCTCATGATCGACTCTACTCAGGGTGGTTTTGAGGCTGGTATCTCCAAGGATGGCCAGACCCGCGAGCACGCTCTCCTCGCCTTCACCCTCGGCGTGAAGCAGATGATCGTGTGCTGCAACAAGATGGACGACAAGACCGTGCAGTTCAGCCAGGACCGTTACAACGAAATTAGCAAGGAAGTCGGTACCTATGTCAAGAAGGTCGGTTACAACCTGGAGAAGGTCCGCTTCATCCCCATTTCCGGATGGTTGGGCGATAACATGATCGAGAAGTCCGACAACATGCCCTGGTACAAGGGTCAGACCCTCCTTGAGGCCCTCGACACCCTCGACCCCCCGGTGCGTCTGGTGGAGAAGCCCCTCCGTCTCCCCCTCCAGGATGTGTACAAGATCGGCGGTATCGGTACTGTGCCCGTCGGCCGTATTGAGACCGGTGTGATGAAGCCTGGTGATGTGGTGACCTTCGCCCCCGCCAACGTGACCACTGAGGTGAAGTCCATCGAGATGCACCACGAGCAGCTCGCTGAGGCCGTCCCCGGTGACAACGTCGGTTTCAACGTGAAGAACGTGTCCGTGAAGGATATTCGCCGTGGTAATGTGTGCGGTAACTCCAAGAACGACCCCCCGAAGGAGGCCGAGGACTTCACTGCCCAGGTGATCATCCTGAACCACCCCGGCCAGATCAGCAACGGCTATGCGCCCGTGCTGGATTGCCACACTGCCCACATTGCGTGCAAGTTTGCCGAGATTGAGTGCAAGATTGACCGCCGTTCCGGTAAGGTGCTCGAGGAGGCCCCCAAGTCTGTGAAGTCTGGTGATGCCGCCATGGTGAAGATGATTCCCCAGAAGCCCATGTGCGTCGAGATCTTCAACGACTACCCTCCTCTCGGTCGTTTCGCTGTCCGTGATATGCGCCAGACCGTCGCTGTCGGCGTCATCAAGGGCGTGAACAAGAAGGACGGAAGCGGCGGTAAGGTCACCAAGGCTGCCACCAAGGCCGCCAAGAAGTAAGTAGCACGACTGGCTGTCCCCATTTTTTTTATGTTTCTTTGTTTTTAATAAATGATAACTATTTTAAGCATGATAATAATAATGAGTCCAATTATTTAGTTCACCGCACTAGGTTTATAAGTGATGCGACGAAAGTGCTCCCGCCGTTCTGCGGCGGTTCCTGCGCGGCTGGGTACAGTTCCCCCGACACTCCGCCCTGTGCTGTTTTGTTTCTCATTGCCTCCTCTCCTCTCTCCCCCCTCTTCTTCCCGTGCTAGGTTCTCTGTTATTTTTTCAAGCTAAACTCTTCAAATGGGTAAGGATAAGGTTCACATGAACTTGGTGGTCGTCGGCCACGTCGATGCCGGCAAGTCCACTGCCACTGGTCACTTGATCTACAAGTGCGGTGGTATTGACAAGCGTACCATTGAGAAGTTCGAGAAGGAGGCCGCTGAAATCGGCAAGTCCTCCTTCAAGTACGCCTGGGTGCTCGATAAGCTAAAGGCTGAGCGCGAGCGCGGTATCACCATCGATATTGCCCTCTGGAAGTTCGAGTCCCCCAAGTCCGTGTTCACCATCATCGATGCCCCCGGACACCGTGACTTTATCAAGAACATGATTACCGGTACCTCCCAGGCCGATGCCGCTATCCTCATGATCGACTCTACTCAGGGTGGTTTTGAGGCTGGTATCTCCAAGGATGGCCAGACCCGCGAGCACGCTCTCCTCGCCTTCACCCTCGGCGTGAAGCAGATGATCGTGTGCTGCAACAAGATGGACGACAAGACCGTGCAGTTCAGCCAGGACCGTTACAACGAAATTAGCAAGGAAGTCGGTACCTATGTCAAGAAGGTCGGTTACAACCTGGAGAAGGTCCGCTTCATCCCCATTTCCGGATGGTTGGGCGATAACATGATCGAGAAGTCCGACAACATGCCCTGGTACAAGGGTCAGACCCTCCTTGAGGCCCTCGACACCCTCGACCCCCCGGTGCGTCTGGTGGAGAAGCCCCTCCGTCTCCCCCTCCAGGATGTGTACAAGATCGGCGGTATCGGTACTGTGCCCGTCGGCCGTGTTGAGACCGGTGTGATGAAGCCTGGTGATGTGGTGACCTTCGCCCCCGCCAACGTGACCACTGAGGTGAAGTCCATCGAGATGCACCACGAGCAGCTCGCTGAGGCCGTCCCCGGTGACAACGTCGGTTTCAACGTGAAGAACGTGTCCGTGAAGGATATTCGCCGTGGTAATGTGTGCGGTAACTCCAAGAACGACCCCCCGAAGGAGGCCGAGGACTTCACTGCCCAGGTGATCATCCTGAACCACCCCGGCCAGATCAGCAACGGCTATGCGCCCGTGCTGGATTGCCACACTGCCCACATTGCGTGCAAGTTTGCCGAGATTGAGTGCAAGATTGACCGCCGTTCCGGTAAGGTGCTCGAGGAGGCCCCCAAGTCTGTGAAGTCTGGTGATGCCGCCATGGTGAAGATGATTCCCCAGAAGCCCATGTGCGTCGAGATCTTCAACGACTACCCTCCTCTCGGTCGTTTCGCTGTCCGTGATATGCGCCAGACCGTCGCTGTCGGCGTCATCAAGGGCGTGAACAAGAAGGACGGAAGCGGCGGTAAGGTCACCAAGGCTGCCACCAAGGCCGCCAAGAAGTAAGTAGCACGACTGGCTGTCCCCATTTTTTTTATGTTTCTTTGTTTTTAATAAATGATAACTATTTTAAGCATGATAATAATAATGAGTCCAATTATTTAGTTCACCGCACTAGGTTTATAAGTGATGCGACGAAAGCGGCCCCCGCCGTTCTGCGGCGGTTCCTGCGCGGCTGGGTACAGTTCCCCCGACACTCCGCCCTGTGCTGTTTTGTTTCTCATTGCCTCCTCTCCTCTCTCCCCCTTCTTCTTCCCGTGCTAGGTTCTCTGTTATTTTTTCAAGCTAAACTCTTCAAATGGGTAAGGATAAGGTTCACATGAACTTGGTGGTCGTCGGCCACGTCGATGCCGGCAAGTCCACTGCCACTGGTCACTTGATCTACAAGTGCGGTGGTATTGACAAGCGTACCATTGAGAAGTTCGAGAAGGAGGCCGCTGAAATCGGCAAGTCCTCCTTCAAGTACGCCTGGGTGCTCGATAAGCTAAAGGCTGAGCGCGAGCGCGGTATCACCATCGATATTGCCCTCTGGAAGTTCGAGTCCCCCAAGTCCGTGTTCACCATCATCGATGCCCCCGGACACCGTGACTTTATCAAGAACATGATTACCGGTACCTCCCAGGCCGATGCCGCTATCCTCATGATCGACTCTACTCAGGGTGGTTTTGAGGCTGGTATCTCCAAGGATGGCCAGACCCGCGAGCACGCTCTCCTCGCCTTCACCCTCGGCGTGAAGCAGATGATCGTGTGCTGCAACAAGATGGACGACAAGACCGTGCAGTTCAGCCAGGACCGTTACAACGAAATTAGCAAGGAAGTCGGTACCTATGTCAAGAAGGTCGGTTACAACCTGGAGAAGGTCCGCTTCATCCCCATTTCCGGATGGTTGGGCGATAACATGATCGAGAAGTCCGACAACATGCCCTGGTACAAGGGTCAGACCCTCCTTGAGGCCCTCGACACCCTCGACCCCCCGGTGCGTCTGGTGGAGAAGCCCCTCCGTCTCCCCCTCCAGGATGTGTACAAGATCGGCGGTATCGGTACTGTGCCCGTCGGCCGTATCGAGACCGGTGTGATGAAGCCTGGTGATGTGGTGACCTTCGCCCCCGCCAACGTGACCACTGAGGTGAAGTCCATCGAGATGCACCACGAGCAGCTCGCTGAGGCCGTCCCCGGTGACAACGTCGGTTTCAACGTGAAGAACGTGTCCGTGAAGGATATTCGCCGTGGTAATGTGTGCGGTAACTCCAAGAACGACCCCCCGAAGGAGGCTGAGGACTTCACTGCCCAGGTGATCATCCTGAACCACCCTGGCCAGATCAGCAACGGCTATGCGCCCGTGCTGGATTGCCACACTGCCCACATTGCGTGCAAGTTTGCCGAGATTGAGTGCAAGATTGACCGCCGTTCCGGTAAGGTGCTCGAGGAGGCCCCCAAGTCTGTGAAGTCTGGTGATGCCGCCATGGTGAAGATGATTCCCCAGAAGCCCATGTGCGTCGAGATCTTCAACGACTACCCTCCTCTCGGTCGTTTCGCTGTCCGTGATATGCGCCAGACCGTCGCTGTCGGCGTCATCAAGGGCGTGAACAAGAAGGACGGAAGCGGCGGTAAGGTCACCAAGGCTGCCACCAAGGCCGCCAAGAAGTAAGTAGCACGACTGGCTGTCCCCATTTTTTTTATGTTTCTTTGTTTTTAATAAATGATAACTATTTTAAGCATGATAATAATAATGAGTCCAATTATTTAGTTCACCGCACTAGGTTTATAAGTGATGCGACGAAAGTGCTCCCGCCGTTCTGCGGCGGTTCCTGCGCGGCTGGGTACAGTTCCCCCGACACTCCGCCCTGTGCTGTTTTGTTTCTCATTGCCTCCTCTCCTCTCTCCCCTTTTCTTCCCATGCTAGGTTCTCTGTTATTTTTTCAAGCTAAACTCTTCAAATGGGTAAGGATAAGGTTCACATGAACTTGGTGGTCGTCGGCCACGTCGATGCCGGCAAGTCCACTGCCACTGGTCACTTGATCTACAAGTGCGGTGGTATTGACAAGCGTACCATTGAGAAGTTCGAGAAGGAGGCCGCTGAAATCGGCAAGTCCTCCTTCAAGTACGCCTGGGTGCTCGATAAGCTAAAGGCTGAGCGCGAGCGCGGTATCACCATCGATATTGCCCTCTGGAAGTTCGAGTCCCCCAAGTCCGTGTTCACCATCATCGATGCCCCCGGACACCGTGACTTTATCAAGAACATGATTACCGGTACCTCCCAGGCCGATGCCGCTATCCTCATGATCGACTCTACTCAGGGTGGTTTTGAGGCTGGTATCTCCAAGGATGGCCAGACCCGCGAGCACGCTCTCCTCGCCTTCACCCTCGGCGTGAAGCAGATGATCGTGTGCTGCAACAAGATGGACGACAAGACCGTGCAGTTCAGCCAGGACCGTTACAACGAAATTAGCAAGGAAGTCGGTACCTATGTCAAGAAGGTCGGTTACAACCTGGAGAAGGTCCGCTTCATCCCCATTTCCGGATGGTTGGGCGATAACATGATCGAGAAGTCCGACAACATGCCCTGGTACAAGGGTCAGACCCTCCTTGAGGCCCTCGACACCCTCGACCCCCCGGTGCGTCTGGTGGAGAAGCCCCTCCGTCTCCCCCTCCAGGATGTGTACAAGATCGGCGGTATCGGTACTGTGCCCGTCGGCCGTGTTGAGACCGGTGTGATGAAGCCTGG
>LR877166.1:475000-517500 GCA_903995115.1 Angomonas deanei
TCCCCGGTGACAACGTCGGTTTCAACGTGAAGAACGTGTCCGTGAAGGATATTCGCCGTGGTAATGTGTGCGGTAACTCCAAGAACGACCCCCCGAAGGAGGCCGAGGACTTCACTGCCCAGGTGATCATCCTGAACCACCCCGGCCAGATCAGCAACGGCTATGCGCCCGTGCTGGATTGCCACACTGCCCACATTGCGTGCAAGTTTGCCGAGATTGAGTGCAAGATTGACCGCCGTTCCGGTAAGGTGCTCGAGGAGGCCCCCAAGTCTGTGAAGTCTGGTGATGCCGCTATGGTGAAGATGATTCCCCAGAAGCCCATGTGCGTCGAGATCTTCAACGACTACCCTCCTCTCGGTCGTTTCGCTGTCCGTGATATGCGCCAGACCGTCGCTGTCGGCGTCAGTCGAAGGGCGTAGTCAAGGGCGTGAACAAGAAGGACGGAAGCGGTGGTAAGGTCACCAAGGCTGCCACCAAGGCCGCCAAGAAGTAAGTAGCACGACTGGCTGTCCCCATTTTTTTTATGTTTCTTTGTTTTTAATAAATGATAACTATTTTAAGCATGATAATAATAATGAGTCCAATTATTTAGTTCACCGCACTAGGTTTATAAGTGATGCGACGAAAGTGCTCCCGCCGTTCTGCGGCGGTTCCTGCGCGGCTGGGTACAGTTCCCCCGACACTCCGCCCTGTGCTGTTTTGTTTCTCATTGCCTCCTCTCCTCTCTCCCCTTTTCTTCCCATGCTAGGTTCTCTGTTATTTTTTCAAGCTAAACTCTTCAAATGGGTAAGGATAAGGTTCACATGAACTTGGTGGTCGTCGGCCACGTCGATGCCGGCAAGTCCACTGCCACTGGTCACTTGATCTACAAGTGCGGTGGTATTGACAAGCGTACCATTGAGAAGTTCGAGAAGGAGGCCGCTGAAATCGGCAAGTCCTCCTTCAAGTACGCCTGGGTGCTCGATAAGCTAAAGGCTGAGCGCGAGCGCGGTATCACCATCGATATTGCCCTCTGGAAGTTCGAGTCCCCCAAGTCCGTGTTCACCATCATCGATGCCCCCGGACACCGTGACTTTATCAAGAACATGATTACCGGTACCTCCCAGGCCGATGCCGCTATCCTCATGATCGACTCTACTCAGGGTGGTTTTGAGGCTGGTATCTCCAAGGATGGCCAGACCCGCGAGCACGCTCTCCTCGCCTTCACCCTCGGCGTGAAGCAGATGATCGTGTGCTGCAACAAGATGGACGACAAGACCGTGCAGTTCAGCCAGGACCGTTACAACGAAATTAGCAAGGAAGTCGGTACCTATGTCAAGAAGGTCGGTTACAACCTGGAGAAGGTCCGCTTCATCCCCATTTCCGGATGGTTGGGCGATAACATGATCGAGAAGTCCGACAACATGCCCTGGTACAAGGGTCAGACCCTCCTTGAGGCCCTCGACACCCTCGACCCCCCGGTGCGTCTGGTGGAGAAGCCCCTCCGTCTCCCCCTCCAGGATGTGTACAAGATCGGCGGTATCGGTACTGTGCCCGTCGGCCGTGTTGAGACCGGTGTGATGAAGCCTGGTGATGTGGTGACCTTCGCCCCCGCCAACGTGACCACTGAGGTGAAGTCCATCGAGATGCACCACGAGCAGCTCGCTGAGGCCGTCCCCGGTGACAACGTCGGTTTCAACGTGAAGAACGTGTCCGTGAAGGATATTCGCCGTGGTAATGTGTGCGGTAACTCCAAGAACGACCCCCCGAAGGAGGCCGAGGACTTCACTGCCCAGGTGATCATCCTGAACCACCCCGGCCAGATCAGCAACGGCTATGCGCCCGTGCTGGATTGCCACACTGCCCACATTGCGTGCAAGTTTGCCGAGATTGAGTGCAAGATTGACCGCCGTTCCGGTAAGGTGCTCGAGGAGGCCCCCAAGTCTGTGAAGTCTGGTGATGCCGCTATGGTGAAGATGATTCCCCAGAAGCCCATGTGCGTCGAGATCTTCAACGACTACCCTCCTCTCGGTCGTTTCGCTGTCCGTGATATGCGCCAGACCGTCGCTGTCGGCGTCATCAAGGGCGTGAACAAGAAGGACGGAAGCGGCGGTAAGGTCACCAAGGCTGCCACCAAGGCCGCCAAGAAGTAAGTAGCACGACTGGCTGTCCCCATTTTTTTTATGTTTCTTTGTTTTTAATAAATGATAACTATTTTAAGCATGATAATAATAATGAGTCCAATTATTTAGTTCACCGCACTAGGTTTATAAGTGATGCGACGAAAGTGCTCCCGCCGTTCTGCGGCGGTTCCTGCGCGGCTGGGTACAGTTCCCCCGACACTCCGCCCTGTGCTGTTTTGTTTCTCATTGCCTCCTCTCCTCTCTCCCCTTTTCTTCCCATGCTAGGTTCTCTGTTATTTTTCAAGCTAAACTCTTCAAATGGGTAAGGATAAGGTTCACATGAACTTGGTGGTCGTCGGCCACGTCGATGCCGGCAAGTCCACTGCCACTGGTCACTTGATCTACAAGTGCGGTGGTATTGACAAGCGTACCATTGAGAAGTTCGAGAAGGAGGCCGCTGAAATCGGCAAGTCCTCCTTCAAGTACGCCTGGGTGCTCGATAAGCTAAAGGCTGAGCGCGAGCGCGGTATCACCATCGATATTGCCCTCTGGAAGTTCGAGTCCCCCAAGTCCGTGTTCACCATCATCGATGCCCCCGGACACCGTGACTTTATCAAGAACATGATTACCGGTACCTCCCAGGCCGATGCCGCTATCCTCATGATCGACTCTACTCAGGGTGGTTTTGAGGCTGGTATCTCCAAGGATGGCCAGACCCGCGAGCACGCTCTCCTCGCCTTCACCCTCGGCGTGAAGCAGATGATCGTGTGCTGCAACAAGATGGACGACAAGACCGTGCAGTTCAGCCAGGACCGTTACAACGAAATTAGCAAGGAAGTCGGTACCTATGTCAAGAAGGTCGGTTACAACCTGGAGAAGGTCCGCTTCATCCCCATTTCCGGATGGTTGGGCGATAACATGATCGAGAAGTCCGACAACATGCCCTGGTACAAGGGTCAGACCCTCCTTGAGGCCCTCGACACCCTCGACCCCCCGGTGCGTCTGGTGGAGAAGCCCCTCCGTCTCCCCCTCCAGGATGTGTACAAGATCGGCGGTATCGGTACTGTGCCCGTCGGCCGTGTTGAGACCGGTGTGATGAAGCCTGGTGATGTGGTGACCTTCGCCCCCGCCAACGTGACCACTGAGGTGAAGTCCATCGAGATGCACCACGAGCAGCTCGCTGAGGCCGTCCCCGGTGACAACGTCGGTTTCAACGTGAAGAACGTGTCCGTGAAGGATATTCGCCGTGGTAATGTGTGCGGTAACTCCAAGAACGACCCCCCGAAGGAGGCCGAGGACTTCACTGCCCAGGTGATCATCCTGAACCACCCCGGCCAGATCAGCAACGGCTATGCGCCCGTGCTGGATTGCCACACTGCCCACATTGCGTGCAAGTTTGCCGAGATTGAGTGCAAGATTGACCGCCGTTCCGGTAAGGTGCTCGAGGAGGCCCCCAAGTCTGTGAAGTCTGGTGATGCCGCCATGGTGAAGATGATTCCCCAGAAGCCCATGTGCGTCGAGATCTTCAACGACTACCCTCCTCTCGGTCGTTTCGCTGTCCGTGATATGCGCCAGACCGTCGCTGTCGGCGTCATCAAGGGCGTGAACAAGAAGGACGGAAGCGGCGGTAAGGTCACCAAGGCTGCCACCAAGGCCGCCAAGAAGTAAGTAGCACGACTGGCTGTCCCCATTTTTTTTATGTTTCTTTGTTTTTAATAAATGATAACTATTTTAAGCATGATAATAATAATGAGTCCAATTATTTAATTCACTGTACTAGGTTTTTAAATGATAGATCCACGGTGGTGTGTGTGCCGGTTTGTTGTTGTGTGGTTTTTGCTTTCCGGTTGCTTTGGGGCTCTTAATTTTTCCTTTTGCCCCCTTTCCCCTTTCTGATTGGGCTCGAAATTGTATTATTGTTGGATTTCTAGCGTTTTAAGTTGTAGTTATTTACGTTTATATTCATATTTTTGAGATGGGAGCGTGGCTGACGTCTCTCAAACAGACTCTTGGCTGGCTGCCGACGGAACGCAAAATTCGTGTTTTGATCTTGGGCCTCGACAATGCGGGGAAAACCTCCATTTTGTATCGATTGCACTTAGGGGATGTGGTGTCGACCGTTCCCACCGTTGGTTTTAACTTGGAGACGTTGGAGTATAAGAATTTATCCTTTGAGGTGTGGGACCTTGGTGGTCAAACCGGTATTAGGCCCTACTGGAGATGCTATTTTAACGACACGGACGCCATCATTTATGTGGTGGATAGTACTGACCGTGATCGGTTAGGCGTGGCCAAGCATGAGCTCTACGCGCTACTGGACGAGGACGAACTGCGTAAAAGTTTACTGCTCATCTTTGCCAATAAACAAGATCTCCCCGACGCCGCGGACGAGGCGTACATAGCGCAGCAGCTGGGTATTACCTCCACCCCCAACCGCACGTGGACGATTGTAAAGAGTAGTGCGAAGACGGGAGATGGTCTCATCGAGGGAATGGACTGGTTGGTGGAGAAACTTCGGGAAGAGGGTCTGACCGCAACGAACGGCAAGTGAGAGGTGGCTTTCTTCCGTTTTGTTTTCTAACTTGTATTTACTGTGCCGACCATTACTTTTCGATTTTCCCCTTTTCTATTTGAGTATTCGATCAATCGGGTATTTTTGGCTTTTTGCTCTTTTTTTGTTTTTTGGTATTATTATTATTATTATTGCCACAGCGCTTTTACAGAAATCTTTCTCTCCACGCTTGTACTTAAACCTCTTTTCACCCACCTAGATCATATGGATTATTATGCACTACAAGATACGTTAAGTGTAGAGCCAGCCACCGTGCGAGTAGAGGCGAGATATCAACTGCAACAAGAGATAGGGAAAGGGTCTTATGGCGTCGTGTGGACCGCACAGAAACGGAAACAAGGGTTAGACACGGTTTATGCAGTAAAACAGATCAATAAAAAAAAGGCCGGTGAGAAGGGGCTGAAGGAAATCATGGGCGAGGCGGAGACGATGAGTTTGCTAAATCACCCCAATATAGTTCGCCTGGAGGAGACCTTCCAGGACGAGTGTAACTTGTGGATTGTAATGGAGTATGTACCCAAAGGAGAACTGCAGGATATGCTGCGGGAGGGGCCGCTCCCCGAGACCAGTGTCCGCCGCATCGTGACCCAACTGCTGATGGCCATAGAGTATATCCACGATAAGGGTGTCGTCCACCGCGATTTGAAACCGGCCAATTGCCTCGTGACGGCTGATGGGACGGTGAAGATTTCCGACTTTGGGTTCGCCGTCTTGGCGGGGGCGGAGCAGTGCCTTTCGACGTACTGCGGCACCGTTTGCTTCATGGCGCCTGAAATTTTGTTAGAAAAGAATTACGGTAAACCAGTAGACATGTGGGCGCTGGGCGTGATGACATACTTTATGTTTTTACATCGCTACCCGTTCCGGGGGAGCACGTCGGATGCCCTCAAGACCGCCATCGTGCTCCATAAGTGCGACGTAGAGACGAGCCCCAAGCTGACCCAGTTCCCCCTCATGCAGGACTTCATTAACAGTCTGCTGAATGCCGACCCCAACAAGCGGCTCACGGCGAAGGAGGCGCTAAAGCATCCTTGGATTAAGTCTGGTATGGAGGCGCTCGCCAGTAGAACCTCTCTCTCCCAGCCGAGAGCCACGACAGAGGCGCGGTCGGCCCTGACGCGGTTCCGGACGGGGGTGATGGCGGTCATTGCCCTTCACCGGATGTGCTACTTCCAAAAGTGTCGTGTCCTCTCCAAAAAAGGGTACCGCTCACTTCACGTCTTGTACAATTTTCATTATTTAGTGACCGGTCGGTTCGAGCCGGCCGACCCCACGTTGCGCTGCAGTCGCATGTTTGCCTCCTCCCCGGAGGCGGTGAATGAACTGTTACCCATGATTAGCGCGAACAGCACCATCACCCACATTGACCTCAGCCACAACAACATTAGCAGTCTGGCGACCGTCCAGGCGTTTCTGAAAGTGGTCGGAGGGCACCGCAGCGTGGTGTCGTTCGACATCTCTCACAATCCCATACCCGCCGTGGCCGGTCGAGGGCTCATCCGTCTCGTGCGTAACCCAGCCTCCCACATTACCCAACTGGATGTGTCGGACACCTACATTACGCTAGAGACGGTGCAGCAGATCCACACGCTCCTGCACGAGAAGAACAGTGCGGCGGTGGAGACGAGCGGGCACCACAACTTTCACTCCAAGAACTCCAATGAGTTACCCGAGACGATAAAGGACTCCAGCTCCGCCAGAAGTAGCGCACAGAGACGGGGGCTGTTATCTTCTTCGTCGGCAAAGTCAACGGTCACGAATAGCGCTGGTAGCGCCAGAAAGGAGTTGACGAGATTGCCTCCTCTGCCACGTCGAGCGTTAGTACGCGCTAAAAAGTAAAATAACGACAGCAGCAGAAAAGAATGTAAAAAAAAAAAAAAAGTAAAGGCGACTTGGAAATCAAAAATATCCATGTACAAACCGTATAATCAGTGCTACCCACTAATTGATTGCTCAGTGTATATTTCAATTTTTTTTTCACACCCTATTTGTATAACCCCTATACGTCCCTTTTACATCTCTCCGTGAGGTACACCAACTGGAACTGAAAAAAAGTAAATTAAAAAATCAGCAAAGTTTGGTTCCCCCTGGGAGAGTATTCCCCTAATTCGACGAAAGAACCCTGTGCATATATTTCACTCTTCTCTCTCTGTCAGCGCTGCTAGGTCACCACTCATGTCTCGCCGCATTCGTCTTCTTGCGGCTTCTTCCCCTCTAGTATCGGTGCGCTCCGTCACCACGGGGGATAGTTATAGTTACCGACCAGGACCCATCGCGCGGGGTATCCGCCTGTTGTACCAAACGTTAGCCCCCTCCAACCTGAAGAAACGGATTGCGATGCGGATGCAGATGGGCATGGAGGAGGCGGAGGCACTCGAGCGGGAGCAAATGTGGCTGAAGAAGCATGGCTCCCCGCTCACCGTTATGGGGCTGCCCGACCACGCGGAGCTGCCGGAGGTGCGGGCGCGGTATAGAAACCTTATCCTGGAGACACACCCCGATACCACCCCCCATCCCGGTGCCGCCGGCAACAATGAGAGCGAGTATGCCATTCTGCAGACCGCCTACCGCATGTCCACCCAGCCGCTCAGTCTGTGGCACCGCAACGGCTCCTCGCCGGTGCTGTATAGGCAACTCCTGGAGCAGTCCAAGGGGAAAGTGCGGCGGTTCAATAAGATTACCGTGTTTGCGGTGCTGTCGTACCTGGTGATGGCGCTGATAGGGCTCTTCTTCTCTTTTGTGGTGGTGACGAACGGCTTGGAGGCGGCTTTGCAAATATTTGACCCTGAGTTTTATCAGTTTATGGTGAAACAGGAAAAGGAGGAGGCGCGGAAACGTGAATTAGGGGAGGAGGTGGACACGGATCCCAAGCGGTTGGCACCGAGCACTGTTCGCAAGCTGTTGTACCCAGGCCGTTACATCCACGGCGATGAGGATCCGAAATAATCCTCCACTCACACATTAATCTCTGTTCCCATCTAATTTCTTTTTTTTTTTAATAGTTTTCGTTTCTACAGATGCGGCGGTCGTTTTCATTTTTCGTGCTTTCTTCACAGATCCCTTTCTATTTCCTCCCTTCTTGTTTTTCATCGCGGCAAGTACGAAGTTCTTTCATCGTACTATATTTATATATATCTTGCTTTTTTCTATATCTTTATTCATTATCTCCTCTGTTCTATAGAGAGAGAGAGAGAGATAGACTACTGTGATGGAGGCCACTAAAAGACTACTCGACGGGTCTAGCAGTGACAGTGAGGGGGATACAACAGGAGTGGGGGAGACCTTCGCGGTCGGGGACTACAGCCTCTCCTCCTGCCCCATCTGTCTAGAGCGGTTCACCCTGGGTAATCCCGCCATTATTGTATCGTGTCGACACGGGTTCCACCTCCAGTGCCTGGAGTCGTGGCGGCAGCGGTCGGCCAAGTGTCCGGTGTGCCTAAAGCAACTGGACGAGCGGGTGGACCACATTATGCTGGAGGGAGAGGCGGTGCGGCGGCTGCGGGAGGCTCCCCGCGGAGAGAGGACGGACAGCGCTGTGCCCTGTGAGGAGGAGGAGCCGCCGAGGTCACTGTGCGGTAGGATAGGCCTCTTCTTAGCTGATTTGCTGTCGCTGACGGATTAATACTTGTAGGAGCACGATGAACCGTTGATTTGTTTCCCCCTTTTTTTTTTTCGTGCGCCCCCGTTGCCTGAGGTTCGTGTTATCTGTATACACATATATTCTTGCTTCCATTTGCTTTTCTCCCCTTTTTATTTTTTTCCGGCAAACGAAAACCAACCGTGCCCACCACCACCACCGTACGTGTCGTCTTTCCCAGATACTTTCCCCCTCCCTGTTGTGTGTTTTCCATTTTTCCAATAGCACACCCAGTAACGAATAGATTGAGTCAAATCAATAAATAGAGAAGCAAACCACCATAACAACCACAACCACCAATACAAATGCCGAAGCGCGAAGGAGACCCTACGTGGGCGCTGGTGATAACGTGTGTGTTAAGTCACCTTCCCTTATTTTTAGCGTTCAACCTGCTACGAAAGCGAAAGTTAACATTTGAAATGGTAGTGTGCGGGTTTTCCATCTTTGTCTCGTTCATGTATCATCTTTGCGAGTGTTTGGAAGCGATCATTTACCTACCCGAGATAAAGTGGCATCGACTCGACAACATTGGGGCCATTTCCTCGACGATGGGTACCTTTATTAATCTGGCGTGCCTAGGGCCGGAGACGACCGCCCTGGTGGAGAGTGTAGGGTTCATGCTGGTGCTCATACTGCAGGAGGGGTACCCGTGGAATGAGCTGTTCACGATAGGGCCCATCGTCGTCTCCGGGGGCATCCCCTTTTTCATGTACCTCCTTGGCTACAGAAAAGTAAAACAGTGCCTGATGCTAAAGCCTTTTTTTACAGGCATTGTCCTCACCTTCGTCGGCTCCTTTTTTTTGTTCTTGGATTAGACGACCAGAACGACCCTTTTCGCATATTTCATGGGCTATTTCATGTTTTTATCGCGCTGGCATTCTTTTGTCTGTGGGCTTCGATCAAGCCACAGCGCATCAAGGAGAGTATCCAGAAGATTGACCCGTCCGACACCACCTCTGTCATTATAAACGCATGATCTCGCCCTGTGCACACCAATTCTCCCAATCCGTCCGTGTTCTTTCCTCTCTCCCATGTCAAGTGTCGTTGAAACGGTATCGTATTGTGGCACCCCCTTTCCCGACCCATATCTTCCCCCTTCTGTTCCCTCTATTTTGATTCAAGTGTTCTGAACTGTAGAGAGAGAGGCAAAAAACCCAAACCGATTGCAAACGACAAAAATGCGGTTTGTGGTCCTTGTTGTGCTGTTATTATGCGTATATAGTACTGGGGGATTCATGACAGAAGTCTCCAAGGAGCAGGTCTACTTACTAGAGAAGCGGGGTATGCTAGCCCCCGAGGACGACGTCGGTGACGTGACACGGTATCTCGCGAGTCGACCCTCCGCGTCTAGCATTGCCCGCATGCCGCCCCGGTCGCTAAAACGCGTGCTGCTGGACAGAGAGGTGCCCTGCACCGGTTGCCTCGAGCGCCAGGACTTGGTAGATCAGGCGTTGAGTACGTATCACGTTGGTTCTAGCGACCGCACCGTGTCGTCCCTTCTCTCCCACTCCGATAATGTTGTTCTTTTTTCCGAAGGCGCGAGGGAAAATTTGAAATTTATTGGCGATGTTTTTGGAAACTTGAATTGTGTCGATATGTCCGACGGTTCAGTGCACTGCTTTCCGCGAGAAGTTTAGCGAGGTGTCTATCCATGTCAGTTTTGTGTGTGTGTGTGTGTGTGTGCTTCCCATCATTGAAGTCCACCGCGGCGGACAAAATCTCCTCTATCTTTTTTTTTTTTGTGCAACACTTCCCTGTTGATCTAAAAACTCTCTTCTCTTTCACTCCGTCGGTATCACTAGTTTTTTTTTTTTTTTCTTTGTTTATTGCCACCATATAAAAAAAACATGTCCGACGCCTTTTGCCGTAACGCACAGACGTATGTGACACGTCAGGACTACAGCAATGCCCTCGAGACCCTCTCCAACTATGCGGCCAACTACACGTTGCCGTCACTGGAGCTGGCGCTGCGGGTGTCCTTCGAACACAACCCCGACAATGCCCGTTCCAAGCTGCCCGATATCATCCGCAACTACTTTAACAAAACACGCTCGTCCACCACCAACGAGGCTGTACAAAAGTGAGATATGCGAAACGATTCTTCGCTCGATCCGCGAGCACTGCGAGCGCATCCGGGAGAAGATGACCAAGATGGTGAAAGAGCCTACTTCCTCGGATCAGGTGTTGACCACCCTTATGGGCATTTCCCTCGAGTCCCGAGCGGATGAGCTGTACAAGGTGCCTACCGAAACGCTCATCAGCGCGCTGGCGGGTACACTGTTTGACTTCAAGTCCAACTGGGGCTCGTTCAAGACAACGTTTCCCATCTACAACAAGACACTCCTCGGATTCGTCGCCATTTGTGAAGACTACAACTTGAACATTCTCCCGCAGATCACCGGCTGCGTCGTGCGCATGTACAGTTCCCTCATCACCCCTCCCCCTACGCACAACCGGTGGACCAACGCCCCTAACCCAATCGCCAAAAAGTTCATCGCCGATCGAAAGGAGTTGTTTCGGAGCGAGTCGTTGACAACCTGTGCCATCGACACGCTCAGTGCGTTTATGACCAAGCTGATGAAGCGACAGCTGAAGCGTCAAGCGTGGACGGTGATGCGATGCCTCTACGACATCAACAAGATCTTTATGACGTCCGAGAATGTGGATCGGCAAACCTATGTGAAGGGCCAGATGTCCATCGCCAGCTTACTGTGGGATATTCAAAAGTACACCCATCACGCCTTCTGTCTGTACTCTGCCGTGGCACTGGACAATGTCAAGCGTGGTGTACTACTTTCTCAGTGCATCCTCGCCACCCTCTGCTGCGAGGATACCACCCAGTACGACGACGAGGCGGAGGGCGACTCCGACATGAATGACGTGTTTGATGAAAACGCATCCTCGCGTCAATACATTCTGGCGCAGGTGAAGCAGGCCGTCGCCACGTACCACTCCACCGTCGACCAGAAGGTTCTGCGGTTCATGGAGAATCTTCTGGACCCCAACTTTGACAACTTCCAGTCCCTCAGCGCCGACCTGACCGAGATTGTGAACTCGAACCCTTCGCTGCAGATATACGAAAAGAACCTCCGAAAAACGCTCATCGAGCGTCAGCTAACCGGCACGGCGGAGAGGAACAGTCGCATCTCCGCGGACTCCTTCTCACAGGACGGGTCGCCCCTCCCGGATGCGGTCTTCATCTCCACCCTGGATGACATTGCGAGAAGTGAGAACGTCTCCGTGGAGGTGGATTGCCACAGCCGGTCTGTGTTCCTGCTGAACTCCACCAAGGACAAGATTGTCTCCAGCCTTGTGAAACTGTCCACCAAACTGCAGAACCCCCCGCCCGCGTCGTCTTCCTCAAAGCTGAACATTACCCTTTCCGACTTGGCGGAGGCCAGCCAGCGCAGCGTGGACATTCGCTCCCTAGCAGAGACGAGCTTCCGATCCCTAGAGGATAGACAGAAGAAGCGGGTCGACGAGGAGAATGCGGCCAAGGAGGAGAAGAAACTGCAACGAAAGAGGGAGGAGGAGGAGAAGCGCGAGAAGATCAAGAATAGAGAGTACGCCAAACTGAAGAGCAAATACAATGAGCGCGTTCGACAGGAGCGGGCCCTGCTGGTGCTAAAAGATCTTCGAGCCAACTACCCTGGCTTCAAGCTGGACGACTCCATCGCCCTGCACAGCGACCCCAACGTACTCGAGGATGTCATCACGCCCCTGTTGGCGGACTACTTGAGGAATCGCAACGCCACTGAGATACGGGAGAGAACCAAGTTCAACCTGATCGAGCGCGTCCTCCTCCAGCTTGAGATGCCCAAGCGGGAGGCCTACAACCGCGAGCACGCGGATGCGCGCAAGGCGGAGGTGGCCGCCTCACGGGCCAACTACCTTGCGCACCACCGCGAGGAATACGACAAGCGACTTCAGGAGAAGGAGGCATTGTCCAAGTTCTTGAAGGATGCGGAGGCGTACGAAAAGAAAACTGCGTACCCCATCGGGAAAACTTCCAAGCGCGACGCACAGGAACAGCTCTTGGAGATGGAAAAGCAACGTTTGGAAGAAAATCAGGAATAAGCCCCCGAACCTTTTTTTTCTGTTTTCATAAACCTAAACCTTTTCTTTTATAATAATAATAACAGCCTATGACCACCATAATCCTTTTGTTCTCCACTCTTTCCGGATTCGTAAGCATTCTTTGCTTCTCCCCTCATCTCCTGCGCCTTCGTTTCATCCCTTCTCTCTCTCTCTCTCTCTCTCACCCTCTCTCTGTCCAGTTTTCTTCGCCCTTCTTTCCAAACTTCCACACCCCCAAATGGCCACTCCCAAGTCTGCTCCTCGCCGCGCTGGCAAGAAGGCTGGCAAGCGCTCCAACCGCAAGCCCCACCGCAGCTGGAACATTTACATTTCCCGGTCTCTCAAGGCCCTGAACAAGCAGATGTCGCTCTCCGGCCGCACCGTGAAGGTGCTCAACTCCTTTGTGAACGACGTGTTCGAGCGCGTCGCCACGGAGGCGGCCTCCATCGTCCGCGCCAACAAGAAGCGCACGCTCGATGCCCGCGCTGTGCAGACTGCCATCCGTGTGGTGCTCCCCGCCGAATTGTGCCGCCACGGCATTGCCGAGGCCAGCAAGGCGCTCAACGCCGCCACCCGCTAAGCGACGTGCACAACCTTTTTATAGATGTTTTTCTTTTTCCCCCTTTCCTTTTGAGAGTCCCTTCTGCACCAGTCGTGTCCCCGCACGTGCCGATTCTGTGCGCAGCGACCAGCTACCCCTTTCTCACCTTCTCTCTCTCTCTCTTCCCCCACACACACACCCTTTTTTTTTTTCCACCGTGGTTTAGGTTTTACCCTTTCTCCGCACACTTTCCACCTTTTCTTCCAATGGCCACTCCCCGCTCCGCTAAGAAGGCTTCCCGCAAGTCTGGCAGCTCCAAGTCCGCCAAGGCCGGTCTGATCTTCCCCGTCGGCCGCGTGGGCTCTCTCCTCCGCCGCGGACAGTACGCCCGCCGCGTGAGTGCCTCTGGCGCCACCTACCTTACTGCGGTATTGGAGTATGTCGTCGCGGAGGTTCTTGAGCTTTCCGTGAAGGCTGCGACGCAAAGCGGCAAGAAGGTGCGCCGCCTGACGCCCCGCACCCTGACCCTCGCCGTCCGCCACGACGACGACCTCAGCAAGCTGCTCCAGAACGTGACCATCTCCAAGGGCGGCGTGGTGCCGACCGTGAGCAAGGCCGTCGCCAAGAAGCACAAGAAGAGCTCCAAGCGCGCCAAGAAGTCCACCCCCAGCGCCTAAGCACGGCGAGCGCATTTTTATAGATATTTTTGTTTCTTCATTTGATTTGTGTTTTCTCTCTGATTTCTGACGTCGTGGTTTGCCGCCGTGTGGAGTGCATTTTCCCGCCCGTCTTCCTTGCGCCCCCTCTTCTGTCACGTTCTCTCTCTCTCCCCCCCTCTCACGCTGGCCAGATTTAAGTTTTCAGCCCTCTTTCCACATCAACCAATCACCATGTCCCGCACCAAGGAAACTTCCCGCGCCAAGCGCAGCATCACCTCCAAGAAGAGCAAGAAGGCTCCCCGTGCCGCGTCCGGCACCAAGCGCGCCCACCGCTGGCGCCCGGGTACGGTGGCTCTCCGCGAAGTGCGCAAATTCCAGCGCTCCACCGACTTGCTGATCCAGCGCGCTCCTTTCCAGAGACTCGTTCGCGAGATTGCGTCTGCACAGAAGGAAGGTTTGAGATTTCAATCCAGTGCTATCCTCGCCCTGCAGGAGTCCACGGAGGCCTACGTTGTCTCCCTGCTCGCTGACGCCAACCTCGCGTCCCTCAACAGCAAGCGCGTGACCCTGATGCCCCGCGACCTCCAGCTCGCCCTCCGCCTGCGCGGTGACCGCCACTAAACGGTGCCATCCCTTCTATAGATCCCTTTTGTTTTTGTTTTTGATTTGTTCCACTCTTCTCTTCGAGTCTTGTGCGGTGGCGACAGTCCCTCTCTCCCCCCAATGACACTTCCTGCCTGTCCCACGCCCGTGCTCCACCCCACCCACGTTCTCTCCCCCTTTTCGCGCTCTCTCTGAAGGTTTTCCGCCTACCACACTTTCCACCACCCAACCCACACACTTTACCTCGATGGCCAAGGGCAAGAGATCTGAAGCGAAGGGCAGCGCTCGCCAGCAGAAGAAGCTTCTGCGCGACAACATCAAGTCCATTTCCCGCGGCTCCATCCGCCGCCTCGCGCGTCGCGGTGGCGTCAGGCGCATAAGTGGGGAGGTGTATGAGGAGGTCCGTCGTGTTCTCAAGAGCTACGTCGAGGATGTCGTCCGCACCGCCACTTCTTACACGGAATACAGCCGCGCCAAGACCGTGAAGGCGTCGGACATTGTGTCCGCTCTCCGCAAGAAGGGCCAGATCCTCTACGGTTATGCGTAAGCGCACGCCCGTGTGCACGCTCATATAGATACCTTTTTCTCTTTCCCTTTCTTTTTCCCTTTTTCTCTCTGACTCCCCTCCTCCGCCTGCTGTTCCAGCGTGTGTATGTGTGTGCGTGCTCGAGCCCCCCGCGTGCGGCGACCTCTCCCCCCATCTACATTTTCCCCCATTCTCATTTCATTCTTTCCAATTCTAGCTTTTCCATTTGCTCCTAGAGCCGTATTGTCCAACACGCACCGCACACCGGACATTGGGCGTGCCACGTTTGCTGGGAGCTCTTCTGCATGGAGCACGGTGGTGGTTTTTGTGGAGGCTCCCCGTGATGCGAAGACGGTGCAGACGCCGTTGAAGATGCACCGCACACGACACATCACATGCGCAACGCTTGCTGGGAGCTCTTCTGCATGGAACACGGTGGTGGTTTTTGTGGAGGCGCACAGCAAGTTGGAAACGGTGCGGGCGCGGCGGAACACGCGCGACTCACTACGCATGAGACGTGCAACGCTGCTGCTTTTTTTTTTTTTTTTTTGTTCCCGCAAACATCTACTTTTTCTCCTTTCATTTTGTGGAAGTACACAGTCCTCTACTCTGTGGGGAACGGTCCCCCCGCGTGTGGGGTGTGTGTCTATTGTGCTATTGTCTGCCGTAACCGGTGTTCTCCTTATCGCGCTTTCCCGTGTCGTGGATTTTTGTCGCGCCATTCTGCGTGTCTGCTGTTATTGCTGTTTTAGTTTGTGCTATTATTTTCTTGTTTTTGACACCATTGCAATACCACTTCTGTTCGTGCACATACGACCTACCACACCTCCCGTTCTGACCCTGTTTTTCTCTATGTTCGCCAGTTTTTTCAGCTTTTTTTCTTCAAACACACTTTAAGACCATGCGTGAGGCTATCTGCATTCACATCGGCCAGGCCGGTTGCCAGGTTGGTAACGCTTGCTGGGAGCTGTTTTGCCTTGAGCACGGCATTCAACCCGACGGCGCGATGCCTTCCGACAAGACCATTGGTGTCGAGGATGACGCCTTCAACACCTTTTTCAGCGAAACTGGTGCTGGCAAGCACGTCCCCCGCGCGGTCTTCCTCGATCTCGAGCCCACCGTCGTGGACGAGATCCGCACTGGCACCTACCGCCAGCTGTTCCACCCCGAGCAGCTCATCTCCGGTAAGGAGGACGCCGCCAACAACTACGCCCGTGGTCACTACACCATTGGTAAGGAGATCGTTGACCTCTGCCTCGACCGCATCCGCAAGCTCGCCGATAACTGCACTGGTCTCCAGGGCTTCATGGTCTTCCACGCCGTCGGTGGTGGTACTGGCTCCGGTCTCGGTGCCCTCCTCCTCGAGCGCCTCTCCGTGGACTACGGCAAGAAGTCCAAGCTGGGCTACACTGTGTACCCCTCTCCCCAGGTGTCCACCGCCGTCGTCGAGCCCTACAACTCCGTCCTTTCCACCCACTCCCTGCTCGAGCACACCGATGTGAGCACCATGCTGGACAACGAGGCAATCTACGATTTGACTCGACGCAGCCTCGACATTGAGCGCCCCACGTACACCAACGTGAACCGTCTCTGCGCGCAGGTGGTGTCCGCCCTCACCGCGTCTCTCCGCTTCGATGGTGCCCTCAACGTTGATCTGACCGAGTTCCAGACCAACCTCGTGCCCTACCCCCGTATCCACTTCGTGCTCACCTCCTACGCCCCCGTCATCTCCGCCGAGAAGGCCTACCACGAACAGCTCTCCGTCTCCGAGATCACCAACTCCGTCTTCGAGCCCGCTGGCATGCTCACCAAGTGCGACCCTCGCCACGGTAAGTACATGTCTTGCTGCCTCATGTACCGCGGTGATGTCGTCCCCAAGGACGTCAACGCCGCCATCGCCACCATCAAGACGAAGCGCACCATCCAGTTCGTCGACTGGGCCCCCACCGGCTTCAAGTGCGGTATCAACTACCAGCCCCCCACCGTGGTCCCTGGCGGTGACCTCGCCAAGGTGCAGCGTGCCGTGTGCATGATTGCCAACTCCACTGCCATCGCTGAGGTGTTCGCCCGCATTGACCACAAGTTCGACCTCATGTACAGCAAGCGCGCCTTCGTGCACTGGTACGTCGGTGAGGGTATGGAGGAAGGCGAGTTCTCCGAGGCCCGCGAGGATCTTGCCGCCCTCGAGAAGGACTACGAGGAGGTCGGTGCGGAGTCCGCCGATGATGGTGAGGATGAGATCGAGGAGTACTAAGTACCCACTCGGAAAAGAAGAGAAAAATGAACTCATTTACGGCTAAGTAAATGAACTAGTTTTTTTTTTTTTTTCATCCCTGTTTTCTCTTTTTATTTTTGAATGTAATAGACGAACAAAGAAAAATTCAAATAAACACTTCACCAGATGTTTTTTTTCTTTCATTCCCGGAGTTTGAGCGATGGTTTTTCTTCTGGCTGAACCAAAATTTCTTTTTTTTTCCCCCCTCCTTTCGCCGCCGGCGCGCGCTCCCCCTGTTGGCACAGGGCGTTCTTTGCTTCTCCCCTCATCTCCTGCGCCTTCGTTTCATCCCTTCTCTCTCTCTCTCTCTCTCTCACCCTCTCTCTGTCCAGTTTTCTTCGCCCTTCTTTCCAAACTTCCACACCCCCAAATGGCCACTCCCAAGTCTGCTCCTCGCCGCGCTGGCAAGAAGGCTGGCAAGCGCTCCAACCGCAAGCCCCACCGCAGCTGGAACATTTACATTTCCCGGTCTCTCAAGGCCCTGAACAAGCAGATGTCGCTCTCCGGCCGCACCGTGAAGGTGCTCAACTCCTTTGTGAACGACGTGTTCGAGCGCGTCGCCACGGAGGCGGCCTCCATCGTCCGCGCCAACAAGAAGCGCACGCTCGATGCCCGCGCTGTGCAGACTGCCATCCGTGTGGTGCTCCCCGCCGAATTGTGCCGCCACGGCATTGCCGAGGCCAGCAAGGCGCTCAACGCCGCCACCCGCTAAGCGACGTGCACAACCTTTTTATAGATGTTTTTCTTTTTCCCCCTTTCCTTTTGAGAGTCCCTTCTGCACCAGTCGTGTCCCCGCACGTGCCGATTCTGTGCGCAGCGACCAGCTACCCCTTTCTCACCTTCTCTCTCTCTCTCTTCCCCCACACACACACCCTTTTTTTTTCCACCGTGGTTTAGGTTTTACCCTTTCTCCGCACACTTTCCACCTTTTCTTCCAATGGCCACTCCCCGCTCCGCTAAGAAGGCTTCCCGCAAGTCTGGCAGCTCCAAGTCCGCCAAGGCCGGTCTGATCTTCCCCGTCGGCCGCGTGGGCTCTCTCCTCCGCCGCGGACAGTACGCCCGCCGCGTGAGTGCCTCTGGCGCCACCTACCTTACTGCGGTATTGGAGTATGTCGTCGCGGAGGTTCTTGAGCTTTCCGTGAAGGCTGCGACGCAGAGCGGCAAGAAGGTGCGCCGCCTGACGCCCCGCACCCTGACCCTCGCCGTCCGCCACGACGACGACCTCAGCAAGCTGCTCCAGAACGTGACCATCTCCAAGGGCGGCGTGGTGCCGACCGTGAGCAAGGCGGTCGCCAAGAAGCACAAGAAGAGCTCCAAGCGCGCCAAGAAGTCCACCCCCAGCGCCTAAGCACGGCGAGCGCATTTTTATAGATATTTTTGTTTCTTCATTTGATTTGTGTTTTCTCTCTGATTTCTGACGTCGTGGTTTGCCGCCGTGTGGAGTGCATTTTCCCGCCCGTCTTCCTTGCGCCCCCTCTTCTGTCACGTTCTCTCTCTCTCCCCCCCTCTCACGCTGGCCAGATTTAAGTTTTCAGCCCTCTTTCCACACCAACCAATCATCATGTCCCGCACCAAGGAAACTTCCCGCGCCAAGCGCAGCATCACCTCCAAGAAGAGCAAGAAGGCTCCCCGTGCCGCGTCCGGCACCAAGCGCGCCCACCGCTGGCGCCCGGGTACGGTGGCTCTCCGCGAAGTGCGCAAATTCCAGCGCTCCACCGACTTGCTGATCCAGCGCGCTCCTTTCCAGAGACTCGTTCGCGAGATTGCGTCTGCACAGAAGGAAGGTTTGAGATTTCAATCCAGTGCTATCCTCGCCCTGCAGGAGTCCACGGAGGCCTACGTTGTCTCCCTGCTCGCTGACGCCAACCTCGCGTCCCTCAACAGCAAGCGCGTGACCCTGATGCCCCGCGACCTCCAGCTCGCCCTCCGCCTGCGCGGTGACCGCCACTAAACGGTGCCATCCCTTCTATAGATCCCTTTTGTTTTTGTTTTTGATTTGTTCCACTCTTCTCTTCGAGTCTTGTGCGGTGGCGACAGTCCCTCTCTCCCCCCAATGACACTTCCTGCCTGTCCCACGCCCGTGCTCCACCCCACCCACGTTCTCTCCCCCTTTTCGCGCTCTCTCTGAAGGTTTTCCGCCTACCACACTTTCCACCACCACCCACACTTTACCTCAATGGCCAAGGGCAAGAGATCCGAAGCGAAGGGCAGCGCTCGCCAGCAGAAGAAGCTTCTGCGCGACAACATCAAGTCCATTTCCCGCGGCTCCATCCGCCGCCTCGCGCGTCGCGGTGGCGTTAGACGCATAAGTGGGGAGGTGTATGAGGAGGTCCGTCGTGTTCTCAAGAGCTACGTCGAGGATGTCGTCCGCACCGCCACTTCTTACACGGAATACAGCCGCGCCAAGACCGTGAAGGCGTCGGACATTGTGTCCGCTCTCCGCAAGAAGGGCCAGATCCTCTACGGTTATGCGTAAGCGCACGCCCGTGTGCACGCTCATATAGATACCTTTTTCTCTTTCCCTTTCTTTTTCCATTTTTTCTCTCTGACTCCCCTCCTCCGCCTGCTGTTCCAGCGTGTGTATGTGTGTGCGTGCTCGAGCCCCCCGCGTGCGGCGACCTCTCCCCCCATCTACATTTTCCCCCATTCTCATTTCATTCTTCCCAATTCTAGCTTTTCCATTTGCTCCTAGAGCCGTATTGTCCAACACGCACCGCACACCGGACATTGGGCGTGCCACGTTTGCTGGGAGCTCTTCTGCATGGAGCACGGTGGTGGTTTTTGTGGAGGCTCCCCGTGATGCGAAGACGGTGCAGACGCCGTTGAAGATGCACCGCACACGACACATCACATGCGCAACGCTTGCTGGGAGCTCTTCTGCATGGAACACGGTGGTGGTTTTTGTGGAGGCGCACAGCAAGTTGGAAACGGTGCGGGCGCGGCGGAACACGCGCGACTCACTACGCATGAGACGTGCAACGCTGCTGCTTTTTTTTTTTTTTTTTTTGTTCCCGCAAACATCTACTTTTTCTCCTTTCATTTTGTGGAAGTACACAGTCCTCTACTCTGTGGGGAACGGTCCCCCCGCGTGTGGGGTGTGTGTCTATTGTGCTATTGTCTGCCGTAACCGGTGTTCTCCTTATCGCGCTTTCCCGTGTCGTGGATTTTTGTCGCGCCATTCTGCGTGTCTGCTGTTATTGCTGTTTTAGTTTGTGCTATTATTTTCTTGTTTTTGACACCATTGCAATACCACTTCTGTTCGTGCACATACGACCTACCACACCTCCCGTTCTGACCCTGTTTTTCTCTATGTTCGCCAGTTTTTTCAGCTTTTTTTCTTCAAACACACTTTAAGACCATGCGTGAGGCTATCTGCATTCACATCGGCCAGGCCGGTTGCCAGGTTGGTAACGCTTGCTGGGAGCTGTTTTGCCTTGAGCACGGCATTCAACCCGACGGCGCGATGCCTTCCGACAAGACCATTGGTGTCGAGGATGACGCCTTCAACACCTTTTTCAGCGAAACTGGTGCTGGCAAGCACGTCCCCCGCGCGGTCTTCCTCGATCTCGAGCCCACCGTCGTGGACGAGATCCGCACTGGCACCTACCGCCAGCTGTTCCACCCCGAGCAGCTCATCTCCGGTAAGGAGGACGCCGCCAACAACTACGCCCGTGGTCACTACACCATTGGTAAGGAGATCGTTGACCTCTGCCTCGACCGCATCCGCAAGCTCGCCGATAACTGCACTGGTCTCCAGGGCTTCATGGTCTTCCACGCCGTCGGTGGTGGTACTGGCTCCGGTCTCGGTGCCCTCCTCCTCGAGCGCCTCTCCGTGGACTACGGCAAGAAGTCCAAGCTGGGCTACACTGTGTACCCCTCTCCCCAGGTGTCCACCGCCGTCGTCGAGCCCTACAACTCCGTCCTTTCCACCCACTCCCTGCTCGAGCACACCGATGTGAGCACCATGCTGGACAACGAGGCAATCTACGATTTGACTCGACGCAGCCTCGACATTGAGCGCCCCACGTACACCAACGTGAACCGTCTCTGCGCGCAGGTGGTGTCCGCCCTCACCGCGTCTCTCCGCTTCGATGGTGCCCTCAACGTTGATCTGACCGAGTTCCAGACCAACCTCGTGCCCTACCCCCGTATCCACTTCGTGCTCACCTCCTACGCCCCCGTCATCTCCGCCGAGAAGGCCTACCACGAACAGCTCTCCGTCTCCGAGATCACCAACTCCGTCTTCGAGCCCGCTGGCATGCTCACCAAGTGCGACCCTCGCCACGGTAAGTACATGTCTTGCTGCCTCATGTACCGCGGTGATGTCGTCCCCAAGGACGTCAACGCCGCCATCGCCACCATCAAGACGAAGCGCACCATCCAGTTCGTCGACTGGGCCCCCACCGGCTTCAAGTGCGGTATCAACTACCAGCCCCCCACCGTGGTCCCTGGCGGTGACCTCGCCAAGGTGCAGCGTGCCGTGTGCATGATTGCCAACTCCACTGCCATCGCTGAGGTGTTCGCCCGCATTGACCACAAGTTCGACCTCATGTACAGCAAGCGCGCCTTCGTGCACTGGTACGTCGGTGAGGGTATGGAGGAAGGCGAGTTCTCCGAGGCCCGCGAGGATCTTGCCGCCCTCGAGAAGGACTACGAGGAGGTCGGTGCGGAGTCCGCCGATGATGGTGAGGATGAGATCGAGGAGTACTAAGTGCCCACTCGGAAAAGAAGAGAAAAATGAACTCATTTACGGCTAAGTAAATGAACTAGTTTTTTTTTTATTTTTCATCCCTGTTTTCTCTTTTTATTTTTGAATGTAATAGACGAACAAAGAAAAATTCAAATAAACACTTCACCAGATGTTTTTTTTCTTTCATTCCCGGAGTTTGAGCGATGGTTTTTCTTCTGGCTGAACCAAAATTTCTTTTTTTTTTTTCCCCCTCCTTTCGCCGCCGGCGCGCGCTCCCCTGTTGGCACAGGGCGTTCTTTGCTTCTCCCCTCATCTCCTGCGCCTTCGTTTCATCCCTTCTCTCTCTCTCTCTCTCTCACCCTCTCTCTGTCCAGTTTTCTTCGCCCTTCTTTCCAAACTTCCACACCCCCAAATGGCCACTCCCAAGTCTGCTCCTCGCCGCGCTGGCAAGAAGGCTGGCAAGCGCTCCAACCGCAAGCCCCACCGCAGCTGGAACATTTACATTTCCCGGTCTCTCAAGGCCCTGAACAAGCAGATGTCGCTCTCCGGCCGCACCGTGAAGGTGCTCAACTCCTTTGTGAACGACGTGTTCGAGCGCGTCGCCACGGAGGCGGCCTCCATCGTCCGCGCCAACAAGAAGCGCACGCTCGATGCCCGCGCTGTGCAGACTGCCATCCGTGTGGTGCTCCCCGCCGAATTGTGCCGCCACGGCATTGCCGAGGCCAGCAAGGCGCTCAACGCCGCCACCCGCTAAGCGACGTGCACAACCTTTTTATAGATGTTTTTCTTTTTCCCCCTTTCCTTTTGAGAGTCCCTTCTGCACCAGTCGTGTCCCCGCACGTGCCGATTCTGTGCGCAGCGACCAGCTACCCCTTTCTCACCTTCTCTCTCTCTCTCTTCCCCACCACACACACCCTTTTTTTTTCCACCGTGGTTTAGGTTTTACCCTTTCTCCGCACACTTTCCACCTTTTCTTCCAATGGCCACTCCCCGCTCCGCTAAGAAGGCTTCCCGCAAGTCTGGCAGCTCCAAGTCCGCCAAGGCCGGTCTGATCTTCCCCGTCGGCCGCGTGGGCTCTCTCCTCCGCCGCGGACAGTACGCCCGCCGCGTGAGTGCCTCTGGCGCCACCTACCTTACTGCGGTATTGGAGTATGTCGTCGCGGAGGTTCTTGAGCTTTCCGTGAAGGCCGCGACGCAAAGCGGCAAGAAGGTGCGCCGCCTGACGCCCCGCACCCTGACCCTCGCCGTCCGCCACGACGACGACCTCAGCAAGCTGCTCCAGAACGTGACCATCTCCAAGGGCGGCGTGGTGCCGACCGTGAGCAAGGCCGTCGCCAAGAAGCACAAGAAGAGCTCCAAGCGCGCCAAGAAGTCCACCCCCAGCGCCTAAGCACGGTGAGCGCATTTTTATAGATATTTTTGTTTCTTCATTTGATTTGTGTTTTCTCTCTGATTTCTGACGTCGTGGTTTGCCGCCGTGTGGAGTGCATTTTCCCGCCCGTCTTCCTTGCGCCCCCTCTTCTGTCACGTTCTCTCTCTCTCCCCCCTCTCACGCTGGCCAGATTTAAGTTTTCAGCCCTCTTTCCACATCAACCAATCACCATGTCCCGCACCAAGGAAACTTCCCGCGCCAAGCGCAGCATCACCTCCAAGAAGAGCAAGAAGGCTCCCCGTGCCGCGTCCGGCACCAAGCGCGCCCACCGCTGGCGCCCGGGTACGGTGGCTCTCCGCGAAGTGCGCAAATTCCAGCGCTCCACCGACTTGCTGATCCAGCGCGCTCCTTTCCAGAGACTCGTTCGCGAGATTGCGTCTGCACAGAAGGAAGGTTTGAGATTTCAATCCAGTGCTATCCTCGCCCTGCAGGAGTCCACGGAGGCCTACGTTGTCTCCCTGCTCGCTGACGCCAACCTCGCGTCCCTCAACAGCAAGCGCGTGACCCTGATGCCCCGCGACCTCCAGCTCGCCCTCCGCCTGCGCGGTGACCGCCACTAAACGGTGCCATCCCTTCTATAGATCCCTTTTGTTTTTGTTTTTGATTTGTTCCACTCTTCTCTTCGAGTCTTGTGCGGTGGCGACAGTCCCTCTCTCCCCCCAATGACACTTCCTGCCTGTCCCACGCCCGTGCTCCACCCCACCCACGTTCTCTCCCCCTTTTCGCGCTCTCTCTAAAGGTTTTCCGCCTACCACACTTTCCACCAACCCACCCACTTTACCTCGATGGCCAAGGGCAAGAGATCCGAAGCGAAGGGCAGCGCTCGCCAGCAGAAGAAGCTTCTGCGCGACAACATCAAGTCCATTTCCCGCGGCTCCATCCGCCGCCTCGCGCGTCGCGGTGGCGTTAGACGCATAAGTGGGGAGGTGTATGAGGAGGTCCGTCGTGTTCTCAAGAGCTACGTCGAGGATGTCGTCCGCACCGCCACTTCTTACACGGAATACAGCCGCGCCAAGACCGTGAAGGCGTCGGACATTGTGTCCGCTCTCCGCAAGAAGGGCCAGATCCTCTACGGTTATGCGTAAGCGCACGCCCGTGTGCACGCTCATATAGATACCTTTTTCTCTTTCCCTTTCTTTTTCCATTTTTTCTCTCTGACTCCCCTCCTCCGCCTGCTGTTCCAGCGTGTGTATGTGTGTGCGTGCTCGAGCCCCCCCGCGTGCGGCGACCTCTCCCCCCATCTACATTTTCCCCCATTCTCATTTCATTCTTTCCAATTCTAGCTTTTCCATTTGCTCCTAGAGCCGTATTGTCCAACACGCACCGCACACCGGACATTGGGCGTGCCACGTTTGCTGGGAGTTCTTCTGCATGGAGCACGGTGGTGGTTTTTGTGGAGGCTCCCCGTGATGCGAAGACGGTGCAGACGCCGTTGAAGATGCACCGCACACGACACATCACATGCGCAACGCTTCCTGGGAATGGTTTTACATGCTCGTTTTTTTTTTTTTTTTTGTTGTTGTTCACCTGCTGATGAGGGACTTACGATTGCGCTGATTTTTTTTTTTTTTTTTTAAAGGCAGCATTGCCCTATGTTTTCTATTTTTACTTCCTCTTTTTTTTGTGTTTTCTCGCATAGTTTTTTGTTTTAGCTTTTGCTCCCTTTTGAAAAATGCGTATATTTATTTTTCTGGTGCTCTGCGCCACTCTGTGCTATGGAGACACACGGCGTATAACAGCCAGTCTCACCTCCAACGGGGAGACATTCAATAATGTCATTTACGACGTTACAGGAATGGGCAGCGCGTCGGCCGCCGCCTATTGTACCTGGTTAAGCCCCAAGGTCACCGGAACTGGTCTCATCTTTCAAAGTTACTCTTCATATACGACAGGACCAAAGCCGCTTAATGTCTCCATTCGTTCCGCCGTTGTAACCGACTCCACCATCAGAATTTCCGGATTCTTCCCGCCGTACTCGAACGTTACCATCTCCCAGACGCGGGCCACTATGCAAGGAACCACAACCTTATTTGACTTCACTCAAATGGTACCCCAGAACCACGTGGTGTTCACCCTACTGGACACCACCGCAACCTGGCCTTCCTCCGGTGCCGGTGGTGCTGTTCTTTCCCTTGTGGATGGCGTTCGTACTCTGATCCAGGATTTCAGCGCGTTTTATCTAATCCGAACAACCGCCACTAATGCGATGAGCGTACTCCATCTAAAGGGTACTGGGTGTGGCGGTTCTTACTGTTTTGATATCTATAACGGTTTGGTGGCGGTCGACTACGCCTCCTGCACCAACTGCAAGACTGCCTTTTTCTACAGCGAGCTGACGGCCTCCTACTTCGCCAATTCCAATAACGGTGTGTTCCGTTTTTCGAATTGCACACAAGGCGGAAATACGGCGCCCTTCTTTAAAACATCTTCACAGTGGGTGTTGGGCTTTAGCGCAAACGGTAATGTTGTCTTTTCGACCATCACCACCGGAGGGGATCTCTTCAGTGCGCCAACGAGTGCTACGAGCTATTGCAACAGCCCAGCGCAGTTTGTACTACTGAACATCAACGCAAAAGCAATGGGAACGGAGGGGTTTTCGAATTTTATAACATCAAGTTGCGACATCTACATGGGCAACATCACTCTCAACGGTGTTGAATACACTACTGCGGCACAGTACAACACACTGAAGATCAGCTATACCAAAATCGTCAATCCATTTGGAATGGTACTCATCAACAACGGGGGACCGGATGGTACGGGTGTGAACGGGTATTGTAAAGTGTACTGTGTGCGCTCCGGCTCCACAGGCGTGATGACGGAGGTTCTCCCGCCTGCTGACATTGTCGCTGACGCCGCCAAGAAGGGCATCAAACTCGACAAGTGGACCCGCTCCGTGTGTCAGTGCAGTTCGACTACCGTTACTCCGTACTGTTCTGTGGTCTATGACCCGATTCTCTATACCTCGGGCTTCACGTACACGAAGGAGACCTGCAAGACCGACCCTACCTCCTGTGCGGACTGCAAGTGGGGCCAGTGGGACCAGTGCGATCGTTGCAATGACAATTACAAATTTGATGCCACCGGTGCGAACTGCGTTACGATGGTGTGCGGGGTTGCCAATTGCCAGACTTGCGTCACAAACAGTGAAACGGCATGCAGCGTCTGCAAGGACAGCTACAAGCTGAGCGGAACGACCTGCGTGAAGAAGACCTGCGCCCAAGATCCCTGCACCGCCTGCACTGTAACATCCGGTAACACGGATGTCTGCAAAACGTGTAAGGCCGGATATGAAGTGAGCGGGAGTGTTTGTATCGCGAAGAAGTGCCTCGTCGCTAATTGCAAAACGTGCGTATTTGACACGAAGGACCAGTGCAGTGTTTGCAACGATAACTACAAGCTGAACGGAACATCTTGCGCACTGAAGACATGCGCGCAGGCACCCTGTAAAGGATGCACCTCGTCTTCTGGTGACGACGATGTTTGCGGAACTTGCAACAGCCCATATGTGTTCGAGGAATCCACCTCCCAGTGTACCGGCTGTATTGCCGGCTACAAGAAGGTTGGCACCACTTGCGTGCCGAAGGAATGCTTTGTGGATAATTGCAAGACTTGCGTATTCGACACGGAGGACCAATGTAAGACTTGCAAGGATAACTACAAGCTGGAGGGAACGACGTGCACTATTAAGACATGCGCTCAGCCACCCTGCTCCGGTTGCACAAATGCAGCTGGTGACGACGATGTTTGCGGGACTTGCAGTGATCCGTACAAGTTCGAGGAAACCACTTCCCAGTGTACTGATTGTGTCGCCGGCTACAAAAGAGACGGTGCCCTGTGCGTGCCGAAGGAATGCTTTGTGGATAATTGCAAGACTTGCGTATTCGACACGGAGGACCAGTGCAGCGTCTGCAACGACAACTACAAGCTGAACGGAACATCTTGCGAACTGAAGACATGCGCGCAGCCACCCTGCTCTGGTTGCACAAATGCAGCTGGTGACGACGATGTTTGCGGGACTTGCAGTGATCCGTACAAGTTCGAGGAAACCACTTCCCAGTGTACTGATTGTGTCGCCGGCTACAAAAGAGACGGTGCCCTGTGCGTGCCGAAGGAATGCTTTGTGGATAATTGCAAGACTTGCGTATTCGACACGGAGGACCAGTGCAGCGTCTGCAACGACAACTACAAGCTGAACGGAACATCTTGCGAACTGAAGACATGCGCGCAGCCACCCTGCTCTGGTTGCACAAATGCAGCTGGTGACGACGATGTTTGCGGGACTTGCAGTGATCCGTACAAGTTCGAGGAATCCACCTCCCAGTGCACCGGCTGTATTGCCGGCTACAAGAGAGATGGCACCACTTGCGTACCAAAAGAGTGCTTTGCCGAGAATTGTACAACGTGTATATTTGACACGGAAGATCAGTGCGAGAAGTGCAGCGAGACATTAAAACCAGACGATAACGGCTTGTGCGTTCCAAAAGTATGCACTGTCACCAATTGCTCCAAGTGCGTATACGACACGGAAGACCAATGCGAATCATGCAATCCAACTTGGAAGGTGGACAATGAAACTCTGCAGTGCACTCCCAAGGTGTGTAACGCCACCAACTGTGTCCGGTGCGCGTATGACAGTGAGGATCAATGCGAAAGCTGCGGAGGATCTCTTGTCTCAAAGAACGGCGTTTGCGGTGCGAAAGAGGGCAACGGCAAGTTGCCTATTGGCGCCATCATCGGCATCGTCATCGGCGTCGTCGTCTTGCTAGCGTTACTGGTACTTCTTTTGCTGTTTCTCTGCTGCCGAAAGCGCAAGGCTGCTTACGAATACGTGGATCACGTCGACCAGGATAAAAAGAAGATTGATACCGCAGAGGAAACGGAAGTCACAATGATGGACCGAGAAGGGGAAGCGCAAGCTGTGAATCCACTCACTGAACACGAGCCCGAGCCTTCACAGACAGCTGATATGCCGCCGGAAGAAGGGAAGCGAAGAAGGACACGACGCGCAAGAAGCGTGCGCAGCAACGCTGCCGAGATTGCAGATATCGACCTGGACTACATGTACAACAATAATGAAATCGTGGAGTAACGGCGGCCTCCCCTCCTTCCTCCCCTCCTCTCCCTCAACTGAATGTATATAATTTATTTGGCAATAAAGGGGTTCTGTAGATGTGTGTTTTTTATATAATATAAATGTATGTATCTAATATGTTTTTGTATTTTCTCCCTACCCTCATCATTTTACAGTAGTGTGTGCTCTCGCGCGCAGTGTTATGGGTGAATATTCAAAACAATCGGCTAAAAGAAACCTGTACCACACATTCTCCACGGCGTGAGCCGCTATCGATTGACCATGGCCGGCCTTTTTACTAAGAGAAAAAAAAAAAAAAGAGTTAGTGAAACATTGATACCGTCAAGTTTGTATTCTGGATAAACAAACAAAAATATATACAAAAAAAAAAAAAAACAAACACGCCGGTCATGGTACATATATGATTTTGAAAATAGCTCTCTTCTGAATCGCATTCACGTTTTTTTTTTTTTTTTGAAATATATATATGTTCCGTACTGTCTCTGTCAAAAATATAAGATATCGGCAAAATAAAAGATTATGGTAAACTTACAAGAAAAAGGTAAAATTTTTTAAAAGAAAAAAAAAAAAGAAAATCCATTCCCTTCTCTCACTTTATGATATGCCCCCAAATATTTCACACCTGCCCCCCTCCTGGAATCCGCGTTGAATTCTACTGTTTTTTTTTTGTTTTTCGTTAAATTTTCGTCTTCTCCCCCCTCTTTTTTTTTTGCTTTTTCAAGAATTATGACTGCGCCGCTGTTTCGCACGCGCGTTGCTTTGGTTTCACACGGAGGGGTGTGACCCTGCCTCCGTCCGCCGTTGGGGTATCAAGTTGGACGGCGCTTTGGGCCGCCGTGTGTGTGCCGAGGTACCTGGGGAGACTTTTGCCTCTGACGTGCCTAGATTGGGCCGAAGACAATCAAGGCGTCTCTTTCCTTGGCGGGGCAAGGAGGGTCCCCATGCAGTACGAGTCGACCAGAGGTGACTGTACAAAAATACCTGTACACGCCCGTGACAAGCTAACTTCCTTGGACGGCTTCAGAAAGGAAACATCCGGCAGATCTCCGTGTATCTTTTCTTCCTTTTCCCGCCGCCGCCCCTCCTGGGTGCGTCAAGCGTGTCTGTCATCGTGCTGTCCCTAACGGTGCTCTTCTTTTTTTTTTTTTTCCGTTTGTTTGTTACAGCGCACGCATCACGTTTGTCCGTGTTCACGCGACGAGCTGCACATTCTTTTTTCCCTTCACCTCGTTCTTCCCCGTAAAGTTGAACATTCCAGGTTGGCAGCGGGTCCTTGTTGCCATTGTTGCGGTTACCTGTGCCGTGTTGCTTTTAAAGCCTCGTCCGAACAGCATTCACTTCTCGATCTAATCGTTTTTTTTTTCCCCCTAAAAATGGAAGGCGGTGTATTCTTTCTGAACGAACGCGCGCGACGCATTGGGTAAACTATTTATTTTTTCCTTGTTTATTTTTTTTTTTTTGTTTCAACCCGAGAATATCGCTAGAAAGTTGATTTTGTGGTGTAATTTTCTTGATGTTTAGAACACCCCCTTTTTATTATTTTGTGTATGCTAAATGATCAGTGACGCTACCATGCTTCTCTCTCTCCCCGTCTCCAATATGCGTTGCCTTTAAGCTTTTCCACGAGACCACCATGTCGCTGTTCAACAGGGTCATTGGCGCTCTCAAATGTTTTCTACCCCTTTCCCTGACGGGGACCAATTCACAAGTCGGAGAGGTCATCCGGCGTGACAACGGGAGCGAGTGTTACACCGTTTCAGTGCATACTGGGGACGACGCGGCAAGATTGGTCGCCCTACAGCGGCAGCTGGCCCGCCAACCCGTGTCTTGCCTAAAGGTGGAGGTCGACCTCGACGGCAATGACCACTCTCTTTTGAGCAGCACCCGTGCACTGGAAGAGTTTGGTCAATATTTGATGTCCAATAATATACCCCACGAACTCTCCCTGCAATTACGTTCCGTGTCCTCCCTTGAACCGTTCACCCAACTTTTGCGGTGCTCGAGTGAATTGACAATAATGGAATCGAACGAGCTGAATGCCGTCGATGGATTGAAGAGTGTGCCTCTCTTGAAAAAGCTTCGCTTTTGCGACTGTGCAGGTATGCGGAGTTTGGATGGCTTGGGCGACTGCACAGCTCTGGAAACCGTACAGTTAAAAAGTATGCAAAATTTGACCTCGCTGAAAGGTTTGTGCGGCGTTCAGTCCCTCAAAACGGTTACCGTGTCAAACTGCGGCCTGACAAATGTGGAGGGTATCAAAAGTTGCCCAATGTTAGAGTCCGTAGAGGTCAAGTCTTGTCGGTCCTTCTCTTCGCTGAGAGGCTTGGCGGATCTTCCGAATCTGAAGTCGGTGAACGTGTTCGACACTCCTATTTCCGATATTGAATGCCTGTCGAGCTGCCCAATGCTAGAACATGTTGGCCTGAGCCACTGTCGTCAATTAACTTCATTACAGCCCCTCTCGGGTCTTTCACACGTCACCACGGTGGACGCTAGTCTGTCCGGCATTCGTGAGGTGGACGCTCTCATGAATTGCACTCGACTAGAATCGGTGAATGTTAGCGGTTGCGCCAACCTTTTATCGCTAAAGGGATTGTCCGGACTGCTTGAACTGCGGAAGGTTCTTGCTTGTGGCACTAACATTGATAGCATTGATTCCCTCGGCACCTGTCCAAACTTGGAGGTGGTAGACGTCAACTACTGCCGAAAACTGACTTCATTGGACCCGCTTTCCGGTCTACGGCATCTCCAATCCATATATGCTTCAGAAACGGCAGTCTCCAGTGTCGATGCATTGGCTCTGTGCCCCGCATTAGAGGTTTTGGGTGTGTGTGATTGCCCCCATCTCCACTCAGTCGATGCATCAAAGTTTAACACGAAATTAAAACTGTTCGTTGGAAATGCATCCCAATGCTGAATGGTGGGGCTTTTGTTTTTTCAGGAATCTCTGTTGATGATTCCATGGATTTTTCTTTTTCTAGACTGTTTTTTTTTTTTTTTTTTAATTGGCACACCGCACCGGGATTGCTTTTGCTGATATTATTCTGTTGGTTCCCTTCTTTCGCTGTTGCTTTTTTGATTAGTTTTTTTTTTTTTTTTTTGCGCTAACCATGCTTGCGTTTCAAAATATTTCCCGTTACACAGACTACTTTGAGGACCCACCTCCACTGGCTCTCGCCGCTGTTAACTCACATGCGAGGGAGGGTGGGGAGCGTCATCCAGGAGGAGGTGTACGTGGCTGTAACGTCGCTCCTGTCAACCGTGAAATAAAGCATACATTTAAAGTGGATTCGTCAAAGGTGGCGCGTCTGGACCTTGCTCTGTGGCGGGTGGAGAGACAGCGTGATTATCCGCTACACATTGGCGTATACTTCAGCGGTACAGAATCACTGGATGATATTACTACTTGGGCGTATTTATCCCAACGACTTTCGGAAAGTTGGATCGAACACACGTTTGGTTTGGATGTTGGCTATGTTGAATCTCTTCTTCCCTTTACGGAACTGTTAAAGCGCGCGGAGGAGGTTTACAGGAGAGAATGCCTGGTGACTTCTTTGGAGCCGTTGCCAGGACTTGAACGGCTGAGGAGTGTGGGGCTGTCTTCTTGTCGCGGCGCCCTCGACCTCGATCATCTTTCAAACTGTTCCAACCTGACAAGAGTAAACATTTCATTTTGCGACGGCGTGACTTCAACGGAGACATTGGGGAGGCTTCCACATCTCAGAGATGTGGCGCTGGCGAGCTTTGACATTACGAGTGTGGATTTCCTGAAAGGCTGCCAGGCTCTGGAGTCAGTGAGCGTATCCTACTATATGGACCTCATCTCGCTTGTCGGTCTATCCGGACTTGGGAAACTGAGGAGCGTGAATGCCAACAATAGTGGAATTACCGATGTTCTAGGCCTGGCCGGATGTGCGGCGCTGGAGACAGTAGACGTGCGTAGCTGTGCAGAGCTCGCCTCGCTTGACGGTCTTTCGGGGCTGCCAACCGTGAAAAGCGTGTTTGCCAACATGAGTGGCATTATGACGGTTGGTGGTCTAGCTGACTGTGCGGCGCTTGAAACAGTAGACGTAGGGGATTGCGCGAGCTCACCTCATTGGATGGGCTATCCGGGCTGCCAAACTTAAAAACCGTGCTTGCCAACTATAGCGGGGTCGAGAGTATCGGAGATCTATCTGGGTGTGCGGCGCTGGAGGGAGTGCACGTGACCGGCTGTAAAAAATTAACCTCTCTCCCGGGGCTTTCTGGGCTGCTAAACCTGAAAGTCGTGTACGCTAGACAGAGCGGAATTGATAGTATTGGGGATCTTGGTGGTTGCGTGGCGCTGGAGCAAGTGTACGTGAGCCACTCTGAAAGGTTGACTTCATTAGGAGGCCTTTCCGGGCTGCGAGAATCTTACCTCGCTTGTTGGTCTAGGCGGACTCGAGAAGCTGAAGACCGTCAATGCCATGAGGAGTGGAATACAGAGTATTGAAGAGTTTTCTAGATGTGTGGCGCTCAAATCAGTGGACGTAGGCTATTGCTATAGTCTTACCTCGCTAAAAGGTTTGTCGGGGTTGCCATATCTAAAGACGGTGGAGGCTACAGGGATTCTATTCCCCGAGAAGAATTTCCGGAGGGCTGCCCAGCCCTTGAATCTATAACACTTTGCGACGGTGGGTCTTCTTCCGGTTTGGGGTCTGCACTCGTCAACTTGTTTTCTTCCTTCATTCATACCGTATTGGGGTACCACAGGAGGTAGGTAGGTGTTGGGGTGAAACCAGTTATTTCCCTCCGTTATATAGCGCCACCACATCTTACCCATTTGCAAATAGTATTACGAGTAGTTCGTTTGGAGTGTATGAATATTGCATTAGCGACAAGCGATGATTGCGCCCTTCGGTTCTTCACTCACTGTTATTCATGAATGAGGTGATTGTTCACTATCCTTATTTTCTTTTTTCCACACCGTAACCAAAGTGACTTACTCTATACGTTTTTCTCGTTTTTTTGTTTTTTTTGTCTTTATCATTAGCGTAATTTTTTTTTTTTTTTGACTTTCTGTACACCTTCTGCCAATGTTTCTAATTCGAAATATGTCACGCCACACCGCCTCCCTAACGAAGTGGTCGGGACCCGCCCTCTCGGGTCTCTGTTTTCAGACCAGGGCAATTGGCGCGCACCACAAGGGAGGCCGACAGGGTTGTATCAGAGACAGCTCCACGACGATTCGTCCCTCTAACGTGAAGCCGTCCAACAAGTCTCTCTCTAAGAGAGGAAAATCGGGCCCCGACGCTCGCGGTCGCTGCTTTTGTGACCATGTACGAAAAACCTGCCAGGGTGAACTGGCGGCAGCCTTCGGTTGTTGCCTCATTACAAACGCTCATGAGGAATTGAGAGCACTCTCCAGGTCGGCACCTTTTGTTCATAATGGATCTGCTGTCGAAATCAACAATTGGGCTACAGGTGTATCCAAAGATGCAGCGCACACGCTCTTTATTGGTGGTGAGGGCGGTTCTGGTAAGACACGAGCGGCGCTTCAGTGCCCCAAGTTTTACCGCGCAAAATACGGGCAGCTGAAGCAAGACGACGTTCTAACCGTCTTTATTAAAGTGAACCGTGAAAAAATCGTACACTGGAATAAGAAACTTGAACGAAAAGATGGAGACACTAAAAAGGCCGTGAAGGTCATGAAAGACATGTGGAAGAAGAAGAAGCAGGAATATAAAGGTTTGTACGGTACTTACCAATCCAATGATTTTTTGGAGGTGTGCATTGAGGAATGCACTACCCACAAGGTTGCCCTACGAAGGCTTCGCGCCATGCAGTGTCACGACTGGCTGTGTGGTTTTATTAAGGATACCGTACCATTCAGCTTGGGGATGAAGTCCAAGAAACGATTCAAAGCAGCCTTCATTGTGTTAGATGAAATCAGCTGGTGTCCGTGGATATACAGGGCCGTCAATGCGACCGACAGGAACTGCATCTCAAAGTGCTTCAAAGGTGACACTTCTTTTGCCGAGAAGTATCGCTTTATTTGTCCCACAAGAGTTTCCCCGTTCTTAATCAGTGACATGTTCGACAGCCCGGATCCTATTTACTCGGTCTCCATGTAATCATCTTCCCTTTTCTACAACAAGGATGTTGACGCAATCACATGGCTGTGGGTGAAGGTAAACAAGTCATGTCGATCAAAAGAGGGAATATGTGGAGTCCGTTCAAAACTGTCCCGTGCGGTATTTCCGTCGAAACGACCCGGATGCGATCCTCTTTATTTGAGGTTCTTTTGAACGGTCTACCGATGTATCCGTTTAGGCATTTGTTATTCTTTTTGTTTTTCACTTTTTGATTGGTGCTGTGTTCCCCTTTGACTTTCGGAGAAAAGTCATTGGGGTTCTCCCAGTTGACACCGAAGGACTAAGTATGTTCGATTACGTGATTAAGATGTCCCCCTCTGCGTAGTTTTACCATTTTTCATGTTGCAATTGTTCACTGTTCTTCTCTTTGTTTTGATCAGCTTATAGTAATTAGTTTTTTTTTTTTTTTGTTTTGCTTCAGTCCATGTCGTTCCTTCAGGATATTTCTCAATATATGGATTACTTTGAAGAGTCTCCCCCACTTGCTCTCGCGGCTGTCAATTCTCATGTTAGAGAGTACGGGGAGCGCCATGAAAAAGGTATACTCCGCTGTAACATTACATCAGATGGTGATGGTTTAAGCCGCGTGGTGTACGCGCATTCGTCCGACGTGACGTCTCTGAAGCGTGTTCAGTGGTGGGTGGAGAGACAGCGTGAGTATCCGGTGCAAATTGCAGTCGAGTTCAACGGTACAGAATCATTGGCCGACATTCCTATATGGGAAACACTCTCCCAACAACTTTGTAAAAGTAAGGTTGAGCATTTGTTTGACCTGAGGATCAAGAAGGTTCAATCTCTTCTGCCTTTCGCTGTTCTGTTAAAGCGATCGGATGAGGTTCTCCTAGATCGTTGTACTTTGACAACTTTGGAAACGTTGGGGGGACTTGGTCGGCTGAGAAGAGTGGATTTGTCGTCTTGTGATGGCGCCTTTACCTTTGACCCCCTGTCAACCTGTCCTAACCTGACTACTTTGTCCGTGGAGTCTTGTCGCAATTGGACTTCATCGAAAGCGTTATGGAGGCTTCAAAACCTGAAACATGTTGTATTGAAGAGCTGCGGTATCACCAGTATTGCTTTTCTTGCTGGCTGTACCTCGCTGGAGTCGGTGAACGTAGGTTACAGCAGAAATTTAAACTCTCTTGTCGGACTGTCCGGGCTCAAGAACCTCCAGATCGTCAATGCCAGCCACAGCGGAATTGAGAGTATTGAATGCCTAACTGGGTGCTTGTCACTGCAGCTTTTGGATGTCTCTTGTTGTAAAAGTTTGACCAGTCTCGAAGGCCTTTCTGGATTACAGAATCTTAGAGAAGTTTTGGCCTCCTACAGTAACATTGATGATATTAGCGGACTAGCCGGATGTGTGGCGTTGGAGAGGGTGGACGTCTCTGATTGCGAACAGTTGGGTTCGCTCGACGGACTGTCTGGACTACCCAACTTAAGGACAGTAGATGCAAAATTTTCCGGTATACGTTGTATGGGTGGACTGTCTGGATGTGTGTCCCTGGAGGTGGTGGACGTGAACAACTGTGAAAACTTGGGCGTGTTGTGCGGGTTGTCCGAATCCCGGAATCTTCGATCTGTGGACGCTAACAACAGTGGGATTTGGAACATTAATGGTCTACCCGATGGGGATGGGCGGTTGAGTGTTGATGTGAGTAACTGTAAAAGTTTAATGAATCTTGACGGCCTCTCAGGTTTGAAGACTCTGGTGAGTGTGGATGCCAGTGAAAGTGGAATTGAGAGCATTGGGGACCTGACGGGGTGCGTGGCACTTGAGGATGTGAAAGTGTTTAACTGCGAAGAGTTATCCTGCATCAAGGGCTTGTCCGGCTTGCAAAACTTGGAGAATCTGAATGCCACGGCTAGTTGTATTACAGACATTTCTGCTCTGAGTGGTTGCGTGGCGCTGAAAACAGTAGAAGTAAGCGGATGCGAACGTCTCAGTTCCTTGGATGGCCTGTCGGGGTTGAAACAGTTGGAGGTTGTGGACGCATCAAGTACGAGTATTACGGACGTTCGTGCTTTGTCCGGGTGCGCTTCGCTGTTGTACGCAAATGTGAGTTTCTGCAAAGGCCTGACTTCCCTAGAGGGGTTGTCGGGTTTGAAGAATCTCGTGGAGGTGCGTGCGGCGTACAGTGGGGTAACGGACATTCGGGCGCTTTCTGGGTGTGTGGCTCTCAAGGCGATTAACGTGAATAGCTGTAAAAGTCTCCAAACGTTGGATGGACTATCTGGGTTAAAGAATCTGAAAACGGTGAAGGCCGAAAAGACTGGGATCACTAACATTCGAGGTCTTACGGGGTGCTTGTCTCTCGAGGAAGTGGATGTAAGTGAGTGTGAAGCGCTGGAGACGCTGGATGGCCTCTCGGGGCTACAGAGCCTCAAGTCCGTTAACGCTAAAAATTCTGGTATTAAAAACATTCAGGGTCTCACCGGGTGCATCACTTTGACGACGCTGGACGTGGACAAATGCGAAAACCTAAACTCGCTGGAAGGGGTTTCCGGCCTGCCGCAGCTAAAAAAGGCTTTTTTCAGCTCTACTGGCATAACGAGCGTGACCGCCCTATCCACTTGTGTTGCGCTGGAGGTATTGGACGTGAGTTACTGCTACTGTTTGTCTAGTTTAGAAGGCTTGACTGCCCTAAAAAAGCTGAAAATCCTCCGTGCAAATGGGTGTAACATTAAAAGTCTCCCTGCTTTAGCACAATGTGTGGCGCTGGAGGAACTAAGCGTTTCTAAGTGTCAGCATTTGAAAAGCCTAGATGGCTCATCTGGTCTACAGAGTCAAATTATAGTGATGGATGAACAGTCTGGCGTTACTAACAGTGGTGGTTTAACAGGATGTCTGAACTTGACGAAACTTAATGTTAGTTGGTGCACTAATCTCGACTCTCTGGAAGGTGTTGCAGGACTACCAAAGTTAACGACTGTGGAAGCTCAATATTCAGGAATTAGTGATGTCAGTGGTCTTTTTGGGTGTGTGGCACTAGAATCACTAGATGTGACGTATTGCAGAAGACTACACAGCCTCAAATCTTTGTCAGATTTACCACAACTCGAGAAAATATGCGCCAGGGGTACTTTAATTTCGTCCAACGAACTTCCAGAAGCTTTTCAGTCACTGAATGTAGGTCATTGGTAGGGCTGTTTAGAGCTGTCGGTATTAGAGAGGTGGTAATTGCCATAAAATGAATACAAAAGAGGTTCTTTTTACCCCGCTCCTGAAGGGAAGTGGTGGTGTTCTTTATTGTATTTAGGGGTTTTCGTATAGTGCGTCAAAACTAATTAGTATTAAATTGAAGCATCGTTCATTATATATTTGATTTGTTTCGTTGAACGAATCAAGCCGAAAGAGTTAAAATACTATATCCTGTTTCCACTATGATGCGTTCACCATTTTTCTTCTACCTCTAGTTGAATCGTTTTACTTTAGCCTTTTTTCTCTTTTTTTTTTTTTTTATACAGAACCCCATGGTTTGTGAGGCCTTTTGTCAGTCGTGAGGTCATTAATATGGTCTTTCAGAGAGAGTGAAACATGGCACTGACCATCTTGTGAAAGAGTGTTTTCAAGACACTAAACACGCATTCCACGGTGCCGTTTCGTGTTGCAGTATTGCGTATCTTTTGATGTTACGTCGTGTACAAGGCTTGGTGATTGAAAGGTGACTCAGTGATTTAGTGCGATTGTTTATCTTTGATTCGATCCTCATGGCCCTGGTACCATTTCTGAGCACGTGTTGTTGTACTGTTATGGTATAAGGACTGTAGGGTTGGGTCGTCGCGAATTCTTGTTGTCCCTGCTCACAAGATCTATTTTTCTACAGTAAGCAGTGACTCCATTGACGATCTTTTCATTTGTAAAGGTATCTCCTTCAATCGTTGTGCATGTGCTTTTACTTTCGCTTCTCTCTTTAATGATTATCGAATCATTGATGCTGGAACATTCGTCCTTCTTTGGAGTTTTCTGTTGGGGCGAGCGTCCGTATTTTTGTTAAGGTTAGCCGTTCGGAATCGGCATGACGGTGGCGCGGGAACGGAACGATCAGCGACTCCAAAAATTTTTTTTTCGGTTAAAATTAATTTTTTCCCTTTTATTTTTTATCGAGTGACTTTGTAGATTTATGCTTTGCATTGCGTTAAGTCAGTCCGTCGTCAAAATTGTATTTTGGGAGGACGGAAAAGATAGTTTATTTCATTTTTAGTTTCATTTTCGTTTTTATTATATAGTAAAGTTTTTTTATAATTTTTTTTTTAAAATTCGAGGATGCGGATCAAAGGAGCTGAACACTCTCCTAAATCTGTTCAACAACAAAAACATCATCACGGTGGCATGTGTTTCTATTCTCGAGGAGACCCCGAGTATCTGCAGAAGATTGTCCATCTGGCGGACTACGGGAAGATGGTATTCATTCCAATCTACACGAGAAGCCACTGGGTCGCGTCTGTCCTTCGCATCCGTTCCGACGGTACACCGACACTGGTGTATTACGACTCGGCTCCCTCCCATCAGGTGAGGCGAGACATTGACCGAGTTTTCCTCAAGAAGTTAAACATTGAGGTGAAAGAACAGAGCATACAGCGTCAAGAAAGGGACAGCATGGACTGCGGAATCTATATGTTCGCCTTCTACGCGGGCATATTTTTTAGATCACCCATTAAGGATCTAAAGAGTAAAATAAGACGTTTGAGAGACTTCCTCTCCGAGTATGTTGCAAATCCCTCCCCAAAGCCGACATTCTTGGCGGCCGTACAAGACATCTTGTACTCTCCTATTGTGGAGGGTGGCCAAAACACAAATGAGCGACATTCGTTCCTTCAATACTACATAGAAAAATACTCTTGTCACCTCCGACGATTCAAAAACAACCCGAAAATGAGAAGTCTGTTCATTGCAATTGCCATGATCGCCATAGCAGAGGGTAAGAAACGCTTGGTGGAGTGGACCAACTTAACGTCCCAGGCCGGCAAAAAGAAGCTTGCCTCTGGTTCTACCAACGATGTGGCGGACCTTTTGTACTTGTATGGGTATCAACCACACCCGTTCGGCAAAGCCAGCAGAGAAGGTGAACCAGAGGTGGTAGGCACCGCTCGCCCAGGACCCCTGTTTCTTCAGAAAGGCAACGAACCGACTATTCAGCTTCCAGAGAGCGTTGGCCATCGGAAGTTTGTGGTTGGAGCGTGTTTGTGAACGACCATTACGAGTTGTGCACAAGAAGTGAGTGCGCTCTGGTGGGATTGTATGTGAATAGTCCAGAAGACATTCCAGAGGCAGTGGAAATTTTTCAGACGACGGTGACATCTGCCGCACGATACGAAACTATACCGCTAGAGGCGGAAGAAGTGATACAAGACAACGCCATGGATTTAGACCCATCCGACAATGCAGGGACTTACCTTGCGCATACAGATACCACTCCAAAAAACCGGTCGGGCAGGCAGTTAGACGGACAAGGACGAACCATGTTGGGGTCTGTCTGCCCGAGATTGTGGATACTAAACCCCCACGAGCACCCGTTGTACTTCAACAAGAAGGAGAGCGGGGAACATGCGCTACGCCTCAAATGGCTTCAACGGTTCCAAAAGCTACCTTCCGCATACCTGTGTTCCCCGGTCGACGAGGTGGTGATCGACATGCTAGCGAAGGATGCAGTGGCGCGAAGTTACACCTGGGCGACGTTTGTCCGCAAGTTGATGTTGATTCAGTCGGCGTTGATCCATCTTCCTCTGTACTCGAATCAGGAGTGCGGCATCGATCTCAAGACGTACCCAAGATGGGTGGAGACGGTCAATTTTTCCAAGTGGATGCAGCAGCGGTCCGACTCGAAGGAGACGGCAGTCATCAGTGTGAGTCAATTCCAGGACTTACATCGAAAGATTCGCCACACGATGCCACTGACTGCTTTGTACCTAAGGTTAATGTGGTGTACAGCGGCTCGGGCAGGAGACTTGGACAAGCTCAAGATCCGGGATGTTTGGTTTCAAACCGGCGCTACCCCGGACGCCCAGACCACCACCCTCCTCTCGCCACAACTAGGGTCGGATAGGATACCATCCTCCGTGACCATGAAGAGAGGAAAGGGCTCTTATTTTCGCGGTACGTACATAATCCATACGGCGATCCCCCGCTAGGATGCGGATCCATTGCACCAGCTGATGACGCACCTACGAACGAACCAGTTACTGTTTCCAAAGACCAAGGACCGACGCGAGGAGGCTTTGTGGGCCTTGAAGCAGGTGAAGGAAAGCGCCATTGTAACGTCGATACGAAAGAGCGCCTTGTGTTTTCTGGCGGAACAGGGTCTGACCGAAGGAGAGTTGATGGCGATCAGCGGCCATACGAGGTTAGAAACCCTGCATCGATACCTGGGCGTTGGCCGCCAACCAACGAGGGGGGACGTCGACCTACAGGAACACGCCGCGGTCGCCCTCCGCCGCCTCCGACGTCCTTTGAACTAGGCGCCAAGGCACCGAAGACACGGGATCTAGGGCTAAAAGAGTGTTCGATCGTAGAGGAGATGATTGTCTTGTTTGAACGAGAAGGCAACTTTGAAGAAGCGTATAGTTGGCGTACCAGACTGGAGACGATGCAGCGGCATCCCAGTCCACAGTGGCCACTACACTTGAAGTGCCCGTCCTTACTGGATATACAGAGTCTGTTACGCCTTTCTGTGGCACACAGTAAAACGATGGATATGTTGATTGCAGTGCAGAAGTTTCTACAACCGGACTACTACCGTGGCATGCGCACATCACGAACGATAAAGACCACCTCCCTTTCTATGGAGGACGTCCGGTTGGCGGTCGAGCGAGGAAAGTTTGAGCTGTGTGACGAGTTGAACCGAGCTTTGGATCAGTATGCGCGCAGCAGCGATGGTGGACCGAGAACGCGGTTTGGAAGATTACCAAGCGAGTATCACAGTGTCAACGCGTTTTATGTGACGGAGCTGAAGGGACGTCGACGTATCATTACAGAACCTATTTTGAATAGCATTGTCGACGTGGAAACTATCCCAAGCGTTGAAAGCCTCGGTCGTCTAGAGAAGAGACAAGCGTTGAAACACTGCAAGTGGTTGTTGCAGATAGACTTTAATAGATTTTATGATGCGATTCCGCTACATGACGTCCATGTACGGAACAAGTTTGTTTTCTTGGGTAAGGACCGACAGTACTACCGGTTGAGGACGCTTCCCACTGGGGCCCGGTGGAGTGTGATGGTTGGACAATCTATTACTTCCACCATTGTCGACATAGACACACCGTTGAACATTTTAACCATGATCGACAACATTATTATAGGTGGTCGTGAAGGACAGGAAGAAGTGTTTGTGGTGACGGTGAGACGCATTTTGGAACGCATACGATCTGTGAATCTGGAGACTTCACCGGACCAGGATGTACTACTTAGCACCTCAAGTGGTGATCTCCTGAGCATGGCATTGGCGAACAACACTTTTCTCGGAGAAGAGTATGCGTGGGACACTAGGCTGAAGGAGCGAGTGGTACGAAACTCCACAAAGACAGTAGCCAAGCTAAACCTATGCATGAGGAAGTGCCCCTACTACACGTGTCGAAGCTTTGTCAGCATGATCAGTTTAGTGTTGTTTGCGTTCCACACGACCAATAAGAATCCAGCAGGCTTATTCTTCTTATTGAAGGTGTATCGGGCTGTTTATACAGAGGTGAGCCGAACTGGCGGCGAGTGGGACGTGGCACTAAACCACGTGGCCCCATCGGTGCAGGAGGAGTTACGGCGGGTAATAGACTTGCTGTCCCGCAACGAGTACGCAAGGGTGTCGGATAAGATGGAAGTCACGTACGATGAGAATGCGTATGACTTTATCGTTTACACGGATGCTTCCGATGCCGGATGGGGTGCCATTGTACACGATACGCAGACCGGTGAAACCACGGGGCTGCAGAAGGCGTGGGTCGACGAGTTGGTAGTGAATCGCTACTACGGACCTAGAGGCGAAGAGCGCACGACTTGGTTTAATCGGAAGCACAGTGCCCATGCAGAACCAAGGTGCATTGTGGAGGTCCTGCAATACCTAATAGAGACTCGAGTATTGACCGCAGGTAAACGCGTAGCGGTCGTGACGGATCACGAGGCGATTGTGGCGGCACAGCGGAAACTCAACGGTTTTGGAGGCATCGGACGAGGCTATACACTGAACC